>CM031626.1:1260525-1307248 GCA_018398815.1 Conus ventricosus
TCATTTGGGTGAAAGTGACCACTGAGTGATAGTTTAACAAGGGCTGGTAAGGTAAGGTGCTGGTCACGTGTTTTGAAACACTGAGTATGCACTCACTAGGAGAAGGGGGGAAAGAGTCAGTTTTAACCCAGCAGATGGCCCAGAGACTCGAACCTGTCAGGACGGTGGTCCCCGTTGCTGACCAAATCATTACCAGGTGAGCGATAGATTTGTTGGGAAAGCTACAGGGGGAAAACTTAAAGAAGAGAGAAAGAATTCATATGTTGAATTGAGAAGCAGTTACTTACACGAACCTTATTCGTGTTTCAGCCTTCACCCTTCACCCTTCACCCGTCACCCTTTACCCTTCGCCCTTCACCTTCATCTTTCACCCCGTGAGGTGGTTGAAGATGGCCATGGTGTGGGGAACACACCGGTAGTTCAGCCCCAGCCAGTACCAACTCCAGGGAGAGGAGTTGAAGCTCGCCGTTTCGCAAGAGACAGAAGAAGTCGCGGAAGAGAAGTCGAGACTCGTATCTCCAGGACGGGAGAGTTCGAGGGGGCAGTATATTGTCTCAGAGAGACAGGGAAAGGAGAAAGCAGGGAAGCTTTTACTTGAGGCAGGCAGGTCCTCAGTGATTACGGGGGTTATGTATTCTCCTGGTCCGGAATTTTGGGATAACGGAATGTGAAGCCATAGCTTTATAGAAGCGGAACTAGATTATTTTATCTCTCAGTGTAAAGAGAGATACAAGTGTGAAGACTATTTTATCTCTCAGTGTAAAGAGAGATACAAGTGTGAAGACTATTTTTTCTCTCAGTGTAAAGAGAGATACATGTGTGAAGATTGATTTGTCTCTCGGTGTGAGGAGAGATACATGTGTGCGGATTTATTTGTCTCTCAGTGCGGAGAGAGATACAGGTGTAAAATCTGTTTACAAGTTGTTGTTGTGATTAGTAAAGTTTTTCCTGAAGGAGAGGGGGAGAAGAAAAAACATTCGGTAGTGCGCCTTTTGGTTGATTGGAAAGATTGCGTGTGCGTATGGAGTAAATGCTGTCATGAATGCGGGTATGCAAGAGTGACAGTGTGACATACAGATCGTTACGAGGTCTGGGAAAGGAAAGTTTGTGATTGTGTCTATTTTTATTGATAGAGAAATATCGTACGATTTTTCTCGGAGATATTCCGTTCACAACATTGTACAAAGAACAAATATTTGTTAAAATAAAGCCTCTCCTTAAGAGGAAGAATATCCAAATTCTTAAAATCATCTTTACTCAAGTGTTAGGACTTAATTTAATTAATTTTATAGCTCTTTTGTATAATCGATTTATGTATTTTAGATTAGTTTCACTTGAGTTATCCCATAATGTGGATGCATAATTATTAGAGATAGGATGTGTGCATGAAAAAACATTTTCCTGGAGTACAGATTTAGAAAATTCTTAATTTTTGAAAGCTGATATAGTCTTTTTGAAATTTTTTTCCCTAAATCAGAAATATGTTCAGACCATAGTAAATCGTTGTCGATGGTGACTCCTAAAACTTTATGTGAGACTACTTCGTTAAAAATTTGTCCTTTGAGGTATAATGGTGCAAAGGGGAACACATTTTTTTTCTTTTTTGTCGTGAAGTTACATAAATACATTTAGTTTTGCTGATATTGAGAGCCATATGATTCAGTTCAGTCCATTCGTCAAGTCTGTTAAGGTTATCTTGTAGATTAGTTACGAGTTCAGCCGCATTTCTGTTTTTATCTTGTAAAGAAGTGTCACAGCGAAATTTCACAAACACATTGAATGTCAAAGGCGGTCATTAATGTAAATAGAAAAAAAAAGTGGTCCTAAACAGACCTTGAGGCACCCCAAACTTAACGGGTAGCAACTTTTATCGTTTAAAAATTTATTTCGACAATAAGGGTTTTGAGAAATGAAGAAATAAATTTTGGGGTTTCGTGGCAATTTGTAAGGGCTGATTTTTTTTAATACAGGTGGTCGATTACATAAAAAGTTTTTTGCAAAAAAAAAAAAGAATTCCTGAAACCGTTTTTTTAAAAATTTTAAAAAGAAAATTTTTCAATAATTTGTGTAAGTGCGAGGCCCCAAGGGGGGTTCCACGAAAGCCAGATTGGTTTTCATGAATCAGATCATTTTTTTAAAATGAAATATAACTGTGATTAAACAGCCTTCAAGGGTTTAGAAAAGAGAGATAATGAAAGGGTCTAAGTTGGGATTTGCAGGATCTCCTTTTTTTAAAATGGTTTTAAACTCTAGCTTTCAAAAATTTCGGGGGGAAAGTTGTTCTTACGATAGATAGATTGTAAATTAAGTAAGAGAATCGAAATAACGGGGGACTGTTTTTTAAAAATTTTCCCCGCCCCCACAAAATCTAGTTCCCGATTTTCTTTAATTTTAACATCCCAGAAACTTCATTTCTGCGACGTGGAATTTTGAATTTGGAATGAATTTTCTTTGAAGTGCAAAAAAATTCTTCTAACAGCTTTAAGTCGTTCTTGTTCGTTTTTTATTTATAACTTTTTTTCGGCAATATTTGCAAAGTGATATTGATTTCTTCTGTAAATTTTTTACATGACTTTGCTCGGCTATGAAAGTTGTTTTTTATTGGGCTATTGAGGCTTTCCATATAAATTTTTAGATTCTTTGATGAAGACCCAAATTTTGGGGAAAATTTTTTGTTTTGCATTCCCTTAAAAGAAGTGATTTTGTTCCTTTGTGTCTGACTTCCTTTTTGGGCATTTTTAAATAATCTCTTTCGTCATTTTTCCTTTTTATTTCCTTTGTTATCCAAGGGGGTTTAAAAAAATTTTTAAACCTTTTTTTTTAAAAAGGGGAGCATGCTACAAAACAGTACGAATTTTTTTTCCATTCATTAACGGCACAGCCCGGGGTCTCTAATCTGAAAAAAACGTTTTCAAATCCGGGTGAAGTAAGTCAGTTAAAAAGGCTTTTTTGTCGGTATTAAAACGTCAAAAAAATTTCCCTTTGTGTCCGTATTTTGGGAATTTTGTACTCCTTTTTTATCAAGTAAACCCTATTGTTATGACCTAAAACAAACTGGCACAGCAATTTTCTACAATGGCTTTAAATTAACAAAAATTGATCAAAAAGTTCTTGTTTTTTAATGCGTGTTGGATGGTCGTTTAATTTTTTCCAAAACCAAAGCTTGCACACTAAATCCTTTTTTTTTCCAGACCTGTAAGGGGCATTTTTTGACATGTTAAAGTCTCCTGGGAAAACGATTTTTTTGATTCCGGAGGGCAGCGCCCATCATCAGATAAACCACGTCCCAATCAATTTTTCAGAGGGATTTCGTAAATAATCCTCTTTTTTTGGTTTACAACTTTTTAAAAACAATTTAACCCCAAACCATTATTTTATAGTTTTCGAGATGTGTATTCTTTTAAAATTAATGATTCGCACAGTATAATAGCAGCCTGTTGATTTGGGAGCTGAGGATCAAGACGGATGATTTTTAATTATGCAAAACATATCACACTGAAACTACACATTTTAACTGGTTTCGCGAAGCAAAAAATATGAAAGTTTTTTCCATTGTTTTTAAAAAGATCTATTTCATCAGTTTTTTTTCTAGAAAGTTAAAATAAAAAATTCCTATTCGAACCCTTTCTTGGAGGGCCCCGCTCTTGATAAATGGCATGGAAACACAATGTACATCAAGATTTTTTTACAAGTCAAGAAATCAAAAAAAACAACAAAATAGGCATACAGATAAACAAATTATTTGACGTATGTCCACTAATCCTTTTGAAAAAGGACACGTTTTCTTTTTTTAAAAAAAAAAAAATAATAATAAAAAGGCAACACAATTGAAAGCCAAGACTTGATCACACTTTTAGGGTGTCCAAAAAGAAAAAAATTTTTGTTCAAAAATTTAAAATTCATACGGGGAATTTTAAACCCCCAACAACACACACACACACACCCCACACACACACACACACACACACACACCACACACAAAACCCACAACACACAAAAAAACCCCCTCACCAAATACAACGAAAACAAAAAAAAAAATACAAGGCGCCAACGCAAGCCCACAACTGCAAAATGTGCATAAAAATTAACCAAATGTAAATGCAATTTTGGGAAAAGTACACAAAACAAAACAAAAAAAAAAATTTCAGACAATAAAAATTGATCAAAAACTAATTGCAAACGAAAAAAGATCTCCAAAAAGTGGAACAATAAGACACAAAATGTCTTTAACAGCCTGAACAGAGATTGGGGCCTCAAAAATTACAGCACATCAACAGGCAAACCAGTTAAATGCAAAAAACGCAAATGAAAAATGTGTCGTTACGTCATCTAACTCCAATTCCCAATTGGGGTTGGCAAAAAAAACTTTTAAATGACTCAAGCGAGCCAGGGTTTTATTAGCAAGACACACACACACACACACCACACACACACAACTACCACACACACACAAAACACACCCACACAACACCCCCACACCCACACACACACCACAAAACACCACACACACACACAACACCAAGGTCTACGTTGAAACTTAAATAGGGGTTTTATATAGGAGGCCCTGAATTTGGAAACAGCATCTCATAGGGGTTGATATTTTTGGGGAATTGCGACCCTCCACAGAGCAGCTTTTTTTCAGGTGGGTCGAATTTTTCCCCCAACAAAGGATAAAGGGAGGCATGTTTTGGGGGGAAGGCCCTAAAGGGGGTAAATGGGGTTGCATGGGGTGAGAACTTGGTTTACATAAGGGGGGGCGGGCGGTGGGGAACTTTTGCAACTTGGAATGGCCTGAGCGGGTAAAATCATGGGGTTTTGGAGGGAATGAGGGGGGGGTAAGGATGGGGGGCGTTGATTGGTGATTTGACCGGGTTTCCATTTATAAAGGGGGGGGGTTGGGGGGCCTGGCGGTCAATGTTTTGGGGGAAGGAGAGGGGGGGACAGGTTTGAGAAATGACGCCAGAGGCGATGAAGTTTGTTTAAATGGTGGAAAAGGGGTTTTTTCGACCAGTTTTAAAGGGGGGGAAAGAGGATCCAAAGGGGACAGTCCAAGAATGGAAATGGGTTGCGCTTTTGTAATTAGCACTTTTACCTCTGACTTGAGAGCGATGTTCTCTGATTTCAAGAACGCAAAGAATTATGGCCAAAAATTTATTGACTGATTGCTCTCCAAAGGAATTTTGGGGGTGTGGGGGAAAAAAAAATCTGCTTAAAATTTATTGCCCGTTAGCAGTGCCAGCATCACAGGGGAAAGAGATTCCCCAAAAGAGGTACTTTTTTTCCCCAGGGTTTTTGAAAGTCAAATTTATTATCAATAAAGCGTTTCAAAATTTCACAAGCTTTTTGAAGGTTGTTGTTTGAAGGGAAATGATGTGTTAAGGTGATGATTACCCGTGTGGAAGATCGAGCTAATAATATTTTAGCGTTAGTGAACATAGGTTGGCCAAGTGGATGACATACACCCGGGTCTTGGGGGCACTTCCCCGGGGGTTTTTTCAGTCATTTACACCCCCGGGGAAGATTACATGTTGATGCTGTCATGGGAGCGTTTCGCAGCCAACGCTAGTCACTCACAGTCACCGGGAACACATATGGGACCTGGTTCTTTTTCGAGGCACAATTCATGCAGGGCAACACCTCTCACTACTGAATCACCCATCACAACACGGGAAATTCCCAATAAGTTTCTTTTGCTTGTTTTTTAGTTTTGAGAATTTTTGGGGGGGGGGAGCGTTCGAAGATCTTAGAACTGACACCCTTTTCCAAGAAAAACTCACTTTCCATTTGCCTGTTTTAAGGGGTTGAACCTGTTATCAGTCTGGACATGAGACAATTTCACCTCCTCGGGGGGACATTCTCTGGCTCCTCTGGGGGGGCTGAAGCGCTGACTTTGCAGTTTTTTCCCAATGTGCTGATGAGGACGAGGGGATCCCCCACCAACAACCCCCTGGCGAGGGGGTCAGGGTGGTGGTACGGGATACCGGAAACTTGAGGGTTGGGTGAATCTATCATGGTTTTTTCGGGAGGGGGGGGGAAGGGGCATTGGTGCTGGGCTGGAAAGGGGGAGGGGCTGACACGTCACTTGCTCATTTGCTCATTGGCAGGGTTTGTTTGAGGTAAGGGGGCTTGAGGGGGAAGGGTTTTGTTTGCATACCACCGTGTGTGACACACACCATCACCACGGCCCCGTTTTTCCCCGCAAGCCCAACTGAGTTTTTAATGTTGGGTTTCCTTTCTTAATGTGTGGAGTTTTTGTCCTGATCGAAATGCGCTTTTCAAGGGGGCTCAAAGATGGAAATTGAATAGACGTAAAAAAAAAACGTGCTCGTAGTTCATTTTTTGTATAAACTTTTACGTCACAATCGGAAGAAAGGCATTTTTGAGACCCCTAGTGCGGGTTTAAAAATCCCATTTTTCCCCAGTTGCTGGAACTTTCCAGCTAGCTGTCAATAGGTTATTTCAGTTCTTTTTGCTTCTGTTTCGGGCTGGGTACAGGGGACGCCGCGAATCGCGAACAACTGACGACCTTCAAGCCGGGGTGGGGAAAAGGATTGAAGAGGAGAGGGCTTCCGTTCGTTTTCTTTGGGAAGTTTTATGAACGGGTTATTTCACTTTCTTCTTGGCGAGAGATTCTTTCGTCAAGGGAGTGGGTCTTTTTGGTGCCTTTTCCGGGGAGTGGGGGAAGAAGGACAAAACCTCAACTGGGGATGTTGCTCTTGGACATGGAAGGGGGGAAAAAAGAGCAACAAAAGGGTGTGCCAATGTTGACATCAAAGTTTATGGGGGGCACTGTTATTCAGGTTTTTGAGGTGAATCTTTCGGAAAAACCTTGAAGAAATACAGGTGATTTGTAGGGGTTCAGTCAGAGAAAATTGCATCACCATTTTTTCATGACACTGGGCATGGTTGATGACCCGCCTCAAATTTTTCCCACTGAAAACCTTGCCCTTTACAGAGCAAAGGGCCAGCACCTACACTGGACTTAAAATACAGGTGAGAGTACTTTTGGGAACGGGGGGGGGAAAGTAAATACACGGAAAACTGATTTTCAAGTCTGGGGATGAATTCTGGTAGCCATAAGAGGTAGGCAAGGCAGAAATTTCGTCAAAATCAGAACCCCCTAGACAAAAGGCTTGTTGGTGATTGCTGAATACCGGGAGAGTAATACATTTCTCCAATGATCAGTTCATTTTCACCCCCCAAAAACTCACTGAAAATTTTGTCCGTGTGGGTTGGATTTCTTTTTAGACCCATTTCAGGCCATGGTTTGATGGCCCTAAAACAAAGAAAGTTTACAAAAATTTTGGCTAGTGAAGGCAAGAACCCATAAAAACAAACAAATTTTCACAGCTCACCAACTCAGCTAACAGGCGGCTGCCAAAGAGCGTCAGTGTTTTCGCCACTTTTTCACAGGCCACGAAATTTTAAACACAATTGCGTTTCTGGGGAGTAAGGGAAATTTGCCCGTTTTTTTAAATATTATTTTAAAAAAGAAGTGCATTGAAAGGGCCAGGGCACCCTCTGCAAACGGGGTTGTTCTCTCACTAAATCCCCGCTTTTCAGCCCAAAATCTTGAAAACCC
Organism: Conus ventricosus; assembly: GCA_018398815.1. NCBI lineage: Eukaryota > Metazoa > Mollusca > Gastropoda > Neogastropoda > Conidae > Conus > Conus ventricosus. Next base: position 1,268,108 of record CM031626.1, read on the forward strand.
TTCATCTTTCTTGTGTGTGTGTGGTGTTGTGTGTGTGTGGTGGTGGTGTGTGTGTGTGTGTGTGTGTGTGTGTGTTTTCTTCTTTCTCTCTCTCTTCTCTCTCTCCCTTTTCTCTCTTCCTTTTCTCTCTCCTCTTTCAGCCTTCTCTTCTTTTCTGTCTGTTGTCTGTCTGTTGTTTTTTGTCGTCGCTGTCTGTTCTTCTCTCTCCTTTCTCCCTCCCCTCTTTCAGCGTTTGTTTTTTCTTCTCTCTCTCTCTGTCTCTTTCCTCTTCTTCTCTCTCTTTTCTCTCTCTCTTTTCTCTTTCAGCGATCTCTCTTGTCTCTTGTTGTTGTCTTCTCTTTCTCTTCTCTCTCTTTCTCTCTCCTCTCTCTCTCTTTCTCTGTTCCTCTTTCTCTTCTCCTCTCTCTCTTCTCTTGCCGACCCCCCTTCTCTTTTTCTCTCTCAGTGACCCCTCTCTCTCTCTCTCTCTCTCTCTCTCTCTAGGATCCCCCCTTTGTCTTGTCTCGTTCTTCTGCCTCAGCCAACTCTTCTTCACTCTCCGGATCTCTCTCTCGCTCGCCTCTCTTCTCTCTCAGACAGAACAGAGAGAGAGGGAGAGGAAGAGAATGAGGGGGAAAAGGGGCGAAGAGGAGAGAGAGAAGGAGAGAGAGAGAGAGAGAGAGAGGAAAAAGAGAGGTCGGCTGAGAGGGGCTTCTGGCAAGAAGGGTGACCAACACCCAAGTCCTGTCTCTCTTGGCCTCCCTACCATCTAAACCCTGTGAAAACAAAGGGCGGTTTTCTCGGGGCCCCCCTACCATCTGTATTTGCTGAGGGGCCCCCGCGTCGGTCTCTCTGGGCCCCCCTTCCATCTTTACCCCGGGGAAAAAGGCGGCCGGGCTCTCTGGCCCCCCAACCCTCTTACCCTGCTGAGACAGCGTCGGTCCTCTGGGGCCCCCCTACCACTATTAAACCCCGTAGACAGGTCGGTTTTTTGGCCTCCCCCACCCTCCCACACCCTGCTGAGACAGCGTCGGTCTCTTTGGCCCCCCTACCATCTTACCCGGTGAGACAGGTCGGTTTTCCCCTGGCCTCCCTTCCCTCTATCCCTGTGAGACAGGTTTGATCTCTTGGCCTTTCCCCACCTCCATTCCCTGTGAGGCAGCGTCGGTTTTTCTGGCCCCCCCTAAACCCTCTAACCTGCTTTAGAAGGTCGATCTTTGGCCTTTCCTACCCTCTACACCCTGGGGGAGACAGGTGATCTCTTGGGGTCCTACCATTTACCTGCTAAAACAGGTCGTTTTCTCTGGCCCCCCCCTTAAAATCTAACCTGTGAGACAAACGTCGGTTCCCCTTTGGCCCCCCTACCATCTTTTCCCTGCTGGGACAGGTCGACTCCTGGCCTCCCCCCCATCCACCCGGCTGGCGGCCGTCTCTTGGCCTCCCTACCATCCTTTTTCCCTGCTGAGGGCAGGTGATTTTCTTGGCCCTTTCCCTTTCCATCTTACCCTGCTGAGCAGGCGGTCTCTCTGGCCTCCCTTCCATCTTACCCTGGGTGAGACGGTCGGGTCTCCCCTGGGTTCCCCCACATCTTACCCGGTTTAGACAGGTCGATCTTCTGGCCTCCCTTTCCTTTTATCCCCGGGTGAGACAGGTCGTTCTTTGGGCCCCCCTACCTTTTTCCCCGGGGAGACGGTCGGTCTTTTCTGGCCCCCCCTACCTTTTAACCCTGCTGGACCGGGGGGTTTTCCCTTGGGCCCCCCTTTCCATCTGACCCTGCTGAGACAGCCCTCGGTCTCTTGGCCCCCCCTTTCCCTCTACCCCCGTGAGAAAAGCGTCTCTCTCTGGCCCCCCCTTTCCCTTCCCCGGGGGAGACAGCGTCGGTCTCTCTGGCCTCCCTACATTTTTAAACCCCGCTAGAAGGTCGGTTTTCTCTGGCCCCCCTACCCATTTACCCTCTGGCCGGGAAAAGGGCGGTTCTCCTTTTGGCCTCCCTACCCCCCCCTAACCCCGCTTAGACAGCCGTCGGGCTCTTGGCCTCCCTACCATTTTTACCCCCCTAGACGCGTCGGGGGTCTCTGGCCTCCCTTTCCCCTCTATACCCGCTAGGCCCGCGTCGGTCTCTCTGGCCTCCCCACCATCTTTAACCCCGCTTTAAAACAGCCCCCGGGGTCTGGCCTTTCCCCACCCTCTTTCAGCTGAGCAGCGGGCGGTCTCTCTGGGCCCCCCTTCCCTCTTACCCCCCGCTAGACAGGGGTCGGTCTCTCTGGCCCCCTACCATCCCCTCCCCCCTCAGAAAAACGTCGGTCTCTTGGGCCCTCCCTCTTACCCTGCCCCAGACCCGGTGGGCTCTCGGCCTCCCTCCAATTTTTACCCCGTAGACAAACGTCGGTCTCTCTGGGGCCCCCCTTTCCTTTTAACCCTGCTGAGACAGCGGGCGGTCTCTCGGGGCCCCCCTACCATCTATTTCCCTGTGGACAGGTCGGTCTCTCTGGCCTCCCTACCAAACTTACCCTGCTGGGGCAGCGTCGGTCTCTCTGGCCCCCCACCCTTTTTAACCCCCCTGAGACAGCGTTGGTCTCTCTGGGGCCCCCCCAAACCCTCTTCCCCCCGTGAGACAAGCGTCGGTCTCTCTGGTAATTTTCCCCACCATCTATTACTGCTGAGACAAAGGGCGGTTCCCCTTTTGGCCTCCTACCATCTATACCCTGCTGAGGGCTGCTCGGTTCTCTGGTCCTCCCCTCTAACCCCCGGTGAGGGCAGCGTCGGTTTTTCTGGCCCCCCTACCCTCTATACCCGCTGGGACAGCGTCGGTCTTCTGGCCTCCCTACCAAACTTACCCTGGGTGAGGACAGCGTCGGTTTCTGGCCCCCCTACCATCTATTTCCCCGAGACAGGGGTCGGTCTCCTGGCCCCCTACCTCCCACCCCCGCTAGACGGTCGGTTTTCTCTGGCCTCCCTTCCCCTCTAACCCCCGCTGGGCGCCGGGCGGTTTCTCTGGCCCCCCTACCCTTTACCCTGCTGAGACAAACGTCGGTCTCTTGGCTCCCTACCCTCTTTCCCCCGCTGGGACAGCGTCGGTCTCTTGGCCCCCCCATCTTAAACCTGTGAGGGCAGGTTTGGTCTCTATGGGCCCCCTACCCTCTGACCCTGCTGAGACAGCGTCGGTTTTCTCTGGCCCCCTACCCTCCCCTTTCCCCGCTGGGCGCGTCGGTTTTCTGGGGCCCCCTACCCTCTTTCCACTGTGAGACAGCGTCGGTTCTTGGCCCACCTACCATCTAAACCGGGGAGACGCCCTGGTCTCTCGGGGGGCCCCCCACCCTCTATAAACCCCGTGGAAAACGTGGGTTTTTGGGCCCCCCCTACCATCTACCCTGCTGAGACAGGGTGGTCTTCTGGCCCCCCCCTACCTTTTTTCCCGGGTGGGCAGCGTCGGTCTCTCGGGCCCCCCCTACCATCTATAAAACCCGGGTGAGAAAGGGGTTTGGTCTCTCTGGGGCCCCCCTACCATTAACCCTGCTGAGACAGCGTCGGTCTCCCCTGGTTTTCCCCACCATCTAACCCTTTTGAGACCCGCGTCGGTCTCTTGGCCTCCCTCCCCTCTACACCCCGTGAGAAGCGGCGGTCCCCTTGGGCCCCCCTACCTCTACACCCTGTAGACAGGCGGTTCTCTGGCTCCCTTTCCATTTTACACCCTGCTAGAACCCCCCGGGCCCTTCTCTGGCCTCCCCACCCTCTTTAAACCGGGTAGGGCCGCGTCGGTTTTCTCTGGCCCCCCCACCATCTTACCTGTAAAACAGCGTCGGTCTCTCTTTTGGCCCCCCCTCCATCTTACCCCGGAGACAGCGTCGTCTTCGGCCTCCCTACCCCAAATTTTTCCCCGCTGAGACAGGGGTTTGGTTTTCTCTGGCCTCCCTTTCCAAATTTTCCCCGCCCGAGACAGCGTCGGTCTCTCTGGCCTCCCTCCATCTTTAACCCGCTGAGACAAACGTCGGTTCTTGGCCTCCCTACCATCCCATTTCCCTGCTGAGGGCAGGTTGATCTCCTGGCCTCCTACCCTTTTTACCCCCGCTGAGACGCGTGGTTCTCTTGGGGCCCCCCTAAATCTTTCCCCGTAGGGCAGCGTTTATCTCTCTGGGGCCCCCCCTAAATCTTTCCCGCTGAAAACAGCGGGCGGTCTCCCCTGGCCCCCCTACCCTTTACCCTGCTGAGACAGGTCGGTCTCCCCTGGCCCCCCCTACCATCTTCCCGTCGCAGGTCCGGGCCTCTGGCCTCCCTACCATCTATACCCTGCTAGAAACGTCGGTCTCTTGGCCTTCCCCAATTTTTACCCCGCTAAAACAGCGTCGGTCTCTCTGGCCTCCCCTACCATCTTTTCCCTTCCCCAGACCGCGTTGATCTCTCTGGCCTTTCCCCACCCCCTTTCCCTGCTGAGGCAGCCGGTTTCCTCTGGGCCCCCCTCCATCTTTCCCCGCGGGGACCGTCGGTCTCCCTGGCCCCCCTTTCCATCTTACCCCGCTAGACAGGGGTCGGTCTCTCTGGGGGGGGTCCCTACCCTTTTACCCTGCTGAGACAGCGTCGGTCCCTCTGGCCCCCCCTTACCCTCTTACCCTGCTTGGGCAGCGTCGGTCTCTCTGGCCCCCCCCTACCCTCTTACCCTGCTGAGGGCGGGGTTTGGTCCTTTGGGCCCCCCACCATCTAACCCCGCTGAGAAGGTCGGTTTTCTCGGGCCCCCTCCATCTATACCCTGCTGTGACAGGGGGTTTGGTCTCTCTGGGCCCCCCTACCATCTTACCCGGGTGAGACAGCCCTTTGGTCTCTTGGCCCCCCTACCCTCTTTACCCCGCTGGGCAGCGTCGGTTCTCTGGCCTCCCTACCAATCTATAAACCTTGGGTGAGCGCCCTCGGTTTTCTTGGCCCCCTAAACCCTCTATACCCCCTGAGAAAAGGGCGGTTCTTTGGCCCCCTACCCTCTATACCCCGCTGAGACAGCGTCGGTCTCTTGGCCCCCCTACCTTTTATACCTGCTTTAGACGCGTTTGGGGCTCTTGGGCCCCCCCTCCCATTAAACCCTGCTTTAGACAGCCCTTGGTCTCTCTGGCCCCCCTACATCTTACCCGGTTAGCGCGTCGGGCTCTTGGGCCCCCCTACCTTTTTACCCCGCCCAGACAGGTGGTCTTTTTGGCCTCCCAAACCCTCTATACCCCCGCCAGACAGCGTCGGTCCTTTTGGCCTCCCTCCATCCCATACCCTGTAGGACAGCGTCGGTTTCTCTGGCCCCCCCCTACCCATCTTACCCGCTGGAAAAAGCGCGATCTCTCTGGCCTCCCCCCATCTTAAAACCCCCCTGAGGGGCAGCGTCGATTTTTTGGCCCCCCTACCAAACTTTCCCTGCTGGGACCGCGTCGGTTTCTTGGCCTTACCCTTTTTTACCCTGCTGAGACAGGGGTTTGGGGCTCTCTGGCCCCCTACCATCTTTCCCCGCTTAGCAGCGTTGGTCTCTCTGGCCTCCCTACCATCTTACCTGCTGAGAAAAGCCCTTGATCTCTCTGGCCTCCTTTCCATCTATCCCTGAGAGAAGCCCCTTGGTCTCTCGGCCCCCCTACCTTTTAACCCTGCTGAGACGCGTCGGTCCTCTGGCCTCCTACCCTCTCCAAAAATGCTGAGGGAGCGTCGGTTTTTTGGCCCCCCTACCCTCAAAACCCCGCGAGACCGCCCTTGGTCTCTCTGGCCTCCCTACCATTTTTTAAACCCCGTTTGGGGAGCGTTGGTCTTCTGGGGCCCCCCTCCCCCCCCAAACCCCGCTCGGGCAGCGTCGGTCTTCTGGGCCCCCCTACCATCTAAACCCTTTCTAGAAGGTCGGTCTCTTTGGCCCCCTTTCCCCAAACTTTTCCCGCTAGAAAAGCGTCGTTTTTCTGGCCCTTTCCCCACCATCTTTCCCGCTGAGGGAAAAAGGGATCTCTCTGGCCTCCCTTCCATCTAATTTCCCTGTGAGGGCAGGGGACTCTCTCTGGCCCCCCTTTCCCCCTTACCCCCGCGAGACAGCCCTTTGGTTCTCTTGGGCCCCCTACCCTCCCAACCCCGTTGGGGACACGCTTGGTCTCTTGGCCTCCTTACCCTCTTAAAAATGCTGAGCAGCGGGGCTCTCTCTGGCCTCCCCTTCCAAACTTACCTGCGGGGACAGCGTTGGTCTCTCTGGGGGGGTTTTCCCCACCATCTTAAACCCCGCCCGTGGACAGCGTTTTCTTTGGCCCCCCCTTTAAACTTACCCTGGGTGAACAGCGTGGTTTCTCTGGCCCCCCTCCTTCCCTTTTCCCTGCTGAGGGCGCGTCGGTCTCCCCCTGGCCTCCCCCCCTTCACCCCGTGAGACAGCGTCGAAAATTTTTGGCCTCCCTTACCATCTATTTCCCTGCTTGGGCAGGGGCGGTCCTTTTTGGTCCCCCCTCCCCTCTATAATGCTAGCAGCGTCGGGTCTCCTTTGGCCCCCCCTACCATCTACACCCTGCTGGAGACAGCGTCGGTCTCTCTGGCCCCCCCTACCATCTATTAACCCTTTTTCCATGAACAAGCGGGCGATCTTCTGGCCCCCCTACCAAATTTTTTCCCTGCTGAGCCCCCCCTCGGTCCCCTTGGGCCCCCCTACCCTCTTAACCCCCGCTTTAGACAGGGTTTGGGGCTCTCTGGTACCCCCTACCCTCTTACCCTGCTGAGGCAAACGTCGGTTTCTGGCCTTACCATCTTACCCCCTGGACGCGTTTGGGCTCTCTGGTCCCTACCAACTATAAACCCCGCTGGAGGGCAGCGTTGGTCTCTTGGCCTTTCCCCACCATCTAACCCTGCTGAGGGAAGCGTTGGTCTCTCTGGCCTTTCCCCACCATCTTACCCTGCTTTTAAAACAGCCGGTGGTCTCTCTGGGCCCTACCATTAACCCGTGAGACAGCGTTGTCCTTTTGGCCCCCCTAAACCCTCTATACCTGCTGAGACAGGGTTGGGTCTCTTTTGGCCCCCTACCATCTTTACCCCGCTGAGGGCGCGTTGGCTCTTTTGGGGTCCCAACCTTATTACCCCCTGAGGGCAGGGTGTTTTCTTGTTCCCCCCATCTTTCCCTTTCTGAGACGCGCGGTCTCCGGTCCCTACCATCTATACCCTGCTGAGGAAAAGCGTCGTTTTCTTGGCCCCCCTTCCCTCTAACCCTGCTGGGGGACCGCGTTGATTTTTCTGGCCTTTCCCCCCATTATACCCTGCTGAGACCCGCGTTGATCTTTTCTGGCCTCCCTACCCTTTTACCCCGCGAGGGCAGCGTTGGTCTCTCTGGCCCCCCTACCATCTTAAACCCCGTAGGGCAGCCCTTGGTCTCCTGGCCCCCCTTCCTTTTTTACCCTGCTGAGACGCGTCGTTTTTTTGGCCTCCCTTTCCATCTTACCCTGCCCGAGACCCCCGGGGGGTCGGCTCTTGGGCCCCCCTACCAAACTATTCCCGCTGGGACAGCGTCGGTTCTCTCTGGCCTCCCCACCCTTTACCCTGTGAGAAGCGTGATCCTCTGGCCCCCTACCATCTTTACCCTGCGAGGGCAGCGGGGGATTCCTGGGGCCCCTCCTTCCCAAACTTTCCCCGCCGGACGCGGTTGGTTCTTGGCCCCCCTACCATTTAACCCCCGCTAGCAAACGTTGTTTTTCCTGGCCCCCTACCAAACTTTCCCCGCGGGACAGGGACGATCTCTCTTGGCCCCCCCTACCCTCAAAACCTCTTAGACAGCGTTGGTCTTCTGGCCTCCCTACCCTCTTACCCTGCGGGGACAGCGTCGGTCTCTCTGGCCTCCCTCCATTTTTTCCCGGGTGAGACAAACCCTCGGTCTCTCCCGGCCCCCCTACCCCCTTTTTACCCTGCTGGGGGACCGGGGTCGGTTCTTTTGGGCCCCCCTCCCATCTTAACCCCGCCCGAGGGGCAGCGTCGGTCTTTTGGTACCTTCCCTACCCTTTTACCCTGTGAGGCCCGCGGTTTGGGGGCCCCTTTTGGGGTCCCTTTCCCTTTATTTCCCCGCCCGAGCAGGGCGATCTCTCTGGCCTCCCTACCATCTATTCCCTGCCAGCCCGGGGGTCGGTCCCTTTGGCCCCCCCTACCATCTATACCCCCGTGACAGCGTCGGTCTCTCTTGGGCCCCCCCCTAAATCTATTTCCTGTTGGGCAAACGTCGGTCTCTCTGGCCTCCCCACCTTTATACCCTGCTGGGCGCGGCGTTTTCTCTGGGCCCCCCTTACCATCATTCCCCGCTAGACAGCGTCGATCTCTCTGGCCTCCCCCATCTAACCCTGCTGGGGACCGGGGTTGGTCTCTCTGGCCCCCTACCATTTTAACCCTTTAGGGGACAGCGTCGGTCTCATGGGTTCCCTACTTCTATTCCCTTTTGGACAGCGTTGATCTCTTGGCCCTTTCCCTTCCATTTTTCCCTGCTGAGACAGCGGATCTCTCTGGCCCCCCTACCCCTCTAACCCCGCTGGGCCCCAAAACGTTGGTCTCTCTGGGCCCCCCTTTCCATCTAACCCTGCTGAGGGCCCGCGTTGATCTCTCTTTGGGCCCCCCTAAACCCTCTAACCCCGGTGAAAACAGCGGTTTGGTCTCTTGGCCCCCCTCCATCTTTCCCTGCCCCAGCAGCGTCGTCTCTCGGCCTCCCTTCCTTCCACCCTGCTGAGGGCAGGTCGGTCTCTTGGCCTCCCTTCCAAACTATACCCTGCTAGACAGGGTGGTCTCTCTGGGGCCTTTCCCCCCAAATTTCCCCTGCTGGCGCGTCGGTCTCTTGGCCTCCCTTTCCCCCTATTACCTGCCTTAGACGCGTCGGTCTCTCTGGGCCCCCCTAAATTTTAACCCCGCTAGACCCGCGTCGATTTTCTCTGGGCCCCCCTACCCTCTAACCCTGCTGGAAAACCCCCGTCGGTCTTCTGGCCTCCCCCACCATTAAACCCCGCTAGGACAAACGTTGATCTTTTCTGGCCTCCCTACCCCTCTTACCCGGGTGGACGGTCGGTCTCTCTGGCCCCCCCTCCCACTATACCCTAGGGACGCGTTGTCTCTTGGCCCCCCTACCATCTTTCCCCCCCTAGACCGCGTTTGATCTCTCGGGCCCCCCTACCATCTAACCCTGCTGGACCGCGGGCGGGTTTTTCTGGGCCCCCCTTCACCTATAAACCCTTTTCTGAGACAGCGTTGATCTTTGGGGCCCCCCTACCATCTAACCCCGCTGAGACCCGCGTCGGTTTCTGGGCTCCCCACCTCTTTACCCCGCTGGGGACAGCGTTGGTCCCCTCTTGGGCCCCCCCTACCACCCCCTGTTTAGACAGCGTCGGTTTCTCTGGCCCTCCCTACCATCTAACCCTTTTGGGGACGGTCGGTTCTCTGGCCTCCCTAACCCCTTGACCCTGCTAGACAGGTTGGTCTCCTGGCCCCCCCCTTTTCCCCCAAACTTTTACCCCCTTCCGCTGAGACCCGCCCTCGGTCTCTCTTGGCTTCCCCCACCTTTTATACCTGCTGAGACAGCGGCGGTCTTCTGGCCCCCTACCATCTATTTCTGCTCAGACAGGTCGGTCTCTTGGCCTCCCTACCTCTACCCCTGCCTTAGACCGCGTCGGTTTTCTCTGGCCTCCCTTCCATCTAAACCCCGCTGAGACAGCGTTGGGTTTTTCCCGGCCTTTCCCCACCATTTATAAACCCCGCTGAGACGCGTCGGTTTTCTCTGGCCCCCCTACCATCTATACCCGCTGAGCCAAACGGCGGTTTCTCTGGGCCCCCCTCCATCTCCACTGCTGGGGACGAGGGGCGGTCTCTCTGGCTCCCACCCCTCTTTCCCTGCTGGGGACAGCCCTCGGTCCTTGGCCTCCCTACCTTCTATACCCCCCTGAGACAGCGGCGGTCCCCTTGGCCCCCCTACCAAACTTACCCGGCTGAGACAGCGTTTTTTCTCCCCTTTGGGCCCCCCTACCATCTTACCCCGCTGGGGCAGGTTGGTCTCTCTGGCCCCCCTCCATCTATACCCTGCTGAGCAGGCGGGTTTTCTCTCTGGCCTCCCTTTCCATTAACCTGCTGGGGACAGCTTTTTTCGGTCCCCCCTCTTCCTCAAACTTACTACTCCCCCTTTCCCTATAGCTGGTCGGTTTTTCTCTGGGGCCCCCCTACCCTTTTTCCCCCGCCAGACAGCGTTGGTCTCTCTGGCCTCCTACCATTCTTACCCCCGCTTTAGGGCCGCGTCGGTTCTCGGGCCCTCCCCACCATTTACCTGATGAGACGCCCCTCGGTCTCTCTGGCCCCCCTAAACCAAACTTACCCGGGTGGACAGCGTTGGGCTCTCGGCCTTCCCCCCCATCTTTACCCCGCTGAGAAAAGCGTTGGTCCTCTGGGCCCCCCTACCATCTTTCCCCTGAGGGCAGCGGGGGCTCTCTGGCCTCCCCCCTTTTTAACCCCGCTCCAAAAGCGTTGGTCTTTTCCCGGCTCCCCACCATCTTACCCTTTCTTTGGGACAGCGTTTTTTCTCTCGGGGCCTCCCTACCATCTTACCCCGCTGGACAGGTCGGTCTCTCTGGCCTCCCTACCATCTTACCCTGCTGAGACCGCGTCGGTCCCCTCTGGCCCCCCCTCCAAACTATACCCTGCTGAGACGCGTTGGTTCTTGGCCCCCCTCCCCTCTTTCCTTTCTGAGGGCAGCGTTGGTCTCTTTGGGCCTTTCCCCACCAAACTTTCCCCCCGAGAAAAGCGTTGGTTTTTCTGGCCTTACCCCCCTAACCCCGCTAGGCAGCGTTGGTCTTTGGCCCCCCCCCACCATTTAAAACCCCCCCGAGACAGGTCCCCTCTCTCTGGCCTCCCTACCATCTTTACCCGCCTTGAGGCGGTTGGTTCCCCTGGCTCCCTAAAATCTTACCCCGCTGAGCCGCGTCCCTCTCTTGGCCCCCCTACCATCTATTAAACCCTGCTGAGACAGCGTCGGTCTCTCTGGCCTTCCTTCCAAACTATACCCCGCTGAGACGGCGTCCCGGCTTCTGGGGGCCCTACATTTACCCCCCCTGGGCAGCGTCGGCTCTCTGGGGCCTCCCCCACCCCTCTATACCCCGCCCGGGCAGCGTCGGTCTCTCTGGCCTCCCTAAAATCATAAACCCCGTAGACAGCGTCGGATTCTTGGGCCCCCCCTCCAAACTATACCCGCCGGGGCAGCGTCGGTCTCCTGGGGTCCCTTTCCTCATACCCCGTAGGAAAAGCGTCGGTCTCTCGGGCCTCCCTACCCATAACCCCCCTCAGACAGGTCGGTTTTCTTTGGGCCCCCCTAAACCCTCTATACCCTGCTCAGGGGCAGCGTCCATCTCTCTGGCCTCCTTCCCTCTTACCCTGCTCAGACAGGGGTCGATTTTCTCTGGCCTCCTACCCTCTAACCCTGCTGAGACAGGTCGGTTTTTTCTGGGGCCCCCTACCCTCTTAACCCCGCTGAGAAAGGGGCCCCTCGATTCATGGCCTCCCCACCAATTTACCTGCTGAGACAGCGTTTTTTCTCTCTGGCCTCCCTACCATCTTAACCCCGCCCGGGGCCGCGCGGTCTTCCCGGGCCCCCCTACCTCTTTTCCCTGCCTTTAGACGCGTTGGTCTCTCTGGCCTCCTTTCCCCTCTTAACCCCCGCTAGTCAGCGTTGGGGGTTTTTTGGGCCCCCCTACCATCTTAAACCCCGCTGGGCAGCCCTTCGGTCCCCTCTGGCCTCCCTTCCATCTTTTCCCCCGCTGAGAAACGTTTGGGCTCTCTGGCCTCCCCACCATCTAACCCCGCGGGGACAGCGTCGGTTCTCCTTTGGCCCCCCTAACCCTCTATACCCTGCTAAGGGCAGCGTCGGTCTCCCCTTTGGGCCCCCCTTTCCCTCTACAATGCTTTAGGGCGCGTCGGGGCTTCCCGGCCCCCCCTACCCCTCTATACCCTGCTAGACAGCGTTTGGTCTCTTGGGCCCCCCTACCCTCTTACCCCGCTAGGCCGCGTCGGTCTCTCTGGGCCCCCCCTTCCCCTCTAACCCCCTGAGAAAAGCGTCGGTCTCTCTGGCCCCCCCCTTCCATCTTTCCTTTCTTTTGGGCGCCCTTGGTCTCTTGGCCCCCTTTCCATCTTTTTAAACCCCGCTGAGACAGCGTCGGCCTTTGGTCCCACCTTTTAAACCCCCAAAAAGGTCGATCCCAAAAAACCTCCCCCAAATTAAACCCGGGCCCGAGGGGGTTTTGGCCCCCACCCCTTACAAAATTTTAAAGGGGACAGGGGCCCCCCTCTTGTCCCCCCAACTTAAACCCCGGGGGGACCTCACCCCCAACCCCTAACCCCCTGCAAAAAACGCTGGTTTTTGGCCCAAACAAACCCGCTGAGGCCCGCGGAAAATTACGGGCCCCAAAAAGGGGGAACAAACCAACCCGGCCCCCCCATTTCAGCAGGACCGCCTCGGCCAGGGCCCCCCACCTCTTCCCCCAGCGGTTTCTCGCCCCGGCCCCCTGCCTTTACCCGGCTAGACGGCGTTTAAAAACTTTGGGCCCTTTACCACAAAACCCCCTAGAAGCGGGGCCCCTTCTCCTCCCCTACATCTATCCCCCTCAACACTTTACTCTCTCCCCCACCACAACCCTCAGCACCGCTCGGGCCCCCACCACACCAACCAACACCAAAAAAAAACCCCCCTTTAACCAAAACCCCCCAAACACCCACACTGGTTTATTATACCCTTTTTAGGGACAAGGGGATCCTTTGGACCCCCCTTTTTGTAGAGGCATTTCGGGTTCCCCCCTTTACCCCGTTGGCCGGGGGTAAAAAAACCTTAATTTTTCTGGACGCTTTTTAAGGGCCCCCACCAACTTTATTGAATAAAAATTTGAAACTCTCTTCCCTTTCCTCCCTACCATCTATAGCCCAGCTGAGAGCCCGTCGTCTCTCTGGCCTCCCTACCATCTATACCTCAGAGGTCGGCGTTTTGGCTGGACCACGTCCTGTCTCTCTGGCCTCCTACCATCTATACCCTGCTCAGACAGCGTCGGCGTATTGGCTGGGCCACGTTCACCGCAAGGAGAATGGTCGCAAAAGACGTCCTCAATGGAGAACTTGCCACAGGGCAGAGAAGCATTGGCCGCCCACAGCTGAGATACAAAGACGTTTGGAAAAGAGACATGGAGGCGCTTCAGATCAGCACTGACTCCTGGGAGGACCTCACAACAGACCGCAACAGCTGGAGAAGCACACTCAAGAAACAGCTGCAGATTGGCGAAGACAAACTGACAGCTGCTGCAGCAGAAAAGCGAGCCCAGAGAAAGGGGACGACAGCCAACAAACCAGTGCCAGCATACAGCAGTGACCGCTGCGACAGAGACTGCCACTCTCGCGTCGGTCTCTACAGCCACTGGCAACCCTGCTCGGGTTGAGCAGACAGCCCGGACAGATAATTAAATCTTTGGTCGATATACTCGATCAATAGTCAGCTACGACCGACGGAGGCCTACTACTACTACTACTACTACTACTACTACTACTACTACTACTACTACTACTACTACACTACTACACACACACACACACTCACGCACGCACGCACACACACACACACACACACACACACACACACACACACACACCACACACACACACACACACACACACACACATGTATGATTATATCTCTTTCCAGTTAAGACAATGTTATCATGACTGTTTGTATGTAGCATTTGCAAGGACTCGTGATACTGTTGCCTTTGTGAGAATATTCCTGTAATGTTGTCATTGCCTTCTTCATAAGGGACTACGGCCTTATATGAATAAGTCATATGAATCTCTCTCTCCCTCCCTCCCCCCCTCCCTCCCCCCCTCCTCTCTCTCTCTCTCGCGCTCTCCCTCCCTCCCCCTCTCTCTCCTTCCCTCCCTCCCTCCCCCCCCCCTCTCTCTCTCTCACTCTCTCTCTCTTTCTGTGGTGTGTGCGTGTGTGTGTGTCTGTATGTCTGTGTGTGTGTGTATGTGCACGCGCGCGCGCGCGCAGAAGCAATCCAAGCACACAAACTTCAGTGGATGAATGGCCCTGTGTATTTGCGAGTATGTATGATTGTGTGTGTGTATGTGTGTGTGGTGTGTGTGTGTGTGTGTGTGTGTGTGGTGTGTGTGTGTGTGTGTGTGTGTGGTGTGTGGTGCAGGTGCAACAAGTTTCCAGGACTGTCCTGGTGGTTCTGTGGACGTTGTGCAGGGCACAACAGCTGTCTTAACATGTGCGGGTTATTCAGCAGCACAAATAAGCTGGGATTTCAAGCCTGGGCCGTCACCGTTTAGAGTTCTTGGTCAATGTACCAGTTCTTCTACATGTACCTTAGGTGATCCATGGTATGACAGTGCCTTTTCTCTGACGGCGACGAGCGGCACTTCCAGTCAGCTGGTCTTGAAGTCTCGATTTACCGCAGATCTTAAATCTTGTCATATTCTCTTGTAACGAAATTGAATGTCTTTCAACATCACGGGTAAGTGGATTTGTCCTCTCTAGTTATCGCAGTGCGCTCACTCTCGCTCACTCGTCACTCCTCTCTCTCTCTCTCTCTTCTCTCCTCCTCACTCAAAACTCTCCTCTCTCTCTACCCCCCCCTTCACATCTCTCTTTTTTTTTTTTTTTTTTTTTTTTTTTTTTCCCAAGACAAGTTAATTTCACAACTGCAACGCACCAAGACAAATGAACGAGTGAATACACATCTAACAACACGAAGCATAATAAGAAAAAACAACCCAGCCCCATTCAAGCGCATATTGTAATCCAACAGAAAAAAGAACAACATTAAGCTAAACCCTTCTTCTCCAATTTGAATTCCAAAATGGAAATGCATTTAATGAATGTACAACAAACAAAAAAAAGGATCTAAGGTATATAAAACGCAAGAAACATACAACCATGCAACTCCTCGACTGCATGTCATACGGAGAAAGTACAATAAACAGAAAAACTTCGTTTCCCCCATTGTTTCCTGGATGCTCCAAGGTCATTGACAACATTAAACATATATATGTATGTCGTGCCTGCGTGCGCACGAGAGCACCATGCACATACATGGCACACCCCGCATCACACAACCCGTCTACACACACACACACACACACACACACACACACACACACACACACAACACAATACACCCAAACACACAAACACACACACACACACACACACACACTCACACACACACACAAACACACACACACCCACACACACACACACACACACACACACAACACCTATAGGTACCCATACATATAATACATATAACAAGTAATCCTCTAGCAGCTTAATGTATGGTTAACCATATTGTTTTGGCAGGGTAGCCTGAAACGTGTCGTTCATCAAGTACAAATATTTTTTCCATTTTATATCGATAGTTCAGCTCCATCAAAAACTTGTTTAGATTAGGCAATGTTTTGTCAATTCTACATTTATAAAAGAAATATTTTCCCCCTTAAAAAAATTATATAGGACCTATCATATCATCGGTTTTTGTTTTCTCAACCGAACCAAATAAAGATAATCTCCACATTAAAGGGAAAATTTTTTTCACAGTGGGAAAAAACAATTAACTTTCAGATCTCAATCAAAGACTTTCCAGAAAACACCACGGGTAAACTCACATACCCATAGTAATGATTAATGAATCAATCCTCTGCTATTACAAAAGTTACATTTGTCACTATCGATAAATATCATCCTTTCTTCAGCACAAACTGAGTTTGTTACTAAAATTCTGAAGTGCATATCTTAATTTGAACCATCTTATAATTTGTTTCTTTATATGCTGAACCTTATTTTATTTATATCAGTACCTCTATCCAGTCAATAGGTAATACAGACGCTGTTTTCCCACTTAACAAAGGCACTAAAGTTAAGAACTTCATTTAACTTATCCAACCATAATATCAAATACAGTACGAGTACCATTAGTAACGCTACAAATTCTTGAAGTTCTAAAGTTTTTAACTTCACTAATGATACTGTCTAATTCAATCTCTTTTCTCTGCATAAGCTTTGATCGAATGCAGCGCAACCTTAAATAATTCAGAAAATTGATCTAAATCCCATTTTCTCTGCAGTTCGTAAAGGCTTACGAAATTAAGTGCATCATCATCAAGAAACAGTAACAACAAGAAATAAGTAATTTTCATGCATCCATTACTTGTAAATGATGAATGTTTTTTCTCCCACATTAAAACTACTCATAACAGAAAAAAGTTTCTGTGGCAAAATCAGTACTTTCGTGTAATTCTACCTGGTTTGCAGAACCAAAGATAAGAATAGAACAAAACTCCTGTCCAAAATTTTGTTATGATATGCTTCAACAAATTCTGTAAGACCATAGCTACAAAAAACTTATTTCGGGACGTAATGAATCAATATTATCTTCCCACTTATGGTTGTACATGTACGCTTCTTATCCTTATCCAGGCTATTTTCCAAGAGCAGATATATATGTTTCAGATCGGGAATACCTAACCCCTCCATTTTGTAAAACTATGTATTGACTACTTTCTTAAACTATAAACCATTATTGTTTTTCCAAACAAATAAGAAACACATGTTCTGTAATAAAATGCAATCAGGGAATCAGAGGATTTGGTAAAAGGATCCAAAAAGAACAGACCAGTATTTTGATATCACTAATGAATTTAGCACAGCTTCACTACCTAATGGTGTTATAATCTTTTTTGTCCATAATATGAACAGGTTTTTGGACTGTCCGAGAAATTTATCCTATCATATTAATTTATCCGTCATGATACATAGACAATTTCGTAAACCACATCCCAAGAAATATTTGAATTTTGAGAGGGGTTCCATTCCAATTATACAATGTGGACAAATATGTGTTTCGTGGAATTTTTCTCTGTACCTAGCCAAACATTAAACGTTTTCTGCTCCGTAGTTCAATTGAGTTCCAGATATTTTGCTGCAAATTTCAAAAAGGATTGCAAAATAACCTTTTCGTATGATTTCAAGTCGCCATCTAACGAAAAGAAGTGGTGGACGTCTGCAAATTGATTTTATCTAAATTCTGTGTTTTTCTATCTTATGCATTTGAAAACATGAACTTGCCTTAATTTGTCGCTATTCACTTCAACACAAAAAACAAAACAAATAGGATATGGAGATATAGGTCCCCATGACGGCAACCTCTGACCAATTAAAAGCCTGAAGAACACATTCCGTTTCACTATTACGTAAGAATTTTTATCTTATCTGAAAAAAGGAATGAAATCCATCGTTGTATTTCCTTTTTCCAAATCCAAAAGCACCCAAAAATTTAATTTCATAAATGACCAGAAAACTGAAACGAAAGCTTTCATCGAACATCGACAGGAAATAAACAACTCCACGCAACTTTTACCTCTAAAATAATGAATTAAATCATATATTGTATCGTAAAACTAACTCCAATAATCTAACGTAGAACGAATCCCGTCCTGATCCTCGTTTATGATTTTGGAACACAATTTATAATCTGATTTGACAAAACAGGCTGAAGCAATTTTGTAGTTACATTAAAAAGTGAGCTAGGTCTCCAGATCTTCAAGTATTCTCGCGGTTTTCTCTCCTTTTCGGGAGACTCAATATTATTCCTTCTTTTTGTAGTTACGACATTCCTCCATAACTGTATCCCACATTTAGAGAACGGCAACAAAATTCTCCTATTAGGCCTCCCAGAAGAATGTAAAGAATTTACTGTCCATCCTTCAGATCCAGACACTTAAACATTTTTCCATATTTTTTAGCGACATTCGTAGCATCTACTAAGTAGATTAACCCCTCCAACTGTTCGATACTACCTGATTTAGTTTTGGCAGGTATTCTACATATTTTTTTCAATCTCAATATTACTTTACTTCCTTTTCCGCGTATAGGGTTTTCATAATAATGTATCTTTGTCTCAGTTAACATATCGCCCGTTTCAGTCATAGTTTCTTCTTGGACCCCTGTGACAATGTTTATAAGCATTCTTATGCTTACGAAATTCCTTGTTCCACCAATGCACAGAAATATTTAACTTATTTTTTCCCCGTAAAGGATGTCCCTATTTAGCTCCAGGATCGAATCATTATTCCGACAATTTTTGTTTCCTTAGCTCACTCAGCTCTTCCTTATTTGGTTTTTCAAGATCACCAGGTCTCTTTCTCTAGTAAGTCATTTTTTGCTTTCCAATCTTGTATTGCTTTTTCAATTTGTTTTTCCTTTTCATTTCGTTTTCAATTTTGCGAATACTGAATGTTATTGTTTCTGCTCTTATTTCCATAATTAGAGTATCAAGAAATAATTGGTCAGAAATAGTAAACTGAATTTGATCGTTTGGGATTTACTGACAGAGTTTTTATTGTAAGGCCAGTAATGCATTATTGTCCCTTTAATCTTTCAATCGTTTTCAGTTAAACCCAGATTTACATATGCTTGTCTCTTAGAATAGAGGAATTTAAATGGTCCATAACCCTTTAATGTTACTCTTCGTCATCTTTTTAAAAACAATAATTTAATGTATATCAGAGTGATTCATTCTATATCCTAACAAAATCTCAGCATCAACTAAGGACTTGAATATGTCGACAATAAAAAGAAATCCAGCCTGCTTTGTTGAAATGGTTTTGGTCTTCTCCAAGTATATCGTCTCGTGTCTAGGTTCAATTCTCTCCATAAATCAACTAGCCTCAAATCTGGACATAATTTCGGTAACTTTTTCCTGTGCTCGAGCATTATAAACATGTTTATAATTGTGATAATCCTTAATAGGAATAAGGACCTAGGTTCCAGTCCCCTGCCATTATTATGTGGGGACATCAAATCTCTATTTATTGATTTTAATATTTTCAAAGAACGACGGTTCGTCATTATTGCCCATAGAAATTTTGTCAAATACTAAATCTTTTCCCATTGTAATAATAGTTACTGTACTAATATGTAATACCATGAACAACTTTAAAAGTATTCCTTTATTTTGAATTCAAAGTTGTTATTAAAGAGTATAGCTACACTCTTGATCGAGAGTGTTTGGAGGCAAATACAACATACATAACCCCATGCACTTCTTATCTGCGTTCTAATTTACTAGTGAAATGATTGTCCTGAATAAAATAAACAGAGTATTGTTTTTGTCTTAAGACTTGAAACACATCCTTACTTTTAGATATCGTCCCCCCAAGATCATTGGCAGTTCAAGAGACGATAACGCTATAGATTCCATTCTTCGTTAAATATCCTTAACTTTTCTATGATACTTACTCCTCAATCATACAAACTTGTACCATTATTTTCAGTCGTGCTGCATACAACCATTGACACAACAACAATAATGAAAAAAAGAAAAAAAAGAACATATGCGATATGCACCAACATACACGAAGAAATGCATACTGAAAAAATCAATCGACAAGACTACCAACACTACGAATCTAAATCCAAAAAGAGTCAAAATTTGCTTGACCAACGCAGGCAAGCGACAGGCGCAGAGAAGAAGACGAAGAGAAGAAGAAGAAGAAGTCGAAGAAAAAAGAAGAGAAAAAAAAAAAGAAGAAGAAGTAAGAAAAGACGACGAACTACGAACAATAACAACAAAACAAAAACAAAAAAAGGACGCAATATACCAATAAAGGCAATGGACATTTACATAAAGCAATCGTCCAATCTAAAACAAAGCTTGACTTTTCAAAAAAGGGGAAACGAATGCTTTCCAAACACCACCATACATATACACCCACACGCAACACAAGCCACGCAACGCGCCCACGCTCGCGCGCGCGCACACACACACACACACACACACACACACACAACACATCACGACACACACACACACACACACACACACACACACACACACAAGCGCACGCACGAGCACGCACCCTTGCACACTCACTTACAAAAAAGGAAGGGAGAGTCCCCCCCTCTCGTCTCTCTCTCCCTCACACTCTCTCTCTCCTCTCGGTCCCCTCTCTCCAACTCTTTCTCTCAACTCTCTCACATCTTCTTCTTCTCCTCGTCTCTCTCTCTCTCTCTCTCTCTTCTGTCTGTCCAGTTTCTGTCGCTCTCTCTCACTCTCTCTCTCTCTCTCTCTCTCTCTCTACTCTCATCCTCCATCACTCTCACTCTCTCTTCCCCTCATCCTCCCCCCCTCTCCACTCCTCCTCTCACTGTAAGAACATTGGTCTCCATCAGCTTTTGCTAGCGAACGTTTCGCATTGTACCGTAAATTTAAAAGTAGTTTGGAGCTTTCATCATATTTGTTGGATCTGAAACATATTGAAGCTAGAACCAGTCTCATTCGCGTTCGGACTAGGCGTGCCACAAATCAATCTTCCAGACTTCCGTTTAGACTAAACTAACAGAGGAAGCGAAGGCGTGTCCTTTTTGTGAATCCCAAAAGAACGGGAAGTTCATTTTGTCCTTACAATACCGAGGGACGATGCTCTAAGACACCACTAATCCGCTAATACTATAACCATCCAATCAACTTTCAAATAACTCTTCTGATAGCATGATGAAAATAAGAAAGTGTATTGTGTCGCTGCTAAATCCTAGTCAAAGCAATTAAATTAAGGCATATGTAAACAGAAATCCTTGAAATTGTATGTGATTTCAGTTGCAACATACAGTACATTTTGTGCTTATTTTGTGTAAAACCAACCCCAGAGACAAGGGCTGACAGGCTATTCGTTAAAATGGTTCAAGTTCAGAGTTACTCTCACTCTGCTGTCTCTCTCTCAATCAGTCTGTCTTCATCTCTCTCATTCTGTCCTACACACAGTCTCTCTGTCTCTCTCTCTCTCTCTCTCTCTCTCATCTCCTCTACTCTCTCTAACAGAGTCCTTTCTCTCATCCAGTGTACGTCTCTCTCCGTCCGCCCTCTGTCTGTCTGACATGACTCTCTCTATCAATGATCGTAACCGCAGAATTCTGGAAAGAAGCCAGGGACGTTTAAAGTCTAAAATGTCTAACAAAAAATAAGAACATACGACAAGCAACGGTTAACCGCCCATTTTGCCAAAAAGTTCCCAAGTCCAATTCGACATTGTTCCAATAATGTTACCAGCGAACACCTAATGAACAGGATTTACGACGCTTGGCTTCAGGTTAACTGATACGAACAAAGAATGAAGCTTTTGCTGCAGGGTAGTCATTGAACGATGGCAGAGCAGCAGATGTTTGAATGGAATAATGTGGGGGAAATATTTTTGAAAAAACTATCACAAGAATTGCTTCAGTTTAGTTTTGAAATGATTTGGTTTTAGTTAAAAAAAAGTTTTCAGAAATAGATGTTCAAATATTTTCCAAAAAACAAAATCCCGGAGAATAAAGAAACATTACTTAATACATTCTATGGCACCTGCAAGCAAATGTAATTTAAATGCATATTCACTTGAACACACAAGAACTTCCCTTTGAACCTTCTTTATTCCTCTCCACCTCTCTTTTTATGAATGATATAATAATTAATGTTCATATTATTATTATTATTATATTATTATTATTATTATTATTATTATTATTAATATAATTATTCTTATCATTGCTATTATTATAATTATTATTTATTATATTAATTATTGTATAATTATTAAAATTATTATTCTTATCATAATCATAGCTATTGTAATTATTATAAAAATAAATATTATTATAATATTAATAATTAATATAATTATTATTAGTGTGTTGGTGTGTGAAGAGAGAAGAGAGAGAGAGAGAGAGAGATGAGAGAGATGAGATAGAGAGAGACAGACAGACCAACAGGACAGACATACAGACAGGCAGAGATAGAGATGTATAAATGGAAAGGGAAAAAGCAAATCCTAACTCCATTTTTAAAACAGCATGTCATGGAGGAGTTGTAAAACGGCCAGAACGTCAATTTACAATGATATTACTCCGTGCGCTAGATAATCTGCATGTTCTCCTTCCACCCCAAGGCGCGTGTTTAAAATTGATCTAACAGATCATCTTTATTTCCAAGGGTAACGTCCAAGGGTAACAGATAAGCAAACACATGCTTTTTTTTCATCTGGCCTTGCCCCGCTAAGGGACTAACTAAGCATGACTAGCTACTAAAACTTACACAACTTTTAAACAAACACACATATCTTCACAAATACATTAAAAAGTTGATGCGTTGTTCCTCCATTAACATTAACGCGTCAATGAATTTAAAGCAAAAAAACAACAACAAAAACAATTGGAACAACTAACGAGAATAAAGAAATTGATTACAAAGAAGAAAAATACTCAGCACACACAGACAGAATAAACCATCCTTCTGTTGTTATCGAGAGAGATGAGAGAGAGAGAGGTAGAAGAGTGATGAGAAGTCGAAAGAGCGAGAGACGAGAGAGAGAGAGTTATATCTTTTCTAAAGTATTAAACTACAACACTGTAAGGATGATAATTAGAGAACTACAATGCATCATAAATCAACTTTTTATTTTTCATTTTTTAAAACATTTTACGTGTGGTGTACAAAGCAAGACGAGACGAACGTACTACAATCGTTTCATGAATCCTAGCATCAATAATAATATTTATGTGTTAGTGTGTGTGTGTGTGCGTTGTGTGTGGTGGTGTGTGGTGGTGCGTGTGTGTGTTGTGTGTGTGTGTGTGTGTGTGTGTGTGTGTGTGTGTGTGTGTGTGTGGAAAGAGAGAGAGGGAGAGAGAGAGAGATGCCATCATAACCCCTCCTCCCCCCTTTTTTTTTCTTGAACTATTCATACACTACTCAAGACTAGAATTATTGATTAAGTGACAATATATCGAGAAGCGACTGCAGATACGAAGAGAGAGACAGAGAGAGAGGGAGAGTATATTTTTCATTTTTTTAAATCCAAAATATCATATGCTAAACATTACTATGGAATTTGAACAAAGAGCAACAATACGTCAGTGTAATCAACAGAAATCAGGACACACATTTACCACCGTGTAGTTATAGTGTTTCAAGAAATCAAAATAATTAGGACATCAATTACAGAAAGAGAGAGAGAGAGAGAGAGGGGATGAGAGAGAGAAGAGAGATGAGAGAGAGAGAGAGAGAGAGAGTGGATGAGGGGTGTGGGTGTGGATGTGGGGTGCGGGTGTGGATGGGTGTGTGTGAGTTTCTTCATGTGTGTGAACTTTATCGCATGGCGTGATACTTGTTTTCCCGGTTTCACCTTTCACATTCCTGCTTACAAGGATCTTGATTTGTGGCCCCTACCCCTCCCCTACCCCCTCCTCCCCTGATGGTGATGATGTTGATGATAATGTTATTGTTATCATTCTATACTACATTTATAGTTTGAAAAAGAAAAAAAAAATCTACATAGTTATCATCACAGTTGGTTTAATTGATTATCTGCTTGTATTGCATTCTGATTTGTGTTTACTTTTGTTTTCTTACTTTCGTTTTCCGTTTATTTTGGTAATTGTACTATTATTGTTTGTCTTTGCGTTCCCGTTTTTTGCTTCTCTTTTCCAGTTTCTCTACATGTTTACCGAATTGAAGATAAAGAAATATCGGCTGTCATGTAAATCTGTAAAATCCTGTACATATTCAATATATTTTTCAAATGCATATCAAGATTTTAAACAAACCTGTGGAAGTTTGGTATGTTTAGAGAGAACTCTAATTTCGTTTTTAATCACATGTAACCAAGTTATCTGTATAATATAGCCAAGAATAATACAAGTCTGTCACAGTATCTATAGCAATGCGATCCTTACTAGAGAGAAAGATTAATGTTTCATTGAAATGTTGTTCTGTTTAAAACACAAAGCTGTGAGCCTAAACGCTGACATACTGTAGCATTTCAAAAGAAACGAGCTTTATTAGTTCTTACTCGTTGCAGAACATCCCCAGTGCAGAATCAATAATCCCTCGTGTAGACACTGGACATCTGTTTGAATGCCGTGTTATACCCACTTCATAAGCTTGATTTGTTTTACGAAGTAGTGGTACTGATTCTGTTTATTTGTTTGTAATTCCGAACGCTGAACAGTGTTCTTGTGAAACATCAGTATCATTGCTCATGAATTTCCATGCACAGAACCTATGTTACAGATGTATGTGATCAATGTTGGATGAGGAAGGGGGTGTGTGGGATGGGGCAGGGCGGGAGGGGGGGGGGGGGGGGGGGGGGGGCATGTGCGATGACAGAAGTGATGGGCATATGTGTGCATGTACAGCAGTCCAGTGTTGAGCTTCATCGGCACAACTGATTTATTTGTAAATATTCGGTTGCTCTCCCTGGAAAAAGTGCATGGCCAAAGTGCAGCGCCACTTGTTCTCTCTCCTCTACCTGTCAACCATCTACCTCTCTCTCTCAATCTGTCTGTCTATCTCTCTAGTTAAGAATAAACTAATTATCATTATGTTGTAAATCCGTGACTAGGTGCAATCACAAGCAGCTTTTCTTTATTTTGTGTAAATTTATAAACCAGCAATTGACTTTGTTCTGAATTTGTTGGACTGGATCAGATTGAAAGTCATTTTCATTAGTTAGATTATGACCTCTTATTGTTATTACGTTGCTTTAAGATTTCCGTTATCAACACAGTCTTTCATGTTTGTGGGATCTGATTCACTTATTTATGATTATAACATCAGGTAACCTGTCGTACGAATGCAGTGACAAGTTTCGAAGTTTACGCATGAAGTTCTGCAACATTTATAGATTTTTTTCCATCCCATCCCATTCCTTCCTTCATAATCCCTACTGAGCCGATTGCGTATAGGTCACTCCTATTATACACACTCGTATCTTTTGAAACGTGAGGAAGGACAATGGTGCATTCCGTGAATGTACCTATCACAATACATGTTCTCAAAGAGGATTGAGACTTACATGATACCAGACATAAACACTTTACTTACTACAGACTCCATGAAAATCTTATCCACAGATGTCCTACTGGTTGTGACTTTTGACTTTCTGAAAGAGATAAACATTTACTGTCCTTTAACGGCAGCTCGGCTATTATCATCTTGATAGATTGAATTGATTAACTGATTAAT
Organism: Conus ventricosus; assembly: GCA_018398815.1. Taxonomy (NCBI): domain Eukaryota; kingdom Metazoa; phylum Mollusca; class Gastropoda; order Neogastropoda; family Conidae; genus Conus; species Conus ventricosus. Next base: position 1,293,112 of record CM031626.1, read on the forward strand.
GTGTGTGTGTGTGTGTGTGTGTTGTGTGTGTGTGTGTGTGTGTGTGTGTGTGTGTGTGTGTGTGGTGTGTGTGTGTGTGTGTGCGCGCGCGCGCATGCATACTCGTTCGGCTTGTATTAGTTAATGTTCTACCCCCCTTCAGACCTATCAAAGGCGATGAAGCCTGGTGGTGGCACTGTGTTATACCACTGAACATTGAAGACTGCTGAATGCTGCTGGCATGTTAGCCACATCCCTTACTACACAGGGGCCATTTGATACTTCTAAGCACGTCCATTATAACACAGGAGTCATTTGACACATGTCAGGCACAATCCAAACATTACAAAGTCTTTTGACACGTCCATGTTTATCCCTTGCATCACTAATGTCTGATATTTTCATGCACATTCTTTACATCACAGGACTAATATGGCACTACTGGAACACTCCTTAAACCACAGGAGTCAGTCAACACTACCTGGAACACTCTTTACACCACAGGAGTCAGTCAACACAACCCTGGAACAATCTTTACACCACAGAGTCAGTCAACACTACCTGGAACAACTCTTACACCACAGGAGTCAGTCAACACTACCTGGAACACTCTTACACCACAGGAGTCAGTCAACACAACTGGAACCCTCCTTACAACCACAGGAGTCAGTCAACACTACCTGGAACACTCCTTACACCACAGGAGTCAGTCAACACTACCTGAACACTCCTTACACCACAGAGTCAGTCAACACTACCTGGAACACTCTTACACCACAGGAGTCAGTCAACACTACCTGTAACACTCTTTACACTACAGGAGTCAGTCAACACTACCTGGAATCACTCCTCACACCACAGGAGTCAGTCAACACTACCTGGAACACCTTTACACCACAGGAGTCAGTCAACACTACCTGGAACACTACTCACACCACAGGAGTCAGTCAACACGCTACCTAGAACACTCTTTACACCACATGAGTCAGTCAACACTACCTGGAACACTCCTTACACCATAGGAGTCAGTCAACACTACCTGGAACACTCTTTACACCATAGAGTCAGTCAACACTACCTGGAACACTCCTTACACAACAGGAGTCAGTCAACACTACCTGGAACACTCCTTACAACCACAGGAGTTAGTTAGTTAGTTAGTTAGTTAGTGTTTATAGGGTCCAGCGGAATACTAGGAGCCAAATCAGGACCTCAGCTATCATATCTGAGTCTCTTGATACAAATACTCACACTAGTATTAACACATCACTTAAAATTTATGAGGACAAAAGCACAATTATCCTTTCAACTCCTTCGACACCTGTATACATTAATAAAACCCTATATTTATAAAATAAGTTTACCTCTTTCAAAAAAAGTTAGTTAGTTAGTTAGTTAGTGTTTATAGGTCCAGCGGACTACTAGGAGCCAAATCAGGACCTCAGCTATCATATCTGAGTCTCTGATACAAATACTCACACTAGTATATAGCACATCACTTAAAATTTATGAGGACAAAAGCACAATTATCTTTTCAACTCCTTCGACACCTGTATACATTAATAAAACCCTATATTTTATAAAATAAGTTTACCTCTTCAAAAAAGAAAAAATAAGATCCACTGAAATCTCACGAAAAAGAACCGATAAATCACTGGTGGAAAAGAACTTCTCTCTGATACACATCAAATCAGCACATTTCTGTCAAAAAATGATTAACACTGAACAAGCTGTCACACCAACACACCATGGGGGTCTTCCCTTCTGAATATCCAACTGTGCGTTATATAGCTGTGCCCAATATGTAACCGTGACAAAATCGATTCCTCTTTACGGTTACGTACCACCGATGGGAAAGGATTGGTTAAATCTGGCAAATTTTAAACAATTTATTATGAATTTGATTACACCATTCACTCTGCCACAGTTCACGACAATACAAACTGGATTTATGACGTAGATCAAGTGAGGAACAAACTGCATAGGCCTCCTGGAAAGACTTGCACCGAAGCTTGTTTGGCTGCTTTGTACACCACTGAGTTACCATAGATTCCCATGTGACTGGGGACCCACAAGAAAACTATATGCTTTCCCGAAGAGACAAGCTGAGTATGAAGATCATGAATATCCGCTAATACTGATGTGATACTTCTCTTGTCGACAAAGCCGACAATGCCGACAATGAAATCCGATAAAATAAGGAAATCATTCTGATCTGATCTGGACACCGCACTGAGGGCCACATTTAAAGCCTTCAGTTCAGCAGTGTAAACAGATGACCAATCCCGCAATCTTAACAAAGTAGGCTCCTGAAAAATGTTATCACCCACAATGGCAGCTGCAGCCACTCTCACCTTTCTTAGAACCATCATAAAAATCTTGAAAAAATCTTTATAAAGTTCACATTGCCCAAGATAAAGTTGTTATATGCAACACTCGAGGTGACCTCCTTTTGAAATTGAGTTAAATATAAATTAAACTCTGGATTGGCGACTTTCCAAGGAGGTAAATCAGTCTGTAATGGACCATCATCAACAGCATCAAGGTCAATGCCACTGCCCCGAAATGGGCAAAATACGAATACCCAGTGGAGGAATCTCTTTGGCTTTAAGTCATATTTGGCTCTAAAAGGCGGTTCATGACAATATCATAGGCAGGGTTTTCTGGATTAGCCCTCAGTTTCAGGTAGTAATTCATGGAAAGACGCAACCTCCTTAGCTCCAGAGGGGTTCACCCGATTCAGCATACAAACTTCTTTTGGAGATGTGCGAAGTGCTCCCAGAGCAATCCACAGTCCTTGATGATGGATTGGCTCAAGAGCTTTGCGGTAAGACTTTCGTGCAGAACCATATACCACACACCCATAATCTAGCTTTGGTCTCACCAAAGCTCGATACAATCGCAACAAAGTTCGCTTGTCTGCACCCAATCAGTGTGACTAATAAACCTATCAAAACATTCAAACCTGACTGGCAAGATGTTTAATGTACTTAATGTGAGGCAAAAAAGAAAGCTTATATCAAAAATAACCCCCAAAAATTTCACTTGTTTGGAAACTTTAATTACCTGACCATTGAGACTGAAGCTGGTTCTAAGACCTGAGATCTTTTCCTATGGAAAGAATACACTCTGTCTTAGTAGCTGAAAACTTAAATCCATTTTCAGTAACCCACTGCTGAACACGATAACACACAATTGAAGTTGACGCTCAGCTGCAGCCAAAGTTTTCCCCTTGGCAGAGATGGAGAAGTCATCAACAAATAATGACTTATCGATTCCAGACTTTACTGACTGACGATGTTATTAATCTTCAGATTGAAACAGAAGTGGAGAAAGGATGCTACCCTGAGGGACACCCATCTCCTGCTCAAAAGGATCTGAAAAGTCGAATGAAGTCTAACACTGAAATGGCTGTTAGACAAAAAATTAGCAATAAACATTGGTAAATTACCTTTGAAATCAAGTGCCTTCAAGTCCTGAAGAATTCCATGCCTCCATGTTGGTCATAAGCTTTTTCTAAATCAAAAAGAATAGAAACTACATGTTCTCCATTGATCAAAGCATTCCTGATAAAAGTCTCATAACGAACCAGATGATCAGTAGTACTGCGGTTGTTCCGGAATCCACACTGGGAAACATCTAATAGTTGCGTAGCGTGAGGAAAACATGGGACCAACTGACAGAATGCTCAAACTGGTGTGAAGGTTCCTCATATACTAAAGGTCAAATTAAGAGATGGAGCCACCACGTGCATGCTTTTGTTCGTAGTCACGTGACCGTGTTTGCACGCGTCACACGTTAACAGATCCTAACATTGAAACAATCCTAGCAAACCCTTACCTTGCAATTTTTTAAAAATTTCTTTTGGCAATTTCACACATTTTAACATTCTTAAACCAAAAAAGCTGATGTACTGAATATGTCAATTAAAATATATTTTTGCTCACTTTTGATATGTTTTTTGTTGCACCAATGTCGAAAGTGGAAGTGCCAGAACCGGCAAAAGTGACCAGAGCAATCATTGGGGACCTTGTGGCAGCAAAGAAAGAAGAAAAAACAGTGGTTATCTACTGCCAATGGAACTCTTTGATAAGACAAACTTATAAAGGTTTATACAGTTGCCTGGTCAGCCTTTCCCCGCATCACAGCGGATGGTGCAAAACTGGAAGAGGCCAGAAGCACTCACTCAACACTTGCCACCTTCAATGAAAAAGCAGCAACTGCTGCCATGGGAAAGCATGGCTGCGCATACATTTCTCAAACAAACAATAGTCTTCCTTAACCCAGGCCAAATTCCTGTGGTAACAATGGATGCTCCATTAATTTTGCCTAGCAAAGGTAAACAATGGGCCTGGCCGAAGACACATGGGGAAGACAAATTCGTCATTATGTTTGGAGGGCCCTTTAAGTGGAGCAAGCAAATGGAAGACATTTGGTGATTACCTTGAGGCTCAGGCTGGACAGTGGCACTTTTCAAAGGCAGGCGTTGCAATCGTCTGGCACAGCAGACCGTTTCCGAAGTGTTTCCCAATTACCAGAACCAGACAAGCACACCAGATCAGTGCCTTGGCTTTGGCCAAACAGAAAAAGCTTTTTCCAAGACAGCTTGCCCCAGACTGATGAAGAAAAGAAGCGTGGAGACAAGACATGATAAGCAGAAGTCCAATGTTCCAGTATTGGGACACAATCCCCACCTTGAACTTTTTGGGGCCCCATCTTCACAGAGCCATCGTGAAGAAAATTTTTTGATGTATGTGGAATCACGAAAGCCTTGGTAGCTTTGGGACTTTGCATTGGATCATTAACACTACCTCGATGGAAACCTGTCCACATCCGAGACATGGAAAGCCTCCCACCTCCATCCTGGAAGAGTTCATACGTCATGGACTCTGGTCCTTTCCAAAACAACCAACAGTTTTCGGCTATGCCGATCGATCAAGCCCACGAACAAAACAATGCCAGGTGAAAGGTTTTGGTGGGCCTTGGGGGTTTCAGAAAACCCATCTGCCTTCAGAAAATGGATGCTTTCTGGTCCAGAGCAAGCTAAAAAGTGAAAGAGTTCGAAGAAGACATTTGTAGTGATGACTATGATGATCACTGCCACCAGAAGAGGGGCTGGCTTTTCCCGAAAATTTCAGACAGCATGCTGTCCCAAACTTGGCACAGCCACAGTGAAATGGGCAATCCTTTCATGAATGACTCTCCAGAACTTCTAACTTGGACACCTGTGATGTCATGAGTGAACTGTTGTCAACACAGTCCGCAACGTGGAAGCACTTGCAACAGCAGTAAGAGGAATTTCAGACAGACCGTCCCTTTGGTGGATCGCAGGTTCAGGGCCTCTGGTCCTAAACAGAAGACCAAGCAAGCTGACCAAAGTGCGACACGAAGACTGAGTGAATCTTTTCCTCTCGACTGTATGTCATAGCGCAGCACAAGAAACTGACATGGATAAACCCTTTTTCATGCACGAAAACCATCCTTGTCCTCCGCTCTCTCTGACAGAGACAGACTACGCTTGGGACGAAATCAGACCTGCTGACTTGCCTCGTCAAGACTGTTGAGGCAAGAGTTCAAGTGTTCTTGACATGGAAAGGGTTCCTATATGTTGAACTTGAAGAGTGTCTGGGCCCAGTACTGTAGAGCTGGAGGATCCTGACAGCTGTGCTGAAGTCAAAGTGCTTGAAGTTGAGCCTGGGAAATCCCTGGTCTTCCCTGGAGACCTCGTTTTGGAGACAGAGCCTCCAAGCAACTTTGATGTGAAAGTGCAAAATGGTGCTGCAGTCGTACATTTCTTGTCAACCAATGGAGTTACAACATTTGGAGAAAAATGCAGATGTCGTTTTTCCTCCCCTACTTGAAGAACCAGCTGAAAGTGGCATAAGACTGGATGTTGTCTGGGGCAGGGACTCAAAAAGCAGCATCAAAGAGTCCACCAGAGAAAGGAGAGGGAAAGGCACACGAAGAAAGGGTTTCAAGTCAGAACAGGATTCCAGCAAAGGGCATGACTTCTTGAGAGATCCAGACAATAAGCAAGAGTTTTTGAGTTCCTACACAAAGAGTAGCAGAGAGTGAGTTTCCCCAGAGAAAGAAGTGTTCGTCACATATGGCAAGGCAACTTTGGCTAATGGCTCAAACCACACCATGCCTGAATGTGACCACGAAAGGGCAGACACAAGGATGATACTCCATATCCAGGATGCCCTCCAAATGGGTGCTGTACAGCTGGTAAGAACAGTGGATACTGACGTCATCGTGATCCTGCTTGGAAAGTTCACTTCCTGAAAAGCACTTGCCGAGATAGGACATATGGGTAGCTTTTGGAGTTGGGAAAAAGTTCAAATACTTTCACATCAACACCATCGCCCAGGCTCTTGGAGAAGAGAAATGCTTTGCACGGGCCTGATTCATAGCTACACGGGTAGATACTGTGTCTTCCCTTTTATGGAAGAGGAAGAAGACAGCATTTGAGTCATGGAAAACATTCCCTGAGGTTACCAAAGCCTTCACGTCATGACAGAAGATCCCTTTGCTGAAATGGACATTGACACAGAAGCCTTCCAAACTGCTAGAACGCTATACGTTGTCTTGTAACGACAAAACCATTCACTGGGCTCGGTTAATAAAGCACGCAGGGAGCTGTTCTGTCAAGGAAAAAAGGTCAATGGAAACCATTCCCCCCAAATCAAAACGCTTTGGCTGCAGCACCAAAACGCGCGCTTTCCAGCAGGCATCGGGCACATCATGTCAGCCAAACAGCAAGCTCCTTCTCCAGAAAGCTGTGGCTGGAAACTGGACTCAGACCCCCATACATGGATGCCTGTAAAGGACACTTTTCCCAATGGCTCTGAGGCCTGTAAAAGAGCTAGTACCTGCAGCTGTAAGAGTGATCGCGGATTTTCGGCAGATGCTCTTTTTTGGCACAGGCTGGGCTTGTTCACAGCACTGTGCAAATGCAAATGCCCAACAAATAGACGCATTGGCTGACACTGCTTCTACCATAAAGTGATTCATAAACTTCAAAATCCCCTAAAATGAAATCTAATTTTGCAGTAGTGACAAAAATTTTGGGAAGTGCTATTGCGTATGACTTCGCGGGTGATGCCTAGCAAAAACGTACCACTGACCACAAACAAAAACATGTACGTAAATGGCCCATCTCTTAATTTGATCCTTAGGTATAAGGAAACTTCACACAAAGTGGACCTTTTTGTCCGACTGGTCCCCAACCGAATCATCTTATGACCGTAAGCTACGCAACTATAAGGCCCCCAGACATTCAAATTCCCTTTTCAATCGGGGTTTTATACCATTTTTCTCCATAGTTTTTTTAAGAAAACTAGGAGAGCTTTTGGGATGGGATTGGGTTTTCCGAATGATTTTTCCCCTTTGGTTTAGGAATAGGAAACAAACCGCTTTTTTCCCAAAAAATTTGGAAAATACCTGAACACCAAACATTTTAAAACAAGACAACAACATTTTTTAAACCCTCAGCGGGCAAATGTTAAAATAAATTAAATAATGAATGTCATCTGGCCCCAGGACGAGTTTTTGGGGTTTTCAAAATGGCGCCTTTTAAAAAACTAAACCATGCGGGAAAACGCAGTTGTAACCCAAACAAACTGGCTCGAAGGAAATGTTTTTGGGACTCTGCTGATTTTTTGATACCGGGAAAATTCCTTAAAATAATAAACAGCTAAACAAATTTTTGATGAATTTTAGCAGCTAGCAAGTTACAACCCCCCCTTTTTACAGTAAAAATCATCCATTTACTTGCAAAAAAATTTAAAAACGATGAAAGCCGTTTTTCCCTTATCTTAGGGAATTTTTTTTCCAAACTTTCCTTGAATTGACCAAAAAGGACAATTTTGAAAAAAAAATTTTTTAAAGTTTCTTTCTTTTATTTTTAAAAGTATACCGACCCCTTAGCCCTACACCCCCTGATGTTTAACTTTTTTTCCCCACCATGGGAAAACCCTAGAAAAAAAAACCCTTTTAGCCCTTTCTTTTAACCCTTAAAAGTTTGGCACCCCTTTATCATCCCAAAGGGGGTTCCCCCCATTCTTTTGGGTTTAAAAACGAGATTTGGAATTTAGCTTCCTTGGCACTCTCTACTATCCTTTAGTGAATTGTAAAACGGGATCATCATAACCTGCAACGATTCATAGGCAGTCTACTTAAAAAATGTTGCTGTTTTAAAGACAAAATTTGGGCAAGGGGGGAAGCTTCCATTTTTCCCGGGGGGAAACCTGCTTTTGCTTCGTAAAAGAAAAAAAAAACCGGGGAAAGTGATCACCCCCCGTTTGGGTTCCCTTTTTAATAAAACCTGCCATTTTTAAGTCCAAAAAAAAGGAAGGGTCCAAATGGACAAATCCAAGGGGAGCAAAAAACCCAAAAAGGAGAACAAAAGGTCGGGGAGCCTAAATTTTAAAAAGGACAGGATCTGACCCCGATAAAATTTTTCCAAAAAATTTTCCCCTTTGAATTTGGGGTGCGGTTATTCCCCCACGGTGGAGAATGCCCATTCAAGTCCCCCCAATTTAAAAAAAAGAAAGGGGCTAGGGAGCTGAAAAAATTAAAACCTCCCCCTAAACCTTTCGAAAAAAAACAAAGGAAGGAGAAAAATAAAAGACAACATATCTTTAACAACCTTTTTAACAGATACGAGCTGCCACTCCCCCCAAAAATCCGTTTTGAATTGGAATTTCTGTTTTGTAGAAACCGGGAATTATGAATGTAAAGAAAAACCCCTCCGTAAAAAGTCTGCAGAAGCGGCTTGAGTAAACAGGAGAAAACCAGGAAATCCCCTGTTCTTACTTCAAAAAAAAGGGGTTTTTCCTAAAGGGAAATTACCGAAGATCTTTTACTCTGTCAATAATATTTCAAGGCCCTCGCAATTTGTTTTAAAACTCCCCCTGTTTTAACCCCCCTTTATGTTCAGCCCTGTTTTTCCCCCCTGCGGGGGCTGGGCTTTAAGCAACATTTTTCATTACATTACCCCCTTATTTTCCCCCCAGGAGTAGGGTCCATGTTGGGGTTTTTTAAAAAGAATATGAACACCCCCTTTCTCCCAAAATTGGGCTGTCCCCCAAAAAACCCTAAAACGGTTTTTCAGGGCAAGATCAGAAGTGGGGCTCCTGAAAAAATTTCTAAGTTGTTTTTTTGCCATATTTGGGAAATTTGGTTTTTCCCCGGGAAACTGAAAACTGTTTGCCCCAAATACCTGACTTCGAGATTTTCCCTTAGGAGGGTCTGGAGTCCGAAAAGGACGCTCCTCATTTGCGTGCCCGTCCGCACTTTTCTGGCCTTGCCTGCGAGCGGGGGGGACATTCTTTCCTCCCGGGCCCCCCACCCCTGACCTTTTGATCCACAGCATCCTGCACAACCGAAACACCCCCACCCCCCACCAGCAGGGGCCCAAGCCTGTTGAAAACCCGCCCGAATGTAACACCATTCAATTTTTGAACAAAAACCTCCACCACTGTTCAACACGGGAATGCCGATTTCCAAAAATGATTAAAAAAATTTTTTGTCAATTTCTTTTTTTTAGATAGTGAAGGGGGCTCTCCCTAGATTTTTCACCCGTGAAAACCCGGGTTTGCAGAATCGTTTAAACCCCCTTCTTTTTCATTTAAAAATCAGCCAAGGAGTCCTACCTCCACTAACCTTCTAGCCTCCCAAAGGAACTTTCCTCTCCAATTTTTTTTTGAATCTCGCATTCCTTTTCCCACTGGACACTTTTGGAAATTTTCTGGATGATCCCCTTTTCAATTTAGCAGGTTTCCGAAATTTTTTTCAAGCCCCAAACAAGGCTTTATTTTACCACAGTCACGGCAAATCTCCTGGGCCCCGCAGGGTCGACTGGGAAAAACCCAAAAACGTTGACACTTGAAACATCTCAAAGGAATGGTAAAAAGGTGGAAAAATTTTCCCCGAACATAAACCCCCTTTGACAAACTCCGGGGGAGATGACATAGCAAAAAATCAAGAATTTGCGTGGGAAATTTCAATTAAAGTTTTTTTTCCTTTAGAGTTTTTTCTTTTGTACCTGAAACACACCCTGATTTTTATTCAGTCTGAATTTCTGTTCAGCAAATCCCCCAAATCAGGACATCTAATTCACCCCTTTTGAATAATTGGGGAGAGGGATGAATAAAACCTTAAATGTGATAAGCAAAAGGGGGATCCATTCTTTTCAAAAAACAATCGGAAAGCCGCTTCTGTCGCACAATTGACAAATTTAACCCACCTTATCTGGTTTTTTGGTTTATTTTGAAACCAGTGGGAAAAACCCCTCAAAAACCCCTTTTGAAATGGGAAAGGGAGAAATCCGGCTATGGATTCAATTTGGGTCTTTGGGGTTTTCCCCCAAAAGGAACTTGGCCATGTTTTTTTGAATTTCCCTTTCTTTACCACCTCTCTTACTTCCTCTTTTGAAATCTGAAACTCTTTTTTCCCCTGTCTTTTTGAAAATTTCAAAATTTTTATAATCAAGGGGCGAGCCTCAATGACGGCAGGGGAAAAAACAGTCACCCAAAGGGAGGGTGCCGTGCTAAGGGGAAAGGGGAAAAAGGAATTTCCCCAAAAAAGGACATGTGAATATGAAATCGCAGGGGGTTTCCAATTTCCCCCCGATACCGTCCCCCAAAAACCAGACAGGGGCGGGGTGTAGCGCCCCCTAACGCCGAGCCAAACATCTCTTTGGCCCGGCAGACCTTAATTTTCGAGTGACTTAGGGGGCCAACCACTCCCATAGGCTCAGAAAAAGAAGCATTTAAAAGGGAAGGGGCTGGAAAAAAAAAGAAGAAAAAAACCCGCCGAAGAAACCCGGGGAAGGGAAAAAACCCAAAACGAAAATAAAAGGGCAGATGATTGGGGGAAATTTAAAAGGGTGAAAAGAGTTTGGGAAAAAAAAAATGGAGGCAAACATTGGAAAACAAGAAAAAGGGGGGGGGCCCGGTTTGGTCTAGAAACACCCCCCCCAAGAAAGGCCCCCCATGGGGGGACACCACAGGGCATCAACACTACCTGGAAAACTCTTTACAGCACAGGAGGGCAGTCAACACTACCTGGAAAAACTTTCCTTTCCACAGGAGTTTTGTCAACCCCTACCCGGGAAAAACTTTTCACCACAGGGATCATTCAAACAACCGGCATTTCCCTTTCAAACCACAGGGGGCAGTCAAAAAATACCTGGAACACTCCTTTCACCCAAAAGGGGTCAGTCAACACTACCTGGAACACTCCTTACCACCCCAGGAGTCGTCAAACTACCTGGAACACCTTTAAACCCCAGGATCCGTCCCCAAAACACCCGGGAAAATCCCTTACATCCCGGCGGCCTGGGGAACTTTTTTGGCACAAACCCCTTTCATCACAGAAAACATTTGACACTTTCTTGGGTCGTTTTCCTTTACATATAAGAGCATTTGGGAAATTCCATGCTCGGCCATTAAATCACAGGAGTATTTGGGCACTTTCATCTCGTCCAATTTCATCACAGGATTTTCTTACACTTTCGTGCTCGTCTATTACATCCCCAAAAGGGCAATTTTACATTTTCTTGTTCCCAATTTCATCAAGGGGTTCCTTTTTCACTTTCCTTTCTCGTACATTACATCACAGGATTTTCTTGACCCCTTCGTGCTCGTCTATTACATCACAGAGTCAAGGGACACTTTCTTTCTTGCTCGTACATTACATCCCAGGAGTCAATTGACATTTCCATGCTCGTCCATTACATCACAAAAATTACTTGACACTTCTTGCTCGCCATTACATCACAGGAGTCATTTGACACTTCCAGCTCGTCCATTACATCACAAGAATTACTTGACACTTTTTTAAATTCGTTTTTTTACATCACAGGAGTCATTTGACACTTTCTTGCTCGTACATTACATCACAGGAGTTACTTGACACTTCCATGCCCGTCCATTACATCACAGGAGTCATTTGACACTTCCTGCTCGCCCCTCACATCCCAAGAGTTTATTGACACTGTCACGGTCGCTAACCGGACGGCCCTACCACCCCTACCCACCCTATCACACACTAGAGCAGACAACACAGCACACTAACACAGCTTTACAATCATGCACACTTCTTTATTTCCCCACACACACTATGGCGCCACCACTCACGTCCATCCACAACACACACCAATATTCCACTTCTTCACTGAAACCCCCACTACCCTGCTACACCCGATAACCCTAACCATGCTAAAGACCATGCGGTATATCACTGCGACCTAGGGACGCAGGGGTAGCCCGCACACGTGGTGGCTAACTACTAGGGACAAGGGGAAACCCAAGGGACTCTAATCTAAACCACTACCACCCACACCTCTCCCCAGGACCCACCCTTCTCTTTTGACCCGGACCACTACCGCACTGGTCACTGCATCCCTAAGGAGGCAACGACAAGTTTCCCTACACTGTGCTGGGCCCCTACGTCCCAAAGGAGGCAGTAGCTAACACCCTTTAAACCCCACCCCTAACTCTACAAACCCTCTCTACCACACCCGTGGGACAACCCATCCGGCCCAGAGAGCTCCATCCTCGGGGCTGTAAATTGGCCCCTCACAGGCTGACACCTCCCCGGAAGACTCTGCACCCCCGGGGCTGACCGTGACCTCCCACACCCGACTCCCCGAAGACTCTACACCCGGGGGCGACCATGTTCCTCACGGTCTGACTCCTTCCCCGCGCTGGGCATGACACCTAACGCCCCACACACCAACGCCCTCTCGACGAGTCCGGGGCTCAACGCCTCCTCCTCTGAAGGCCCCGCCGGACACTGGTGAGGGAAGGGCTGGTGCAGCGCCCTCCCACAGGACGCCGAACGGGGAAGAGTAACAGGTTGGCTGGAGAAACCCCGGACGAACCCCGTTAGCTAGAGGAGAGCTGCCTCACAGATGGCCGACAGCCTGGGTGGCCCTCCCTCTCCCAGGAAAAACAGCAGGCAACGGGAAACCGTCGCTCCACCTGCCGGCGCGGCAGTAGACTGCGGGGGTCTGGCCCCAGCCTCAGGACGGAACAGGATACCTGCTGACACAACTGTAGGCCACACTGAAATGTGCTACTACCCAGTCATCAAGGCTCATAGGCTACCTGTAAAGCTTTAACTCTCCATCCCCCTTTGCCTACTTCCCACTCGGGCATGAGAGTGACCCCTTGAATTTCGAGTATAACCCCCCAACCCGTTACTTTGGGTTTTTTCAGATCCATTCACGTCAACCCTTCCCAACAGCAGTAAAACAATAACTCTCTGTGTGCCAAATCCACGCTATTACATAAAAAATTTATGACTCACACATTTTAAACAATGACTCACACCCATTCCGGAGAAAAAAAACCAGTCCTAAGCAATCCAACATGGACCCATGGGTCCCCTTAGGAAATACAAAAATAAACTAGGAAATGGGCAAATTTCACCAGGAAATGTTTCCACAAGTAATCAGTAGTAATAACCATCCTCAAAAAAAAAAAAAAAAAAACGTATCAAATTTTTAGGGGTTCACAGTTCTAGCATGTTCATACAAGAAAATCGGCTCGCAGCCACAACCAATAAATTTTCATCCCTCTTTTGCACGTCAATTTTAACATATATCAAAACATGATTTGTTTGCCATAAATTTCCTCCCAGCACCTCACTTCATTTTCATTCTTGTCGGATAACCCATGGTTAATCTTGTTTTGCCAACACAACCATACTTCATACAATATTACATGCTGAAAATCCCTCCGTTTTTATCCAGCAACTGCTGAGCTACCCGCCTTAAACTTTACCTTACCCTTCTTCCGATTACTAAAATTCATAATGGGACTGTCTCCCTACAAACCTAAGATACCTTTCTCCAACCCTATTCTGTCACAAACACGTACATCCCTGCATTGTGTGGCGACTGTCATCTACTTTAAAAACAACCTCTAACCACATGGACTCACTGTCCTCCCCCGATACGTACGTCACACATACAGTCCGCACGCGCACGACAACCGCGTCGAGAACCTTTACTCGTAAAAGAAAATTAGAAGGGCACCAATATAATTGAATGCTCCGACCGATCCAGTATAAACCACTCGACTACCAATGTAAACCATTGGCCCTGACGCACATTTTACAGATGTCCAATTCCTTTGTCGCAACCACG
>CM031626.1:1308248-1340748 GCA_018398815.1 Conus ventricosus
AGATTGAAGTCATTTTCATTATTAGAATTATGACCTCCTTATATTGTTATTACGTTGCTTTAAGAATTCGCGTTATCAACACAGTCCTTTGCGCATGTTTGTGGGATCCTGAGCACTTATTTATGATTATACTTTCAGGTACACCTGTCGTAGGAATGCAGTAACACGTTTCGAAAGTTTACGCATGAAAGTCTCAATAGATTATAGGGGGGATTATAATATATTTTTTTTTCCCCATCCCATCCCATTACCCATCCTTCCATAATCCCAGACTGTCCGTGCGTATAGGTCACTCCTATTATACCATACACCGTAATCTTTTTGAATCGTTAGGAAGGACAATGGGGCAATTCCGTGTAATGACCTATCACAGTACATATTCTCAAAGAGGATTGAGACTTACATGATACCAGACATAAACACTTACTTACTACAGACTCCATGAAAATATTATCCCAGATGTCCACGGTTGGTGACTTTGACTTTCTGAAAGAGAGATAAAACAAAAATTTTTTTTACTGTCTCTTGTACGGTAGGCTCGGCTATTATCATCAGAAATTGAATTGAATTTGATTAACAGAGAAATTGTGTGTGTAAGATGTGTGTGTGTGGTGGTGTGTGTGGTGTGTGTGTGTTGTGTGTGTGTGTGTGTGTGTGTGTGTGTGTGTTGGCGTGCCGGCCTCGTTTTGCTAGAGTTAGTAATGTTTGAACCACCTGCTTATCAAAAGGGAAGAAGCCTGGTGGTGTGTACTTTGTCATACCCACAGAGCATTGAAGTACGACTGAATGCTGCCTGGCAAGTTGCGACATTATCCCACATCCCTTACACACCAGGGGCCATTTGACACTCTAACACAGTCCATTATAGTCACAGGACAATTTGGACACACCTCGATGCCACATCCATACATTCCAAGATCTTTTTGACGGACTTCCATGTTTATCCCGTTGCATCAACAGAGTCTGAATACATTCTTGCACATCCTTTACATCACAGAGTCACTTTTGACTCTACCATTACTCTTCTTACACCACAGAAGGTCAACTGCCTCATTAAGAGGTACAACCCTACACAGTCACAGGAGTCACTTGACTCGACCAGCACAATCACATACAACACGGACGTCACCCTGACTCTACCAGTTACATCTCTTACATCACAGAAGTCACCTGGACCTCTACCAGCTACATCTCTTCCATCACGAGAAGTCACTTGACTCTACCAGCTACATACTCTTCCATCACAGAAGATCCCTGAACTCTACCAGCTTCATCTCTTACATCACAGAAGGTCCCTGACTCTACCAGCTTCACATCACTTACATCACAGAATCACCTGACTCTACCAGCTACATCTCTTACCAACACAGAAGTCACCGACTCTACCACTACATCTCTTACATCACAGAAAGTCACCTGACACTAACAGCCTTACATCTCTTACATCACAAATTCACCTGACTCTAGCAACTTACATCTCTTCCATCACAGGAGTATTTGACACTTCCACGCACATTCGTTACATCACAGTAACCTTTGACGTTTTTCAGGTGTAATCCATAAAGACTTTAAGAAATTCATTTAAATTCAGTGCATATCCTTGTATCAACAGAATGATTCACAGCACACGCGCGGACATTGCAACGACAGTTGTCAACAGCAAGAGACGGGTGTGACAAAAACAGGTGAAAATCACTGACACTTAACCCATTTGTTGATATCACCTGAAATCACCAGTCTACAGTCTGTTGTCTTACATCATACTTTTTTCTTTTATGCAGAGCCAACAGCAACACCGAGGACAACAACAACCAACAGGTAATTTTTACTTGCTTGCATTTTTGTTGCTTGTTGCCATCAGCAGAAAGTCATTGTCGCGGTCAAGGTCAACGTAGTCAAGGGATGTGAGATGGAAAGGAGAGAGGGACAGCAGGTCACAACACTCAACTGACCACCCCCTCAAAACCACTCACTCAGGAAAACAAAATTATACCAATAAGCAATTTATTAAATTAATGAAAATACAAAATTCACCCCTAGCGGAAGATGGACGACTATCAATAAGAGGGAGGATAGAGAGATAAATTGGAAAAGAAGTAAAAATAGAAGATGACAGCCACCTAAAAGAAGAAAACAACTTAATGGACAAAAGTAACCCAACAAAAGACCCCACACCCTGGCCCAGGGAACAACAAAATTTGATACAACACTAATCTATCACAAAATAAAAGGCAAGGAAGAGAGACAGGGGAGAAACATTAAATGAAGGAGGAACAGGGTCGCAATCCCTGCCCCACACGCATGATTCAACAACTTCGCACTACTTACACAATTCTGAACACTCACACAACTACCCTCACAACCTCCACAGCCAAAACAGAATTCCCCACAGGCGCCAGCATTCACCAAACACCAGCCCATACACAGCTAGAAATAAACTTAGCTGAATCACAAAGTCTTTTCAAGTCCGAGAACATGGGGAAACACAGGTTGCATCCCAAAGAAAGCTGATACTCAGGAAGGGCGTTCTGGCCTCGCCTTAGTACCACGTCAGCGTCCGGACTGTGTCTAAGGCAACGGTCTGGCGAAGCACGAAGTGGCGTGGGGTCGAAGTTGCACACTGCTGTCGATATAGCGTCCTTCAGCTCCCTGAAAGCCTTCACGTCTTCCTCCTTCCAATCCAGATTCTCAGGCTTTCGAGCAGAGGTTTTGTCGGTAAGGGGCTTGCTGTCTCTGCAAAGTGAGGTACAAACTTTCGGTAATATCCGACCAGGCCCAGGAATGAACGGAGCTCCTTCTTAGTCTTGGGTGGCTGAGCGTCCTCGATTCTTCCCACCTTGTCGGGCTCTGGCAGAAGGTACCCCTTGCCAACAACATGTCCCAAAAACGGCACCTCTGACTCCCCTATCCTGCACTTGGTAGGGCGTGCGGCGAGTTGCACCCTTGGAGGACGATGGAAGAGTTTCCTGAGCAAGCGCAGATGTTCTTCAGGTAGGTCTTGCGCAACCTGGACGTCTTTCCACGTTTCACTGGGCTGAGTCGCCACACATGGGATGTCGGAGCACAAGGGCGAAGTTTCTCTATTTTCTTCTATTACACAGGAATTGTGCCTAGAGGCACATTGGTATGCCGTCCCTTGGGCGTGGTTCTCTGACATATGTCACTGGTACGACAGTATCTCCTCACATCCTGAGTCATCCCAGGCCAATAGAAGGTTTGCTGAATCGCTCTAGAGTGCGTCTTGTTCCCAGGTGCCCTGCCATGGGTGGGTCATGCCCCAGACGCAACACTGTCTGCCGAAGTGCTTCAGGTACGACTAACTGGGTGACCATAGTGGTCGCTGAAGAGAATTGTCGGTGTAGAAGTCCCTTTTGCTGGACAAACTTGACCTTCCCATTAGGCCGCTCTCGAGTAGACTTTCCCAAAGCTGTCTTACCTTGTTCAGTGTGGGGTCTTTATTTTGTAGTCCCTTGATCGCTGAAGGTTCTAAACTGACCTGGTCGCGTGAAGGCACGGGCTTTAACAAGGGCTTTAAGACTCTCTTTTCTCTCTCTGCTGCGCCCGAGTGGTGGCGGCGACGAACACCTCTGGAGGTAACTCAGTGGATATGGAGAAGCTCCCACCATCCTCCCTGCAGACAGTGTTCCCTATGAGGAGGGAGTATGCTGGTTGCTTCAAAGCCACTGCCCATACTTTCCCCTTGAAGTAGGGCGTCGAGAGGTCTACAGCACCGTTGATCGAGTGGCAGTGAACGACGACTCAATCCCGCGACTTCGCAGGTATTTCCGCGAGGAGCATCCTTAGGTACTAACTTCTCGTCGACAAATACTGCCGTGGCGCCTGTATCCCTGATGGCCTCAACAACGTTTCCCGCTACCACTGAGAGGAAGGTAGGGCAGGCTGGTGTAGTCACTTCCACCTCCCCATATGCCACTTTAACTTGTGTTGTAGGTTGTTTTTTGCGGTCAGGGCAGACACCGCGCAGATGACCGATGCTACCACATACAAAACACTGCCGGCTCTGCGCCTGGTTTGTCCCTCTTCCCCTAGGGTTCTGGTGGTCTGCACTTGCTAGAGACGAAGACGGTCCGGTGGCCGACGAAGACTGTCCGGTGGCAGACGAATCCTCACCTTGTGGTTTCCTGGTACTTGCCGAGGAATGGTAGTTAATATCGTCGTGTATCGGCATAGCCTCAGCTGTCCTCAATGCCTCTGCGTAACTCTGTGGTTGAGCCTCACCCAACTTGCAACGTAGGTCAGGCGAAACCGAATTCATGAGTTGCTCCAATAAAATACATTGTCTCAACTCCAACCCGGACGTTTCCACCCAATAATCGAGGGATCGACGAAGCCGCTCGCCAAATTGGTTAGAACGTCTCATCAGGTAGCTTCTTCATGGAGCGAAACTGCCTCCTGTAACTCTCTGGGGTCATGTGGAGTCTAGTTCTCAAAGCAGCTTTCAGCTCGTCATATGTAGCTCCTGGTGGAATATCCACGAAGGCTTCCTTGGCTTTACCCGTGAGATTGCTCACTAGATATAGAGCCTTTCTTTCATTGTTTAACTCATAAGCTTGAGCCACAGCTAAGTGGAAGCAAGTCTTGGTTGAAAAATAATTCAAAATGACAAAATGGTGATTATGACAAAGTGGTCTTCAACCCACATGTCTTTCCACTATGCCCCATCACTCCAGTCAATGGAAGACTACCCCTGCCTTCAATCAATAACGCCAATCAACAACAAGAAAAGGGGAAGCCTGTTCCTATATACCCCCTGAGACTGACGCAGATTCAAAACAAAAAAAAAGTGAAAAGGACTGTCCCTGGACAGATTCACACAAACAAAAGTTTGTGAAAATCTCACAAGTAAAAGGGAACACACGACCCTTTACATAAACAGTATCTAACACCGCAACAATGATAAGTGTTACCAAAGAAAACAGGAGACTACCCTATCTCCAGTCACTATACACCTATGTGATCAACAATAAAAGAGAACCAACACTTCCAAAACCCTCTTGACCCAAGAAAACTCTGAATGAAGCCCTCAACTGTCGCACAGCGAGTCGACAAACCAGAAGGGAACTATGGCAAGTCAGAATCTTATAATAGAGACTACAGACTCCGAAATTGAAGAATACCGCCTTTCTAAACCTCTCTGTTTCCCAATACAATCACTGTGAATAAGCGACTAGACGGTGATTAGGCCTTCTTGATCCTACTGTAGGAAACAATACACTAACAAACAAATCCTCAATCACAAGTCGCACTGGACTGAGCAAATAAATCAAAATCATTGATTTACTCAGCTACGCCAACGCAAGTGTAACGGCCGCAAAAATAATTTAAAATACAAAAACACATTCGACGCAGCACGACAAAACGCACGACGGAAGATTGGTTAAATGAATGTAACAGCGGTGGATTGATTAAAATCACGATGGAAATAAACTAAGAGATGACGCGCTCTGAACAGTTTCGCAGAGTCGAAAATGCTTTGCTTGATACCCCGCGGTGATATGTACACACTGCACCAACACGCTTAGCCCTGTAGATTTCAAGCTGACCCAGTTACGGGCGCGCAGTGGTCAAGCCCACGCGAGCACGCCTGAACTGTGTTAACACGCGTGAGCGTTTGAATGGGTAAGGGAGGGTGGGGGTACACTGGATGTTGGAGGTTAGCGTAAGGAAAGCCACAGACCAGCAAAGCCATCCTCTCAATCCACACACACTTTAGACTTCATTCATAAGCTCGGTTCATTTTTCATTTAAGAAAATGGACGCAATCAAACATGGACGTCTTATTCGGCTCTGCGCTGGATTATATTTCTAATGTCCAACGACGAAACTAATGGTTAGTTTTGCTTTACGGCAGTCACGTATTTATATTCCAAACTCATTGCAAGATTGCATTTGTATTAATTATAAAATGTTTACAATTGTAGGCATCGGTAAACGTCGTACTGACCCAATCACGACTGTCAAGTGGCAAAGTAGTGTCTCTGTCCGCGCATGTGCGGTAGATAGGGGCGTTGAAATCTGCATCTTTATCAGCCCGGAGGTCGTGGAATTGGCTCCGTAGAAAAGGTATAATTTATCGGAAGAGCAAGTAACCTTTTGGAAGACATCAGTCGAGGCCGGACTGAGGGGCACCTAGAGCATTTCGACAGCACCCGATCTCTTTCGGGGAGAGTCTGAGCGAGTCTCATCGCTCCTGTGGGCGAGTCGAAAAACTGAGGCATAAGGCTGTGTTGAGGTAAAGGATCGAAATCATTTTTTTCGTATAGAGCAAACAAACTTCTATTTCAATGTATAATCGCATTAAGCACATTTACCAGGTCAATAATATTTTGTGGCGCGCGATCATTTAATATGCTCTGAATTAAATATTTCAGGTTTACCGGGTCAACACGTATGATTGATCGTAGAGCTGTCATCTTCATCTGTTTGCTCTCATCATTTCGTGTTTGCCACTTGTGTACTACTCCATATTTTGTAAAATTCGATTTCAGCTCACCGTTGTATGCAACCATATTTAGAGGATGTGATATTTGTGTTGAATGCAAGATTTATTATTTAAAGATCGTAAACGGAGTTCAAGTTTTGACGAAGCATTTTCGGTGGTCTAGTGATCTGTAGAATATGAAGATTAACGCCCATTTGATTTATTCCATTCAAGGATGAAATATAATTGTAATTCATCAAAGCCACTAAGCCTTGGCGAATAACTCCAGTCAAGGGCAGATTGGTATATTCGTTAACATTTTTCCTTCTTTGTTGATGAGCTTCGTCGTAAGCGATTTTTGAAGGAAATCAATTGTAATGATAGAGCAAGCTAGTGCAATGTTAAAGTGTGTTTAGAACGTGTGATGGATGGATAGTGATGTGCCTCCATAGTGCAAGATCTAGACAATTGTTATCTGCAGGTCTGTTATCTCGTCTGGTTTTCATCTCACAACCCGTCTATCCCGACTCCTGTTTTCACTACCCCTCTTTCATCTTCACCTTCGGGCACACGTCTTTATCCCGCTACATCCCTCGTCGGGAGGAACGTGCGTGGTGTTGTCGACCTTAACGAGATCTGGAAGAGAAAATGCGAATCGTCAGCGGAACTTCCGGAACGCTACACAATTCCGTGATGAAGTGAGTGACAATCGCTTAAAAACATTCCGTCCATAATATCAAGCACGCCATAACACACTCAGACATCTTTTCCCTTAATATATATCCTTATTGTTCATGACTACATTTCTTTTGTGTGTATCCTCCGGAAGTATTTTTTGTAGCACGAGCAGACAGTCTTTATTCGTGCTACTGCAAGAAGTGAAGGAAAAAGAAGGACAGAGGACTTTGTCGTTATTGGTGATGTGCATGATATATTTCTTTTATATGTAACTCATTTTCATAGGCATCAAACGGACATTAATAACATACAAGCAAAGCCATACGACATATTACCGCAGATCACCATCATCTTTATTCATACTTAATTAAATTCAGTTGTTGAATCAAAGATCAAACTCTTGATTACATCTGTGGAAAGATCAGTGTATGGGTGTGGACGAAAGCTTGACTTTTACTACGTCTATCGTTCTTGCCTGTGCACTCAACCATCATTTATGAATGGGGTCTTAATAAAAACGTCACATATTATTTGGGGGTGTCCGGGGATCTTTCGATCTGAAAGTACCTGGAGGTCAGTGACGCAGGCAGGATTGTAGGACGCAACCTTCCACTCTTTTTCCAGTGGGAGGTTGGGCGGTGTGCTCTATGATCTAAATTATATGTGTCTGACCATCTAACATATAATTTAGAAAAAAAAATTTAAATTTACACATTTTTGTTTCAGTAAATCATTTACGTTTATTTCGTTAGTCGCGACGCTATTTTTGTTCATTATCTCCTATTTTTTTGAAAAAAAGGCCTCAACACAGGACAGAGAAAGTAACGACCTTGGCCATTTCACGTCATATTTACCACGACATAATTTACTTCTTAAGATCTATTTTACTAGATCTGTTGTGAAGTAGATTTTGGATTCAAGTTGCCAGTTTGTTGCAATCTTGACTTTACTGCATTGGTGTTGTGCAGTTGTGTTGTATTTGTGTCGGATTGGGACACAGTGATTTGAGTAAAGTATTGATATCTAAAAGCGGCATGTTAAGTAAAGCTATTAAACGTGGGTGCGGACGTGGCACACGGGCTATTTTGCGGGCGCCGTATTTTTTCGTACGTACGATTTTGGAGATATATTTTTCAGCACGTCCGTTCTTCGTTAGCAGCCTCTCGTCAGCCCTCCAGCTGTGTGTGCACCTACCGTCGGTTATGGTTGTTGACGTGTTTGTATACACGTGTTGGGTTCGATATGTTGTTATCCCATTTTTACTACATGGGGTTGTGTAGTGTGAAGTTTCCCAGTCGTCGGTGGGAAAGTTGTTTCTTTGTCACTCGGTGTTTTTGAAACGTGTGCATGTGCCAATATCATTTGGCACTAACGCGTGACGGTTATTTCGGTTTCCGCGTTATTTGTACTGTTAAAATTGTTATGTCATCAGGACTTGCAGTGAGTAGGCAACATGCGACAGGAAAGTCCCGACGTCAGGCATCTGCCATGACGAATGTCAGTCTCAACAAATTCAGACTAGTGCGCATGTTCGAGAATGGAGCTGAGGCACTATTGAGCTAGCCTAAAGGTGCCAGAATCGCCTTTACATTAAGGAAAAGGAACGTGAGGAAGAGAAGGAGAAGGAACGTGCGGAAAGAGAACGAGAGAAGGAACGTGAGAAGAGGAACGAGGGAAAGAACTGAGGAAGAGAACGAGAGATGGAACGTGAGGAAAAAGAGAACAGAGAGAAGGATCGTGAGGAAAGAGATCGAGAAAAAAGAAAGGAGGATAGAGATCGAGAAGAAAGAGAGGCCGAGAGACAATTACAGCTAGTGTTAGCTAGAGTTTTAAAGCAGGAAGCAGTGGTGATGCTCAACCAAGTGCTAGCGCCAATCCATCTTCAGGACTGTAGTGTCGGCTAAGGTCAAGTTACCTTATTTAGATAGACAAGGACGACCTTGGAGTCATATTTACTCAATTTGGAGAAGGTGGCAGTCATTAAGGATGGAACGAGGAGGAAATGGGGTGCCTGGTTAGCTCCAGTACTCAAGGGCAGAGCTAGGGATGCGTATGTAATAACTTACCCGCGTCAGAGTAGGTCGGCGGGACTATAACTCATTCAAACGGCACTTTTGCATATGTATCAACTGAGTGCTGGTCATTACAGACAGAAGTTTCGTAACAGCACGCAAGGAGAGCACTGATAGGTCATTGTCACTATGGGATCGTTTGGTCTATGTGGTAGAGAGGTGGTTGAATTTGTCCAACAGGATCAGAGAAAAGGATTTAAAAGAAATTGTTAATCCTAGAGAAGTTTCTGGATGGCATGCTTTTGATCAGGCGTGATTTGTCAGGGAGAGAGATCCACAGGGACTGGAAAGGAAGCTGTTTGCAGCAGCAGATCTATTTGAACGAGACGAGATTTGTGGAGAGGAGTTATCGTAGAGTAACCTGATTCACCGTAGGTATGGTCATGGAGTGATAAACAGAGGGTCACACAAGGAAGCTCGGAAGGAGGCTTAACGCCTAGGGGATCTGTACCTGACAGGGGAGGGCAACGACAGGAGAAATTATCGCTTCCAGATAAAATTGTTACAGATGTGGAGGACCACATCACTGAGGGATTGTACACCAAAAGAGAAATGGACACAGCGTTGTGCAACGACACCGGCTGCACAGTGTTGTCAACATAATAAGATGATCAACAGTTGTGGATAGTTGTAAAGGGATCGAGTTCAATCCCTATTGCGCGGTAGAAGTCGAAGGAGAAACGGGGGATGCTGTGAGATACAGTGCTCTACCATGACGATCGTGAGGAAGGAATTAGTTCAGAACATGTTACACAGGTCAGAAAAAGGGAAAGGTTTTTATCCTAGGCATCGTCATCAGTCAAAACAGAATCTTCCTGTGGCGAGTGTCCCACATGGAGAAACCCTCTTTTCAGACAAGACTGAAGTACTTGTTATGGACAACCCGGTTTGCCCCGTATTGATTGGGAATACACACAGCAAGAAAGAGGAGGATCATTAATGTACCGATTTATCCCATTCCATGCGGCAGCAGTTACCGGCAAGCAGGTGAAACCGCTCTCAAGATCAAAGAAGCAACATGCCAGCATTTGGAATCTCCTGCAGATTGAAGGAAGAACAGATAAAAGACCCATCCTCCCACACGCAAGTTGTTTGAGTTGGCCGGTAAATCAGTCAACGCACCGTACCAGCAAAAAAACATGTGTTGAACATTCATTTTGATCAAGAAGGGAATACTATACAGGAAGGTGCGCTACACCAAACGAGCAGCATACCCAAGTTGTGGCTACCCAGGAAACTGAGATCTAACGTCTACAAGTAGCTCATGAATACCTATGTTTGGACACCTCGGTGTAAGGCGTACGATAAGGAGCGTTCTGCTACATGATTTCTTTTGCCAGGAGTGGAAGGTGACGTCACAGATATTGTGCGTCATGCGTTACGTGTCAGAGATGTATCGGCAGAAATAGTATTAGGAAAGCGCCAGTTCAGCGGATGCCGCTGATCAAAATTACCGTTCCATTCGTGTCGCAAGTGACATCATCGGACCCATCAAACCCATGTCATCATCAGGGGAAGAAATACATTCTCACCTGTCATCGATTATGCTACGCGCTACGCTGAGGCAACAGCACTCCGTAACATCAAAAAGAAGCAGTGGCTGAAGCTTTGTGGGAATCTGGACGCGACGTGGGATACCAACACAAATTCTCACGACAGAGGTAGTCAATTTCTTGCTGGGACACTATGCAAGAGGTCAACAGACTCTTGAACATAATGGGAAACCTACAACGCCATACCACGCTCAGACCACGGGACTCGGATGGAAAGGATTTACATGGCACGTTTGAAGGTCATGTTGGAAGAAACTTTGTTTAGATCAACCCCAAGAGTGGGACAGATTTCTTCCTGCAGATGTTCGCTTTACAGGAAGCGCCACAAGAATCACTCAAGTTCTCCACCATTTGAACTATTATATGGAGACACGTGCGTGGACCTATGCAGGTCTTAAAACAAATATGGACAGACGAGGAGCTGGAGGACAGTCGTCAGAACAACGGCGAATAATGTCATCGTCTGAAGGAGAGGATCGAAGAAACATTGCACAGATAGCTCGTGAAATCTGGGACATGGCTGCGGGAACGACAATGCGAAGCACTACAACAGGAAAACGAAGATGAGACATTCATTACCTGGGAACAAAAGTATTAGTGCTACCTCCACAGGAAACATAACAAACTCCAGTTAACTGGAAAGGACCGTAACCATATTCCCGACGCGTCAATCCAGTTGTTTACAGATTGAGATCAACGGCAAGGAGAAAAACAAAAAACATATCTCATCAATCTCCTCAAAGAGTACTTTGAAAGAGAAAAGGATTGACACAAACAGGGAGTACGTGCAGTTGTCATGCAGGAGGAGGATCATGAAGAGTATCTGACTGTCCATTCTACCACTCTATACCATTGAAGAGAACGAGGACTCGCAATGTGTGTATGGACCAAGCTATCCAGGGAAAGAGGACAGAGCTGGAAAACATTGTTCGTTCGTCATGACGAAATCATCACGATTTGGCAGGCGTAAAACCATCCTAGTTACCTGCGGAATTGAGGACTGGCATCACAACAACCGTGATAGGAGGTACTTCAGTACCCGGGTGCCATCACTCTCCAAATAGAAACGGTTTAAATGAGGTTGATCAAATGCTACCATGGGAGTGATTAGAACAGCCATATCTCCATACAATGCGCATTGTATTGGTAAGAAGAAGGACTCGACAGTCAGGTTCTGTTTCGATTACAGGAAGGACTGAAGCTTCATGACAGAATTCGACGCAGCAGGTGCCACGTACAGAAATCGAAACGATCTTTGCAAAGATCGGAAAAAAGCGAAATTCTTTTCCAAAATTGATCTGTCGAAGCTGTTGCTGGCAGATTCAAATGAACGAAAAAGACAAGTCCAAAGACAGCTTTTAGTACCCCCAAGGGGACAGTAAATCAGTGGAGACGTATGCCCTTGGCATGAGGAACGCAAGGGCCGGGTTCACAAGGATGATGAGGAAATTATTGAGTGACATAAATCAAAAAGATGTCACACTTTATTGATGATTTTCTAAATCGCTTCTGGACTTGGGAGGAACATGTTGAGGCAATCAAAGCGTACTTAAGAGACTGCAGGGGGGCAGGGCTCCACTGCGAAAACCATCCAAATGCTTTTTTTGGATCCATGAAATACCGTTCTTAGGACATCAGGTTGGACGAGGTCAGGTCAGGCCAGAGGCGGACAAGCTAGAAAAGCTTAAGAAAGCCGAAAGACCGAAGACAAGGAAAGAGCTCCGGTCATTCCTGGGTTTGCAGGATATTATCGGAAATTTGGTTCCGAACTTCGCTTGATTGCTGTACCATTGACAGATGGACAAAGAAAGACCTGCCGTGGAGAAGGAGAAGAATTGTATGGTCAGAGGCATGTGAGATGGCCATGAGGGACGCTGATCAGAACAAACTCGTCTAGCGCACCTTTCATGCGGTTGCCAGACAGAGAAAGCCCTACGTGTACGCACAGACGCAGCGATCTAGGACTGGGAGAGTTCTTCTTCATGAGCATGACGGAATGCTACAGCAGTGGACTTAACGCCAGTAAAAAGCTCATACAAGCCCGAAAGGAACTACGCCACAGTGGAGAAAGAATGCTTGGCAGTTGTGTGGGCAGTCAAAAAGTTGAGCCGTATCTCTACCGGTAGAACTTTTATACTAGTAACAGATATCATCCTTTTGCAATGTCTAAAAAAAAAGAACAAGACGGCAAACGGCCGCCTGTTACGTTTTGGGCAATACTCCTGCAAGATCTTGATTTCACAATCAGAGTCATCCCTTGGAAAAGATAATGTCGGTGCAGACGACATGAGCAGAAGTACAGTCGTTTGAGAGTAAAGCACTTCTGGAATCCTGCCAAATGTATATTATATTGAGAAATGCAAAAGAGTTGTGCATAACTTGATTGTTTAATCCTGGTGATTTGACTTATTAATGGACTGGTCACATTTCTTAGTGTTTTGCTTAAATGGATTTTTCCCGCTACGTAGGGGGGTATTTGTGAACATTCATTCATAAAGCTCGGTTCATTTTCATTAAGAAAAGACGCAATCGATACATGACGTCTATTCGCTCTGCGCTGATTATATTTCATGTCCAAACGGAACGAAACTTAATGGTAGTTTTTGCTTTTCGGCACAGTACGTTATAATTCAAACGTCATGCAGACTTGCATTGTATTAATAATAAAAATGATTTAAATTGTAGGGCTCGAAAAACCGTTCGTACTGGACCAATAGAACTGAAGTCTGATCAAGATAGTGGCCCTAAGGTGTAGTGGTGTCTCTGTTCCAACGCGCACAAATCCCAATGGCATTTGCGGTAGATTGTGGCCGTTGAATCCTGCCATTTTTATCAGCCCCGGAGGTTATCGTGAGGGTAAGTGGCTCTCGTAGTAGAAAACGGTCTAATTATCGCGAAGAAAAGAGACAGGTCAAGGCGGTAAACCCTTTTGAAGGACATCACCTGTCTGTAGGCTAGGATTTCTGAAGGGGCACAACAGAGCATTCGGACAGCACCTCGCAACTCTTTCGGGGAGAGTCTCCTGAACGAGTCTATCGCTCCGTGGGCGAGGTCGAAAACTGTGGGCACTAAGGCAGTGTTGAGGTAAATGGATCGAAATCAATTTGTTTCGTATAGAGCAACAAAATCTATTTCATTGTAATCGCATTAAGGCACATTTACCAGTTCAAATAACATTTTTGGCGCTGCGATCATTTAATATGCTCTGAATTTAATATTTCGGTTACGGGTCAACACGTATGAAGTGATCGTAGAGTGTCATCTCATCTGTTTGCTCTCATCATAATCGTGTTGCCATGTACTAATCCATAGTATGTAGATTCTATTCAGTCACCGTTGTATGAACCATATTTAGAGGATGTGATATTTGTGCTGAATGCAGTTTATTATTTAAAGAATCGTAACCGAGTTCAAGTTATGAACGAAGCATTTTCGTGGTGGATCTAAGTGATCTGTATATATGAAGATTAACGCCATTTGATTTAATCCATTCAAGGATTAAATATAATTGTAATTCATCAAGCACTAAGCCTTGGCGAATAACTCAGTCAAGGCAGATTGGAATATTCGTATACATTTTTCCTTCTTTGTTGATGAGCTTCGTCGTAAAGCGATTTTTGAAGGAAATCAATTGTAAATGATAGAGCAAGCTAGTGCAATTGTAAAGTGTGTTTAGAACGTGTGATGGATGGAATAGTGATGTGCCACCATAGTGCAAGATCTAAGACAATTGTTATCTTGCAGGTCTCGTCTCATCTCGTCTGGTTTCATCTCACACCCGTCTATCCCTACTCCTGTTTTACACTACCCCTCTTCATCTTCACCTTCGGCACACGTCTTTATCCCGCTACATCCCTCGTCGGGAGGAACGTGCTGGTGTGTCGACCTTACCGAGATCTGGAAGAGAACTGCGAACGTCAGCGGAACTCCGGAACGCTACACAATTCCGTGAAGCTGAGTGACAATCGCTTAAAACAATCCCTCCATATCCAAGCACGCCATAACACACTCAGACATCTTTTTCTTACATATATACATCTTGTCCATGACTACATTTCTTTTGTGTGTATCCTCCGGAAGATATTTTTGTAGCACGAGCAGACAGTCTATATTCGTGCTACTGCAAGAAGTGAAGGGAAGAAGGACAGAGACTTTGTCGTTATTGGTGATGTGCATGATTTATTTCTTTTATATGTAACTCATTTCATAGGCAACAAACGGACATCAACATACAAAGCACCATACGACATATTCACCGCAGATCACCATCATCTTTATTCATACTTAATTAAATTCAGTTGTTGAATCAAAGATCAAACCTCTTGATTACATCTGTGGAAAGAAAGTGAAGGGTGTGGACGAAAGCTTGACTTTCCTACTACGGTCTATCGTTCTTGCCTGAGCACTCAACCATCATTTATGAATGGGGTCTTAATAAAAACGTCACACACACTAACACTTTTATTTCTTTTCTTTTCGCAACCCACACACCATTAAAGAGTGTAAATTTTAAACTAACAAGAAAAATATAAAAATAGCTATTGAGTGCGAATAGATAGAAGAGAAAAGCTTATCAAAAGGGAGCTAGTCTCCTTACTACTAAACAAATACAGAAACCTGACCCTAGTGTAAGCAAAATAATCACCAGAAAAATAAATATCTAAATTTTTAACAGGACAGAGGGGTGCTACCAACTGGTTTTCCGCACGCAATTTAAACCAATAAACCAACAGGATCCTACCTACTTTTACCTGGGCTACTCTCAGTCGTAGTCTGGGGTACAGGCAAATCAGGCAAGCAAATACGGTCTAACCTATGTCAGCACAAACACTGACGCTGTAGAACCTGCACAATGGAACCAAAATACACTCCCCACCCTTTACCCTCCCGTTACCTATTGAAGGATAACAGTAAAGTTAAGGAGTTAAGTTTACACACACTGGTTATACTTTTTAGAAAAACAATAACATGGACAAGACGCAGAGGCGGCTAGAGCGCCGGCGACCAAGGAGGGAACTGGACTTTCGGTCACGGCAACCCACAAATGCTCCACTCCGCGTGGGAGTCCCCTTCCGGTGGGACTCCGGCCCAGCCAACCACCCGCTTAATAATATCAGCCACGAGGGCTGGAGCAGTAGTCGAGAGTGCTGTGAAAATCCCGACCAACCCTCCCTCAAATCCAGACCTTCACATCCCGGACGAGCCCCCAAATGTTCGCGGTCAAGGTCCACGTATCAAGGATGTGAGGATGGAAGAGGAGAGAGGGACAGGCAGGGCACAACACTCATCGACCACCCACTCAAAACCACTCATGGAAAACAAAATAAACCAAATAAGCAATTTATTAAATTAATGAAAAATACTCATTCACACCTAGCGGAGGATGGACGACTATCAAGAAGAGGGAGGATAGAGAGATAAATTGGAAAAGAAGGAAAAATAGAAGATGACAGCCACCTAAAAGAAGATAACTACTTAATGGACAAAATAACCCAACAAAAGACCCACACCCTGGCCCAGGGAACAACTAAATTTAAACAACACTAATCTATCCCAAAATAAAGAAGAGAGAGACGACAGGGGAGAAACAATTAAATGAAGGAGGAACAGGGTCTACCCCAGCCACACAAGCATATTCATCAACATTCGCACACTTACACAATTCATGAACACTCACACATATACCCTCACAAACCTCACAGCCAAACAGAATGTCTCCACACGCCAGGCATCACCAAACACCACCCATACACAGCTAGAAATAAACTTAGCTTAAAGTCTTTTCAAGTCCGAACAGGGGAACACAGGTGCATCCCAAAGAAGCTGATACTCAGGAAGGGCGTTCTGGCCTCGCTCTTTGTACCACGGTCAGCGTCCGGCTCCTCTTCATACAGCTCTCGGAATGTATATCCAGACGGCGTCTGGCCCGGCACCACGTCAAACGGAAAACAAGAAACAAACCCCGCCCCATAAAAGGGGCGTTAGAATACATTCTAGGTACAGCTGAAATATGGTGTAGGTGCAGGCTATTACCTGGCGAAATGGGTTACAACCGCCAGACTGAACCTAGTTTAATAATAGTTTACTCCATATTTCATTATTACTATCTCTTTTTTTTTTCTTCTCTCTAATGATTAAAAAAAAAACAACACAATTCGTTTACCTAATGAAACTATTTTTTGTCATAATATATACTACCCCTTCAATCTGAAGGCCTCAGGTATATGAAAACTGACAAGGAAAACAAGTCAGATGACGTGTTGACTTGAGAATAAAATTACAACACACCCATACCACATTTCACATTAAAGGAAATATAATAGTAAAATAAATGAGAAACAAAATAAAACAATACATGAACAAATAGACAAACAGGCGGAGCGGAACCAACTAGGGGCGCCGCGAAGGAACGCTCGCTTCCCGACCCCCAAGTGAGTCGCGCGGTAACTCAATCAACACCGCGTCCGGCCTGAAGGTTTTGTCCTTTTTTTTTTTTTCTTTTTACATGAAAATATATAATAAAACTAAACAAGCATACCCCTACCTCTGACGAAGTACACACAAATAAAGAATGACTCAGCCAAAATAAAAACAAGCGTGCGCGGCACGCTCTGTGTCTCCAAATCGCTGACAAAAATGTCACCGCTTCAGCGTAGCGCATTTAGAATAAAATTTAAACTTGTTCTTCATATTTATAAATCAGGCTAATGCTCGCAGCGCGCCTGAAACCACAATATTTCTTCACACCTGTAGTACTGCCTCAGCACAGTACCAAAAACGACAGATTTTGAATGGAAATATTAATTTATAATTTACAACCGATACCCTGTGGAATGCGACATGAGAACCGAGAAGCACGAAAATAACTCACCAAAACGGCGGGTGGAAAGGAGGGAAAAAGTGGGCCCGGCAGGCTAATCCTCAGCGACAAGACTGTCCGGAACCTCGGAGCCGACAGCACCAGCAGCCTTCACCATGGGATGGTTGACAGCTGGTCACCCCCAGCGAAGAGGGTCAAGTTGAAGACTTGGTGGGCAGGAATAGGGATTCCTCTGTCTCACCCTGAGACTACCACCGTCAGGCAGACAAGTGGCCTTCGTCACGGGTTATGAAATGCCTCGCCAAAGAGAACGTGGTCTCTCACTCGTGGCTCCAATCCGAGTAAAAATAAGAATTTTTCCCAAACGCCAGCTGCGATCCAAGGGAATAACTTCAATGACTCAGTGAGCTCTCCACGGGTTTTCACAACTATACGGGTATCTCACAAAAAAGCAATGTTCATGCGGTGCAAAAGGATGCACGCAAACCGCACGGACGGGTAGACTTTTCTCCCTGAAAAGTTGACAGCACATAGCTGCCCATCCCTCTTTTACACACACATAAAAAAAAAAAAATGGTAATAAATTGACAAACTACATTAAAAGCAGGATGGAGGGCTGTCCGTCCGTGACAGTCATGTTACTTCATTTACAGAATACACCAGAAGGTTTTTGTTTGTTTGTTTGTTTCTTTTGGTTGAGTTTTACCTGTTTTTTTTTGTTAAATATAGGGTTGACCCGGGCAAGTGTATTCTGTATACTCATTAGATCCTAACCATGTTTTAAAAAATCGTAGTGAATCCGACCCCTCCACCTCCTCCCACTCCTTCGCCCCGCCATTTGGGGTGGGGTTAGTGATAGGTGAAGGTGAAAACATGCTCGTTTATATTTACCTACTTTCGGACATTTTAGGATATCTCACCTACCACAGTGACGTCAACCAGCATCCTAGTGATGTCATACTCTAGAAGCCTTGTCTGCCCCTACAATAGTAAAGTCTCTTACTCCCCTTGTAATGTCTGTCCCTACTCTGGTGAGGTCTTCCGCCTGCCCTGGTAACACATGTCTCTACCTTGAGGAAGTTTCCCTCTGTCTGGTGATGTGTTCTCTTACGCTTGTAATGTGTCCTGCCACCATGTGAGTCTCCCTCAATCACGATGGTATCTTTCTCTACTCTGGTGATGTGTTCCACTGGTGATGTGTTTCCCTACTCTGTGATGCTTCCCTACCTAGTGATGTCTTCCCTCCGGAAAAGTTTTTTTGTACACGAGCGGGCGTCATATTCGTGACTGCAAAAGTAAGGGAAAAGGGAAGAGACTTTCGTTATTGGTGTGTGAGATTTATTTCTTTTATGAAACTCTTTTTCATGGGCAAAAAAAAGGACTCAAAATAAAAAAGCAATAGAATTTCCCCGCATCACCCATCTTTATTCATACTTTTTAAAATTCAGTTGTTGAATCAAAGATAAAACCCTTTTGATTACATCGGGGGAAAAAAATGAAGGGTGACGAAAGCTTGATTTTTCCTACTTCGGTCATCGTTTTGCTAGCATCCCCCATCATTTATGAATGGGTCTTAATAAAAACGTCACCCACTAACATTTTTTTCTTTTTTTTTGCAACCCACACACCTTAAGATGTAAATTTTAAACAAAAAAAAATAAAAAAAATATTTTGGTGCGAATAGTAGAAGAGAAAGTTTATCAAAAGGGAGTAGTCTCTTACTACTAAAAAAAAACAGAAAACTGACCCTGTGAAAAAAATAATCACCAGAAAAATAAATATCTAAATTTTTTTAAACGGAAAGGGGGTGCCCCAACTGGTTTTCCCGCACGAAATTAAAAACCAATAAACCAACGGGTTCCTACCTACTTTTACTGGGGTTATCTCAGCGTAGTCTGGGGTAAAGGCAAATCAGGCAAGCAAATACGGTCAAACCCTATGTCCAAAAAACACTGACGCTGTAAAAACCTGCACAATGGAACCAAAATACACCCCCCACCCTTTACCCTCCCTTTACCATAAAGGGATAACAGTAAATTTGGATTTAAAGGGTTTCCCCCACAGGTTATATTTTTAGAAAAACAATAACGGAAAAGGCAGAGGCGGCTAGAGGCGGCGACCAGGGGGAAAACGACTTTCCGGTCACGGCAACCCCACAAATGCTCCCTCCGCTGGAGCCCCCCTTCACGGTGGGACTCCCCCCCAGCCAACCCCCCCCTTTTTAAACAGCCCGAGGGCTGGAGCGAGTGGGGAAGTGCTGTGAAAATCCCGCCCAAACCCCTCCTCAATTCCAGACCTTAACCCCGACGGCCCCCAAATGTGGGGCAAGGTCCAGTAAAAGGATGGAGGAGGAAGGGAGAGAGGAAGGCAGGGCAAAACATCATGACCCCCCACAAAAAAACCACTCAGGGAAAACAAAATAAACCAAAAAAGCAATTTTTTAAAATTAATAAAAAATACTCATTCACACCTAGCAGGTGGACGAATCAAGAAAAGGGGGGGTAGAGAGAAAATTTTTAAAAAAAAGGGAAAAATGAAAGACGCCACCAAAAAGAGAAAAACATTTAAAGGGACAAAATAACCCAAAAAAAGACCCCACCCCCGGCCCCGGGGAAAAACTAAATTTAAACAACACTAATTTTCCCCAAAATAAGAAGAAGAGACGCAGGGGAGAAAAAAATTAAATGAAGGAGGAACGGGTCTCCCCAGCCACCAAGTATTCTCAAATTCGCACACTTACAAAATTTTTGGAACCTCACCATTCCCCCCAAAACCACAGCCAAACAGAATTTTCTCCCAACGCCAGATCACCAAACACCCCCCTTCACAGCTAGAAAAAATTAGTTTAAAAAGTCTTTTCAGCCCGAACGGGGGGAACACAGGTGCTCCCAAAGAAGCTGATATCGGAGGGGTTCGGGCCTCGTTTTTGTCCCACGGTCGCGTCCGGCTCCCTTTTAAGCTTCGGAATGTATATCCAGACGGGTCGGCCCCGCACCATCAAACGGAAAACAAGAAAAAAAACCCCCGCCTAAAAAAGGGGGGCGTTAAATACATTCTAGGTACGCGGGGAAATTGGTGTAGGGCGGCTTTTACCGGGCAAATGGGTTAAACCCCCCAGACTAAACCCATTTTTAATTTTTTTTACTCCAAATTTTTTTCTTCTCTTTTTTTTTTTTCTCTCTTGATTAAAAAAAAAAACACAAATTCTTTTCCCCTAATAAAACTATTTTTTGCAAATTATACTACCCCTTCAATTAAAGGGCCCTCATATATAAAACGAAAAGGGAAAAAACAAGCAGATACGTTTGATTGAGAATAAAATTACAACACCCCCATCCCACATTCACTTTAAGGAAATTTTAAATTGTAAATTAAATGAAAACAAAATAAAAAAAACTAACAAATAGCAAACGGCGGAGCGGAACCCAACGGGGGCCCCGCAAGGGAAACCCTCGCTTCCCGCCCCCAAAGTGAGTCGCGCGGGTAACTAAATCAACCCGGTCCGGCCTAAAGGGTTTGTCCTTTTTTTTTTTTTCTTTTTACATGAAAATTTAAAAAAAACAAAAAGTTTACCCCCCCCTTGCAAAAGTAAACAAAAAAGAAGACTCACCCAAAAATAAAAACAAGCGTGCGCGGCACTCTGTGTCTCCAAATTTTCCTGAAAAAAATTCACCGCTTAGCGTAGCGTTTAGAATAAAATTTAAATTGTTTTTATATTTATAAATCAGGCTAATTCGCAGCGCGCCTGAAACCCAAAATATTTCTTCCCACCTGTGTACTCCCTCGAACAGTACCAAAAACGACAGTTTTTAATGGAAATTTTAAATTTTTATAATTAAAAAAAAACGACCCCCCTGGGAATGCGATTTTTGAAAAACCGAGAAGCCGAAAAAACTCACCAAAACGGCGGGTGGAAAAGGAGGGAAAAGGGGGCCCGGCAGGTAATCCTCGCAAAAGACTGTCCAACCTCGGAGCCACAGAAACCAGCAGCCCTTCACCTTGGGGGTTACGCTGGTCCCCCAGCGAAGAGGTCAGTTGAAGACTTGGGGGGCGGAATAGGGTTTCCTCTGTCTCCCCCTGGACTCCACCGTCGGGCCGACAAGGGGCCCTTGTCACGGGTTTTTAAAATCCCTCCCAAAGAGAAACGGGGTCTCCCCGTGGCCCATCCGATAAAAATAAAAATTTTTCCCAAACGCCAGCTCCCGATCCAAGGGGAATAACCCCAAGATCGTGAGCTTCCCGGGTTTTCACAACTTACGGGTATCTCCAAAAAAGCAATGTTCAGGGGTGAAAAAGGATGCACGAAAACCCGCACGGAGGGGGTGATTTTTCCCCCTGAAAGTTGACAGCCATAGCTCCCCACCCCTCTTTTACACACACATAAAAAAAAAAAATGGTAATAAATTGACAAACTACATTAAAAGCGGGATGGAGGGGTCCGCCGTGCATCAGTTCTTTTTTTCAGAATACACCGAAGGGTTTTTGTTTGTTTTTTTTGTTTCTTTGGGTTTGAGTTTTCCCTGTTTTTTTTTTTAAATTGGGTTTGACCCGGGCAAGAGTTTTCTGTATACTCTTTAGATCCAACCAGTTTTAAAAAATCGAGTGAATCCGCCCCCCCCACCCCCCCCACTCCCTTCGCCCCGCCTTTTGGGGTGGGGTTGTAAAGGGTGAGGTGAAAACAGCCTTTTTTAAATTTTTTTACTACTTTCGGACATTTTGGGAAATTCTAAACCTACCACAGTGACGTAAACCCCTCCTGTGATGCAACTCAAAAGCCTTGTCCCCCCCTACAATGAAAAAGCTCTTACTCCCCTTGTAATGTCGCCCCTCTCGGGGGTTGTCTTCCCGCCTCCGGGCCATGTCTCTCCCTTGGGGAATTTTCCCCTCTTTTGGGGTGAGTGTTCTCTTACGTTTGTAATGTGCCCTGCCCCCTGTGAGGTCTCCTAAAACCGATGGTATCTTTTCTCTCGGTGATGGTTTCCCCAAATCTGGTGATGTTTTTCCCTATTTGGGGAGATTCCCCTCCCCTAGTGTTGTCTTCCCCACCCTAGTGATGTCTTCCCCTACCTACGTTTCCCCCCTACCCTAGTGATGTTTTCCCCCACCCTAGTGAGTTTTCCCCCTCCCCATTGATGTTTCCCCCCAACCTAGTGAGTTTCCCCTACCTGTAAAGGGCTTCCCCTCCCCCCGGGGTTTCTTCCCCAACCCTAGTCATGTCTTCCCTCCCCGGGTGTGTTTCCCCCCTACCTTGTCATGTTTCCCCCCCTCCTAGTGATGTCTTCCCCAACCCTAGTGATTTTCCCCAACCCTATCATGTCTTCCCTATTAGTTGTTTTCCCCCCTACCTTGATGTTTTCCCCTCCCTTTGTGTTGTTTTCCCCCTCCCCTGTGTGTTTTCCCCCTCCCCTGGGATCTTTTTCCCTCTACCCTGGTGATTTTTTCCCCCTACCCTGGTGATTCTTCCCCTACCCGGGTGAGCTTCCCCTCCCCCGGTGATGTCTTCCTTACCTTTGTGTCTTCCCAACCCTTTTGTAAAGTTTTCCCAACCCTGGTGAGTTTCCCCTCCCCTAGTCTGCTTCCCCTCCCCGGTGTGTTTTCCCCCTACCCCAGTCATGTTTCCCCTACCTGGTGAGTTTTTCCCTACCCAGTCTGTTTTCCCCCTCCCCTGGTGATTTTTCCCATCCCCTAGTGATGTTTTTCCCCTACACTAATGTTGATTCCACTCCCCAGTGAGGTTTCCTACCAATTTTTGTCTTCCCCTCCCCTAGTGTTGCCCCCCCTACCCTAATGTTTTCCCCACACTAGTGTTTTTTCCCCCCACCCTGTGTGGCCCCCCCTACCCCAGTGAGGCTTCCCTCCCCCGTGAGGGTTCCCTACCTGGTGGTCTTTCCCCTACCCATTGTGGCTTCCCCTACCCTATGAGGGTTTCCCCTCCCCGGGTGATGTCTTTCCCTACCGGGTGTTTTCCCCCTCCCTGGTGATGTTTTCCCCCCACCCTCGTGTGTCTTCCCCTACCCTGTGTTGTTTTCCCCTCCCTAGAGATTTTTTCCCCCTACCTTGGGGATCTCCGCTCCCCGGGGTGATGCTTCCCCCCCCGGTGATGTTTCCCCTACCCTGGTGATGTCTTCGCCCTCCCCCGAAATGTTTTCTTCTACCCGGGAAAATGTCTTTTGTTATTTTTTGTGTTTTTGTTGCCTCGACGGATCAAAATTAAAATCATTTTCTTTAGTTAGAATTATGCCTTTATTTTATTACGTTGTTTAAAAGTTTTCCCGTTTCAAACAGTCTTTCGTTTTTGGGATCTGATTCCTTATTTATGATTACTTCAGGTAACCTGTGTCAATGCAGTAAAAAAAGTTTCAAAGTTTACCAAAAAGTTCTGCAACATTTATAGAGTTTTTCCACCCCATCCCCCCCCCTCTTTCCTTTTTTCCCTACTAGCCGTTTGCTTTAGGCACTCCTATTAACATATCGATTTTTTAAAAACGTGAAAAAGGACAAGGGTGCATTCCGTGTAATGTCCTTTCAAAACTTTCTCAAAGGGGTTTGAGATTCTGAACCAGAAAAAAAACACTTTTTTTTCTAAAGCTCCTAAAAATTATCCACTGTCCATGCTTGTGATTTTGATTTTGAAGAGAAAACATTTTCCGCCCTTTTTCGGTGGCTGGCTTTTTTCCCTCATGTTTAAATTTGTATTGATTAACTGTTTAATTTGTGGGGTGTGTGTGGGTGTGTTTTGGTGTTGTTGTGTTGTGTGTGTGTTGTGTGTGTGTGTGTGTGTTGTGGTGTGTGTTGTGGGGTGTGTGTTGGCGTGCAGGCTCGTTTTGCTAGTGTTAGAATGTTTTTCCGGGCTTTTAAAAAGGGGGATAAACCCCTGGTGGTGTGTATGTGTTTTTCCCAAAAAGGATTGAAGACACTGAATGCTGGGCATGTTGCGACATTACCACACCTTACTACACGGGGCCATTTACACTTCTAGACGTCCATTATTACAGGAGTATTTGACACTCTCGGCACATCCCCACAGGAAAGGTCCCTTTTACCTTCCTGTTTTCCCCTTTCTCGATGTTTTAATTTCTTGCCTCCTTTTACCCACGAGTCCTTTATCTACCATTACATCCTTACACCCCTGAAATCAACGCCTCTTTAAGGGGACCCCTCACATCCAGGGGTCCTTGACTCTACAGTACATCCTTTCTTTAAGACGCCGCTCTACCACTATCTCTTTTCCTCACGAATCACTTTACATACCCTACATCTCTTCCATAAAAGAAGTCCTTGACTCTCCCGTACATCTCTCCATCAAGAAATACGATTACCCGTTAAATCTCTTTCCCTCACAGAAGCACCCGCTTTTCCCGTTTCTCTCTTCCATCACGAAGTCACCGACTTTCCCGCCATCTTTCCATCAAGAAATCACTTGACTCAACCCCCTACATCTCTTTTTTAAAAAGAGTACTTTACTCTACCGCTACATCTCTTTCATCCAGAAGCACCTGACTTACCAGCTAAATCTCGCCTCAGGAAGTCCTTTATTACCAGTACATCCTTCCCATCACAGAAGTCCTTGACTCTACCGCTACATCTCTTCCTCACAGGAGTCCTTGACTCACCACTACTTCTCCTACAGGGTCTTTTACACTTCACGCACATTTGTTACTACATAACCTTTTCGTTTTAGGGTATCCCCTAAGACTTTAAAATTTTTTTTTAATTTCTGCATATCCAGTGTACACGAAGATTCGCCACACGCCGGACATTGAAACGACTTTTTTTTTTCATCAGCAAGACGGCGTTGCAAAGACAGGTGTAAATCATGCAATTAACCATTGTTGTTACCGATATCCCGTCTACAGTTGTTGTCTTAAATATTCTTTTTTTTTTTTATCAGAGCCAACAAACACCGAGACAACAACAACAAAAGGTAAAATTTTTTTTCTTCCCTTTCTTTTGTTTGTTTTTCCATCGCAAAAATCGTTACTTCATTTACAGAAAACACCCAAAGGTTTTTTTTTTGTTTGTTTTTTTCATTTGGTTGGGGTTTTAAAATTTTTTTTTAAAATAGGGTTGACCCCGGGCAAGAATTCTGTATGCCATTAGATCCTAACCTTTTTAAAAAATCGTGGAATCCACCCCCACCCCCTCCCCCTCTTCGCCCCGCCATTTGGGGTTGGGGTTAGTGATAGGTAAGGTGAAAACATGCTCGTTTTTTTTACCCTTTCGGACTTTTTTGGGTTTTTCAACCTACACAGTGACGTCAACCCCCACCCAGTGTGTCATATCTAGAAGCCCTTTTCCCCCTACAAAGTAAAGTCTTTACCCCTTGTAAATTTTGTCCCCACTCTGGTGATGTTTCCCCCTGCCCTGGTAAACTGCTTACCTTTAGGAAAGTTCCCTCTGTTGGGGATGTCTTTTTTACGCTTTTAAGTGCCTGCCACCGGTGAGGTTCCTCAATCACGTGGATCTTTCTTCTTGGTGTGTGTTTCCTCTCTGGTAGTGTTTTCCCAATTGGGGTGTCTTCCCCTACCTGGGGATGTCTTCCCCACCCTAGTTATGTCTTCCCCCACCCTAGTGATGTCTTCCCCTACCCCAGTGATGTCTTCCCCTTAGTCATGTCTTACCTACCCTGTGGTCTTCCCCTTCCCCCCTTTAAAGTTTCCCCTACTTCCCCCGTCTTCCCCACCTGGTGATGTCTTCCCCCACCCTAGATGTCTTTCCCCCCCCTGTTGTCTTCCCTACCCGTGTGTCTTCCCCCACCTGTAATGTCTTCCC
Source organism: Conus ventricosus (assembly GCA_018398815.1). NCBI lineage: Eukaryota > Metazoa > Mollusca > Gastropoda > Neogastropoda > Conidae > Conus > Conus ventricosus. The sequence continues at coordinate 1,334,586 of CM031626.1, forward strand.
ACCTTGCCAGTCTTCCCCTCCCTGGGGGGATGTTTCCCCCACCCCAGTCATGTCTTCCCTACCCTGGGGATTCTTTCCCCCCCTAGGATGTCTTCCCCTACCCCAGTGATGTCTTCCCCTAACTAATGTTGTCTTTCCCCTACCCCAAATGATGGCTTTTCCTACAAGTTTTGTCTTCCCCTACCCCAGTGTTGCCTTCCCTACCCTAGTATGCTTCCCCACACTAGTGGTCTTCCTACCCAGTGATGGCTTCCCTTCCCCCCGTGATGGCTTCCCCCCCCCAGGTGTCTTCCCCACCCTGGTGGTTTCCCCCCCCTTTGTGATGGCTTTCCCCCCCCCCTAGTAATTTTCCCCCTGCCCCTGGGATGTTTCCCCTACCTGGGGATGTTTCCCCTACCCTGGTGATGTCTTCCCTACCTTCGGGGTGTCTTCCCCCACCCTAGTGTTTTTCTTCCCCCCACCCCTAGAGATGTCTTCCCTACCCTTTGTGAGGTCTTCGCCTCCCCGGTGATGTCTTCCCCTACCCTGGTGATTCTTCCCCCCTGTGATGTCTTCGCCTCCCCAGTAAGTTTTTTTTACCCCGGAAATGTCTTTGTTCTCTTTTTATTTTTTTGGGGGGAGCCTGCTGACTGGTCAATTGAAAATCTTTTCATTAGTTGATTATGACCCCTTTTGTTTTTTAAGTTGCTTTAAAGACCGTTTTCAAAAAACCCGTCTTTTTGTTGGGTTGATTACTTATTTGATTTACTTCGTAACCCGTGACGAAAGCAAGTGACAAGTTTGGTTACGCATGAAGTCTGCAAAATTTATAGATTTTTTTTCCCTCCCCTCCCACCCCCTTCCATATCCCTAATGAGCCGTTTGGTATAGGGATCCTATTATACATACTTGTATCTTTTAAAAATGAGGGGGCAAGGGCTTTTCCCTGTAAGTCCTTCCAATACAATTCTCAAAAAGGGGTTGAGACTTTATGATACCCGACTAAAAACTTTACTTCTAAACCCATGAAAATCTTATCCCCAGATTTCTACTGGTTTGGGGTTTTTACTTTCTGAGAGAGATAACAGTTCTTCCTTTTTGGTAGGGTCGGCTATTATCATCTGATTGAATTTTATTGATTAAAAGATTTTAATTTTGTGTGTGTGTGTGTGTGTGTGTGTGTGTGGTGTGTGTGTGTTTGTGTGTGTGGGTGTGTGTGTGTGGTGGTGTTTGGCGTGCAGGCTCTTTTGTAGTGTTAGTAATGTTAAACCCCCTCTTTCAAAAGGGGGAAAACCCGGGGGTGGAATTGGGTTAACCCCAGAGCATTTAAGACTCGATGTGCTGGATGTGTGCACATTGCCACTCCCTTATAAAAACGGGGGATTTGACACTTCTAACCGTCCATTATAACAGGAGTCATTTGACACTCTCAGGAATTCCCTACATTCAAGAGTCCTTTGACACTTCCAGTTTATCCCTTGCATCCAAAATTTGAACTTTCTTGCACCTCCTTTAATCCATGGTCAAATTGACTCTCCATTACATCTTTAACCCCAGAAGTCAAAATGCCTCTTTAAGGGACATCCCTCACATCACAGGGGCACTTGACCCTACCGCTACTTCCCTACATCAAGACGTCACCTACTCTCCACTTCACTCTTTATCACAGAAGTCACTTGCTTACCCGCTAAACTCTTCCACACGAAGACCCGACCACCAGTTACAACAATTCCATCAAGAAACACTTGACTCACCACTTACTTCTTCCTCCAGATCACTTGACTTTTACCACCAAATCTTTCCATCCAGAAGTCACTTGACTTACCACAAAACTCTTAATCACAGAAGTCACCTGATCTCCAGTCATCTCGTCCCCTCACGGAAGTCACTTGTTTGCCGCTACTCTGTCCCTACAGAAGTCACCTACTTAAGCTAATTCTTCCATCACAGGAGTCTTTACACTTTCCCCGCACTTGTTACATCCGTAACCCTTTGACATTTTAAAGGTGTTCCATAAGCTTTAAGAAATTTTTTTTTAATTTTTAGTGCATATGCAGTGTATCAAAGAATTTTCGCGGGACACGCACGGACATTAACGACTTTTGTCATCAGCAGGACGGGTGTGTCAAAACAGGTGTAAATCACTGACAATTAACCATTTTTGATATCATTTTTTCCCGTCTACATTTGTTGTCTTTCTCTACTTTTTTTTTTTTGCAGACCCCAAAAGGACACGAGAAACAAAAAAACAACGGGAATTGTTTTTTTCTTTCTTTTGTTTGCTTGTTGCCAAACGCAGAAATCTTTTTCTTCATTTCCAGAATACACCCGAAGGTTTTTTTTTTGTTTGTTTTTTTAATTTTTTTGAGTTTTTTCCATTTTTTTTTTAAAATAGGGTTGCCGGCAAAATATTCTGTATTTTTTAGATCCCAACCCTGTTTTAAAAAAAGTTTTTGAAACCCCCCCCCTCCATCCTCCCCCCCCCTTCGCCCCCCCATTTTGGGGGGGGGGTTTGGGTGGTGAAGGTGAAAAAATGCCGTTTATATTTACCCCATTTCGGACTTTTTTTGGGGATCTAAACCTACCACATGACGTCAACCCCCCATCCCCAGGGATTCTACTCTAGAAGCCTTTTCTCCCCCCAATAGTAAAGTTCCCTTTCTCCCTTGTAATGTCTGTCCCTACTCTGGGGATGTCTTCCCCCGCCCCCGGAACACATGTCTCTACCCCGAGGGAAATTTCCCTCGTTGGGGAGCTTGTGTTGTTCCATGCTTTTTTTTGCAGTTGGTCATGTGGTAGCTGCCTTCCCATGCACATGTTGATCTCATCAAATGAAGGGGTTTGAGATGTTGAGCCCAGGTTAAACCAATATGGGGAGATCCCGTTTATGGTTTTTTACTGATACGGGGAGAGCAAAATCCTTTTCCCCTGACCCCGTGTTTTCTTTTTAAGCAATGGTAAGCCCCCAAGTTTGGAGGCATTGCTGAAGAAGTCTGATGCTGTTGGTCCTCGGGGAGTGGGGGGGTTACTGCTGCGTCGCTTTCAAAAGGAAGTCACCCGGGACCCCAACTTAATTTTTTCTTGGCTCTTATTGGAGAGGTTGAAGAGCTTTCCTCTGTCCTGGTTCGGAGTGGATCCCTTTAGCTGAAGGACCAAATGCTGTTTAGCATCCAGCAAAGAAGTTCCCCACGGGGGGAAGAGGGAAATTTTTTGATTCCCCTGTGTTATTCTGTACTGTAACGTAGAGGTCAGAGCAGTTTGGACAGCTGAAAACCCCCGAAGCAGACCTTGTTTTCTAAGGAGGCCCACGGTCCCTTACGAGTCCTTTTTTTGCCATTTGGTTCGCATTTTTTCATCAAGCTGACCGAGAAAAAGTTTCCCAAAACCCAAAAACCCGTGTCATGAGCACCCCCCTGATGGCAGCGAGTTGGGCTTTGCTGCCCCCACAAGAGCGAAAATCAATGCTTTTTTTATGCGTGGCCCCACGCATTCTGACCCTCCCGGCAGGAGAAGGGCCAAACAACGCTGCCCCGGAAAGACCGGATGCACCGCATTAAAAAACCCTGTGAAACGGACGTAAAAGGCAGGTGGCCATGTCGTGCGCATGGATGAGGAGGGTCCCTAAAGAATCCTTATGAAGAGCTTGTGCAGGGGGAAACGCCACAGGCAACCCAAACTGCATTCAAAGATGGGAAAGGGGACCCAAAAGCCCTTTAACTGTAGCCAAGAGGGGAATTTGAGGAAGTTCAAAAATCAATATGATTGAACACCAAAAAACTACACACGCTAAGGGGCCCTTTCCCCTCAATTTACTTTTTTTACACAAGGGTGAAATAATCTTTTCCCCCAAAAAAGGGATTTAGGAGTTTTGGTTCGATTGTTTCACATTAAAGAAGGAAAGTTATGGTGAGTCGCTGCCATGCTGACTAAATACCTAAAAAGAGGGTTTGAGACTTACATGATGCCAGACATAAACACTTTACTTACTACAGACTCCATAAAAATCTTATCCACAGATGTCCTACTGGTTGTGACTTTTGACTTTCTGAAAGAGATAAACATTTACTGTCCTTTACGGTTGACTCGGCTATTATCATCTTGATTAGATTGAATTGATTAACTGATTAATTGTGTGTGTGTGTGTGTGTGTGTGTGTGTGTGTGTGTTGTGTGTGTGTGTGTGTGTGTGTGTGTGTTGTGCGCGCGCGCGCGCGCGCGCATGCATACTCGTTTGGCTTGTATTAGTAATTTTCTACCCCCCTTCAGACCTATCAAAGGGCGATGAAGCCTGGTGGTGTGCACTGTGTTATACCACTGAACATTGAAGACTGCTGAATGTTGCTGGCATGTGTGCGACATTAGCCACATCCCTTACTACACAGGGGCCATTTGACACTTCTAAGCACGTCCTTATATCACAGGAGTCAGTTGACATTGTCAGGCACATTCCATACATTACAAGAGTCTTTTGACACTTCCATGTTTATTCCCTTGCATCACTGATGTCTGATATCTTCATGCACATTCTTTACATCACAGGAGTAATCTGGCACTACCTGGAACACTCCTTACACCACAGGAGTCAGTCAACACTACCTGGAACACTCTTTACACCACAGGAGTCAGTCAACACTACCTGGAACACTCCTTACACCACAGGAGTCAGTCAACACTACCTGGAACTTTCCTTTCACCACAGGAGTCAGTCAACACTACCTGGAACACTCTTTACACCACAGGAGTCAGTCAACACTACCCGGAACATTCCTTACACCACAGGAGTCAGTCAACACTACCTGGAACACTTTACACCACAGGAGTCAGTCAACACTACCTGGAACATTCCTTACACCACAGGAGTCAGTCAACACTACCTGGAACACTCTTTACACGACAGGAGTCAGTCAACACTACCTTGAACATTCCTTACACCACAGGAGTCAGTCAAAACTACCTGGAACACTCCTTACACCACAGGAGTCAGTCAACACTACCTGGAACATTCCTTACACCACAGGAGCCAGTCAACACTACCTGGAACACTTTACACCACAGGAGTCAGTCAACACTACCTGGAACATTCCTTACACCACAGGAGTCAGTCAACACTACCTGGAACACTCTTTACACCACAGGAGTCAGTCACCACTACCTGGAACATTCCTTACACCACAGGAGTCAGTCAACACTACCTGGAACACTCCTTACACCACAGGAGTCAGTCAACATACCTGGAACATTCCTTACACCACAGGAGTCAGTCACCACTACCTGGAACATTCCTTACACCACAGGAGTCAGTCAACACTACCTGGAACACTCTTTACACCACAGGAGTCAGTCAACACTACCTGGAACACTCTTTACACCACAGGAGTCAGTCAACACTACCTGAACATTCCTTACACCACAGGAGTCAGTCAACACTACCTGGAAAACTTTACACCACAGGAGTCAGTCAACACTACCTGGAACATTCCTTACACCACAGGAGTCAGTCAACACTACCCGGAACACTCTTTACACCACAGGAGTCAGTCAACACTACCTGGAACATTCCTTACACCACAGAAGTCAGTCAACACTACCTGGAACACTCCTTACACCACAGGAGTCAGTCAACACTACCTAGAACACTCCTTACACCACAGGAGTCAGTCAACACTACCTGGAACACTCCTTTCACCACAGGAGTCAGTCAACACTACCTGGAACATTCCTTACACCACAGGAGTCAGTCAACCACTACCTGGAACACTCTTTACACCACAGGAGTCAGTCAACACTACCTGGAACACTCTTTAGACAACAGGAGTCAGTCAACACTACCTGGAACACTCCTTACACCACAGGAGTCAGTCAACACTACCTGGAACACTCTTTACACCACAGGAGTAAGTCAACACTACCTGGAACCTCCCTTACACCACACGAGTCAGTCACCACTACCTGGAACATTCCTTACACCACAGGAGTCAGTCAACACTACCTGGAACATTCTTTACACCACAGGAGTCAGTCAACACTACCTGAAATACTCCTTACACCACAGGAGTCAGTCAACACTACCTGGAACACTCCTTATACCACAGGAGTCAGTCAACACTACCTGGAACATTCCTTACACCACAGGAGTCAGTCAACACTACCTGGAACATTCCTTACACCACAGGAGTCAGTCAACA
>CM031626.1:1343248-1349675 GCA_018398815.1 Conus ventricosus
TCTCAACCTTGATGATATCTCTTCCTACCCTGGTGAAGTCTCTCTCTACCTTGATGATATCTCTTCCTACCCTGGTGAAGTCTCTCTCTACCTTGATGATATCTCTTCCTTTCCAGGTGAAGTCTCTCTCTACCTTGATGATATCTCTTCCTACCCTGGTGAAGTCTCTCTCTACCTTGATGATATCTCTTCCTACCCTGGTGAAGTCTCTCTCTACCTTGATGATATCTCTTCCTACCCTGGTGAAGTCTCTCTCTACCTTGATGATATCTCTTCCTTCCATAGGGATGTCTCCCCCAACGTTTTTTTTTATCTCCACTATCCCGATGATATCTCTCCTCTACCTGGTAATGTTTCCTCCTACCTTGATTTGATCTTCTCTCTAACCTGGGGATACTTCTCCCCTCCACCCATCCCCTACCTCGTGATGTCTTGCCAAATATGGAAGGTCTTCATCTATCATGATAGTGTCACCTGCTACCTTGGTTATTCCCCTGTCCCTGCCCAATTGATGTTTCTGCTAACCGCTGCAGTGTCCTCCCAACCTTGGCGCCAGATTCTTGATCTGTCCATGTTGATGTTTCCCCCCTACTCTGATGATGTCTTCACTACTCTTATTATACCTGTCCCCATGCTGGAATGTTTTGCAAGGTGATATTACCAGAACATAATGAGACATCAGTAAGGTAGAATAAGACCTGTCTCCCATACCTTGATGACGTCATTTGTCAGTCAACACTACTGGAACATTCCTTACACCACAGGAGTCAGTCAACACTACCTGGAACACTCTTTACACCACAGGAGTCAGTCAACACTACCTGGAACATTCCTTAACACCACAGGAGTCGGTCAACACTACCTGGAACACTCTTTACACCACAGGAGTCAGTCAACACTACCTGGTAACACTCTTACACCACAGGAGTCAGTCAACATACCTGGAACACTCTTTACACCACAGGAGTCAGTCAACACTACCTGGAACACTCTTTACACCACAGGAGTCAGTCATTTGACACTTTCATGCTCGTCCGTTACATCATATGAGTCATTGACACTTCCATGCTCGTCCATTACATCACAGGAGTCATTTGACACTTCATGCTCATCCATTACATCACAGGAGTTACTTGACACTTTCTTGCTCGTCTATTACATCACAGGAGTCATTGGACACTTTCGTGCTCGTACATTACCTCCCAGGAGTCAATTGACATTTCATGCTCGTCTATTACATCACAAAAAATTACTTGACACTTTCTTGGTCGTCCATTACATCACAGGGGTCATTTGACACTTTCTTGCTCGCACATTACATCACAGGTGTCATTTTGACACTTCCATGCTCGTCCATTCATCACAAGAATTACTGGACACTTTCTTATTCGTCTTTTACATCACTGAGTCATTTGACACTTTCTTGCTCGTACATTACATCACAGAGTTATTTGACACTTCCATGCCCGTCCAGTACATCACAGGATCATTTGACACTTCCATGCTCGCCCCTTACATCTCAAGAGTTATTGACACCATAAAGAACATTCCGTACATCACAGGATTCATTTGACACTTCACTTTAAGCACATTCCTTACACCACAGGAGTCAGTGACACCTCACTTTAAGGCACATTCTTCACATCACAGAGTCATGTGACACCTCACTTTAAGGCACATTCCTCACATCACAGGAGTCATGTGACAACTTCACCGAACATTCTTACATCACAGGAATCCTTTGACACTTTAAAGGCACATCCCTTATGAAACAGGTGTTTTTCTTTATATATATAAATATATATATATATATATATAATATATATATATATATATATATATATATATATATAGATATTATATATATTATATATACGATATCTAGTTAAAACAAGTGATAAGAGGAATCTTAAAACTATCTACAAATTTGTTTCTAGCGGCTTGGCTATCGTCAGACAATAGCCAAGACCGCTAGAAACAAATTTGTAGATAGTTTTAAGATTCCTCTTATCACTTGTTTTAACTAATGTTGCTCCCCAAGGGGTTGAGCACTCATAGAATTGTTTTAGGCATTTTAAATATACTGATCTATATATATAATATATATAATATATATAATATATATATATATATATTAATATATATATATATATACATATATATATATATATATATATATATATATATTATAAAAGTAAAGTTTTAAAACTATCAAGCGCTGTTTCATGCAAAGCAATCATCAGGTGGGTGGGTCTGTACTGCCGGGTTTTAAATGCTTGGTGTCGTCATCACTCATCTGTTTTTTCGTGTGTTTTGTATGTCACTGATAGAATTTACTATGTGCCTCAGTGTTAACCATTTCTATCCTAGTATTAAAGTTGCATTTGGTTTGCATAGTATTAATATATTTTCTGTTGAGCATAGGTTACATCTTTTATGAAAAGTTTTGTAGGTGCGCTCTTTCCTATGTTTTCCAGGATTATTGTATCTATCTTGTTCTTTGGCTTCAATTATTTACTCATTTGTTTGGTTTTGTATCTTTCTTTGTTAAATGATGTTTGTGGTTTGCATATCTATTTAATTCTTCAGTGATACTATTTTCGTTTCTGCGTTCTCTGATGTACAGGCTTGGTACACAATGCTGTTGTAGAGGCATTTTTGCTGGGCACTGTTCTTTCTTGTACGTTGCAGGATTTCCTTTTCATCCCCTTCGTTTTTCTCTGTCTGCTTTTCATTTTGTTGGTATCAATGATGTTTTTAAGTTGGGCATACGTGATATGATAATTTGATGCTGTTTGTTGAATACTTGATAATTTTCTCTTTGGAATGATGTGTAGGATTCTACAAATCTTCCCTATATTTGTTTCCACCCTTCGTCATATGGGGGTGTACCATATGATCTATCTTTTCCATGTTCTTCTTTGTCTGCTCATGTCATATTCGGGTCATATTGTATTTGTAGTTGTAGTCCTACTTTTGTACGCTTCCTTGATATTCTCTCAGCGTTATTGAATCTGTTTCATTCATGACCAGGTTAGATAATCTCTTATTTATCCTCTGGGTATGTTTTTATGGAGTGGAATGGTTACTTTGAATTTACATAGACATGTATCATTGGTTTTTTAGGTTATATATGTGCTGGTTGAGATCAAACGTTCTTCTAGTCACTTATTATTATTTCTTCTATGTGATTTTTAATTGGTTTTGGAATTATACACTGTTCTTTTTTCTTATTTTCAATGTTCTAGGTTGCATTCCAGCGCAGGAGGCCGTCTCTCCTGTACAGTCCGACTTGATTTCCCTTTTCTTTTAGGGATGTTACCCACTGTTAACATCCGACAATTCGCATTCGGCCCATATACGATCCCATGTGACATCAAAGTTGAATCTTGTTTCCTCTTGTCCGATGACATAGAAACTTTGAAAATAATGAAAAAAGATACTGTGTAAATCCTCCAAAACCAAAATCTAAAAATCACTATAGAAGCAAATAAAAAGATAGTGAACTATCTAATTATATGTATGTCTCACCAGCACATATATAAACCATACAAAAACCAAATGACACTGTCTATGTAAATTCAAAGTAACCATCCACCTTCCATACTAAAAACAATGCGCTCTTGGGCCGATGACAACCCTAGAAACATTGAAAATAAAAAAAAAGAACTGTGTAAAATCTCCAAAACCAAATCTAAAAATCACTATAGAAGCAAATAAAAAGATAGTGAACTATCTAGATATAACGTTGATCTCAACCGCACATATATAAACCATACAAAAAACAAATGAAACGTCTATTAAATATCAAAAGTAACATCCCCTTCATTTTAAAAACAAACCCCGAGGGATAAAAAAAGAGATTACTAACCTGTCAGCAATAACCAAAATTTAATAACGCTGAATATACAAAAAGCTTACACAAAAGTGGTACAACTACAAAATAAAATGACCCAGATTTACAGAGCAGAACAAAAGAAAAGAAAAAGAAAGCATATGGTACAACCCCCCCAATCGGAAAGTGAAACAAATAAGGGAAAGAATTTTTAGAATTAACATCATCTTTCCCCAAAAAAGCACAAATTATCCAAGAATTCAAAAAAAAAAAATCAAATTTCTACTCTGTATGCCCACCTTAAAAAAAAACATTGATTTAACAACAAAATGAAAAGCATACAGAGAAAAAACCCAGGGTTGAAAGGGAAAACCCAACTGTATCAAAAGAACATGCCCTCGAGCAAAAAAACCCCTACAACACTTTTGGACCAAGCCCCTGAAATAAGAACGAGAAAAACTATATAAAGGGACACTGAAAACCAATTTAAAAATAATTTGCAAACCACAAAAAAGTCATTTAACAAAGAAGATACAAAAAAACCCAAAAAGAATTTAGTAAATACATCTGAACTCAAAAAGAAAAAAAATAGAAAAATATTCCCGGAAAAACAAAAAAAAGCAACCCCTCAAAAAAATTTCAAAAAGATTAACCTATGCCAACAGAAAAATACATAATACTATGCAAAACCCCAAATTGGGACTTTTAATACTAGGGTAGAAAAAGGGTTAACAAATGAAGGGACAAGTGGAAAAATTCATCAGTGAACAAAACCCCCAAAAAAACGAAAAAAACGCGCACTGATAAAGACAAAACAAGAGTTTAAAAAAACCCGGGACACGACCCACACATTGATGATTTCATTGCATGAAAAAGCGGTAGAAGTTTTAACCCTTTCTTTTTAACAAATGTTTCCCAGTTGTTGAGCTTTTTTTTAAAATCTTTGGTACTCACTACCCCTTGTCTTTATTAAAAATTTATTTATTAATATTATAATATATTATATTTTATTTAAAAAACTAAAAACCAAGGTTAAATAAGACACCGTTCCCGCAAAATTTCAGAGCAAAAATAACAAACTTTGTTTTTAATTTTTTTAATTTAAATTTTATTTTTTATATATATTTAAAATTATTTATATTTATTTTATATATTAAAATTTAAATTTTTTTATTATATAATTTTATATATAATATATATATTTATATATATATTTTAAAAAGAAAAAAAAACCCCCCATGCCGCACTGTTCTTTTATCAAGTTCTTTCTTCTTTTTTCTTTTTTTCTTTCTGTTCTTTCTTTCTTTTCTTTTCTTTCTTTTCTTTTTTCTTCTTCTTTTCTTTTCTTTCTTTCTTTTTTTTTTTCTTCTTTTCCTTTTTTCCTTTTTTTCTTCTTATCTTTTTTCCTTTTTTTTTTTTTTGTTCTTTTTTTTCTTTTTTCTTCCTTTTATATTAAATAATATGAGAATATGAAGTGTTTTTTAAAAAATCTGAAGGTGCTCAACTTTATTCCCATGCCCACCCCTTACATCACAGAAGACTTTGTGATTCCATGAACATTCTACACATTACGGAACCTATGATACTTTCAGGTGCATCCATAACATTTAGGAGTAATTCTTAACTTCTTCCTTCCCTGGTGATGTCTTCTCAACCTTGATGATATCTCTTCATACCCTGGTGATGTTCTCTCTAAACCCTTTGATGATATCTCTTCCTACCCTGGTGAAGTCTCCTCTACCTTGATGATATCTCTTCCTACCCTGGTGAAGTCTCTCTCCCCTTGATGAAAACTCTTCCTTTCCAGGTGAAGTCTCTCTCTACCTTGATGATATCTCTTCCTACCCGGGGGAAGTCTCTCTCTACCTTGATGATACTCTTCCTACCCTGGTGAAGTCTCTCTCTACCTTGATGATATCTCTTCCTCCCCTGGGAAGTTTCTCTCTCTACCTTGATGATATCTCTTCCTTCCATAGGGATGTCTCCCCCAACGTTTGTTTATCTCCAGCTATCCCGATGAATCTCTCCTCTACTGGAAAATGTTTCCTCCTCCCTTTGATTTGATCTTCTCCAAACCCTGGGGATACTTCTCCCCTCCACCCAATCCCTACCCTCGTGATTGTCTTGCCAAATAAGGGAAGGTCTTCATCTATCAGATAGTGTCACCTGCTACTTTGGTTATGTCCCCTGTCCTGCCCAATTGATGTTTCTGCTAACCGCGCAGTGTCCTCCAACTTGGCGCCAGTTCTTTGACTGTCAGTTGATGTTCCCCCCTACTCTGATAAATGTCTTCACTACTCTTATTATACCTGTCCCATGCTGGAAATGTTTGCAAGGTGATATTACCAGAACATAATGAGACATCAGAAAAGGTAGAATAAGACCTGTCTCCCATACCTTGATGACGCATTTGCCTTGATGATGTTTTTCATTACCGTGGAGATGACTCCCACTACTCTGGTGATGTCTTCTGCTAGTCTAATCAAACTATCGTCTACACGAAACACGTCTTGAATCTAGAGCTTGGTTCAGCTACAGCGCTACACAAAAGTTCAGTGACAAGCCATTGCCACGGGATGAGGCAACAAGAAT
>CM031626.1:1349775-1365750 GCA_018398815.1 Conus ventricosus
CACGCATAATGTTCTCATCCCTAGCTGAAGCATTTGTACCATAGTGTTGAAGTGCTTCAGCTGTACGGATGATCGCTGGAGTCTTTTAGCAAGGGTACGACAACAACAACAACAACTGGAGGCAAGTACTATATCAGAATCATCTCCCTCTGCCTTCCTCTTTTTCATTTTTCTTTCTTTCTTTCCATCCATGGAGAAGAGTCTTCACTTATAAACTTAATTCAATCATGTTGAATATATTCTTTATTGATACAACTTGAATATGTTATCCAAGTGTTCCACAGCTATCAAACATCAGTGCATGCTACCGGCAATACAAAAACTTCTGTGCAAGTAGACGACTGAAAGCCAAGCTGAACTGTCTGAAGGGTCAAAATCCTAGTTCATGGCGTAAACCCATCCCTAAGTAGTTTCCCACCAACATTTGCATTTATTTCTGACATCAACTTTACTCTCTACATTAATCTTGTTTAGTCCTCAAACAGGATATTTCCCATCTTTCCATCATTTGATGAAGAGATCATTTGAATTAAGTTTTAAGTTGATTGTTTCTAATGTCTTTATCCTCATGTGGCGCTGGCAAATGTTTTTCTTATCCAATAATACATCCATGCTTTGGTAGCTGACTGATCAAAAAGGGCGTGTTTTGTGTGAGAGTGTGTGTGTTGTGTTGTGAGTGTGTGTGTGTGTGTTGTGTGTGTGCGTGCGTGCGCACGTGCGCTTGTATCAATGTATGTGCATGTGTTTTTGTGTGTGGTTAGAGTGTGTGTGTTGTGTGTGTGTTGTGTGTGTGTGTGTGTGTGTGTGTGTGTGTGTGTGTGTATGTGTGTAGTGTGTGTATGTTGTGTGTGTGTTGTGTGGTTGTATGTGTGTGTGTGTTGTGTTTGTGTGATTGTGTGTGTGTGGTGTGTGTGTGTTGTGTGTGTGTGTGTGTTTGTGAGTGCATGGCATGTGCGTGGTGTATTTTTGTGCATGCTTGTCTGCATGTGTGTATTAAGTCACATCACACGAGAAACAAGATTTTGTCACCTTTGTTTTGAGTAATAAGTGTAATTGCCCACAGTATGTGTAATTCTCTTAGACCCAAAATTATCAAAACATTGTAAAATTTAGAACTAAAACAGTGTGTGAGTGTGTGTGTGCAAATTTGTAAATTTGTTTCTTTTCTCAACATGAATTAGTCTGTGTGCAAGCAATTTCTTCTCTTCTGATTCTGTGCTCACACTCTCTCTCTCTCTCTCTCTCCTCTCTCTCTCCTCTCATCTCTCTCTCTCCATCTCTCTCTCTCTCTCTCTCACTCTCTCTCTCCTCTCTTTGTGTTGTGTGTTTCATGTGTGGTGTGCGTGAGTGTTCATGTGTGGTATGTGTTCATATGTGTGTGTGTGTGTGGTGTGAGTGTGGAGTGTGTGTGTGTGTGTGTGTGTGTGTGTGTGTTCATGTGTTTTGGTGTTCTATTGTAAGGTTTTGTACCACAATGGCATGTTACATGCCATCAGATTTTTGACTGCTGACCACTGTATCTGTGGTAAGAAATGAAGCTGCTAACATGCACTCATGTATAAAGGCATGCCTACAGCAAATCAAAGTATTTGCTAAGGAATGCCAGGATACAGTTCCTGAGAGAGCGTAGCAAACTGACACGTGAGTTATTGCATGTTTATTATGTATATATTTGTGTGTGTGTGTGTGTGTGTGGGTTTGGGGGGGGGGGGGGGGGGTGTGATGGTGTGGTGAGTGAGTGTGCGTTCGGTGCGTGCGTGTGTGTGTGTCTACTTGCATGTGTTTATGTTTTCTTCCTAGAAAGAGAGTCTGTTTATATTTTTAGGTTTTCATTTAAATGAATTAAAGACAAGATAAAATGAAAAGTCTTTTTTTCCCCGAGTTACAACTGCCTCTCACAGACAAATCCTCGGCTGGGTGCATCTCATCAACCCCCCCCCCCCCCGCCCTTTCCCACCCCTCACCCCAACACACCCACACTCCACTTCCATTCCCTTCATACCGCACAGGCCATTCATGCACACAGAGCAGCTGAGGCTGTGTATCTGGACAGTGTGTGGTCCCTATCAGGGAGGGCCAGGGTCGACCCAGCGAACTCGCTTTGCAGCTGTTCACATGGGATGTCCTTACACATGGGGATACTGACGCTTGTGTGACTGGTTGAACATGTGTTATCTATACGGCTCCTACCGCTTCTCTGGGCATAGGCACGTGTGTTTCTTTGGTCAGCCGGGCTGGCTGGAAAGATGCCTTGCATCGAATTGATTTTCTATGCGCACATCCGTCTCCGATACTTGAAAGGGAATGCGTTCGCATGTTCACACACACACACACACACCACGCGCGCTAACTAAGCGCACGCATGCCATATAACACACACACACATACTCCACACACAAGACACCACACACAACACACCACACACACACACACACACACACACACACACACAACAGATTGTTGCAGCATATAGTCAAACCCAATGTGTGTACCCAGTCATAGTGGTGTGTGTGTGTGTGTTGTGGTGTGTGTGTGTGTGGTGTGTGTGTGTTGGTGGTGTGCGATGAAAAAGAATCAAAGACTGTTTTGATTTTGTTGTATTTATACAGAGAAATACGGGTAGAATTGTTCGGAAACAAAATCACTTAACTAGTTTTCATGCTAAGCTTGAGACTTTGGTCTGTCATGAGCGTGTGGCTGCCAAAGTTCAGCAGCAGAAACTGCCATTGACATTACAATGCGCACCTTGGATCAAACAAGCTTTAAACGTAAAAGGATATCCGACGTATTTGCTGAAGTAGTCTGAGGCAAGCATGTATCAAAACGTGTGAACTAATCAATGAGGAAAATAATCTTGCCATTAAGCGCTGATTTGAGTTAGTTTTGATCGATTGATGTGTGTAATGTCATTGTGTAATGTTGCCAACACTTGTGCAAACAATATCATGCTGTATCTTTCCGTTCTCCTGCAGGAAAATAACCTAGTTCGAGTTTGGTATTACAAGAATTGTCTGCAATTCGCCAATGCACAGTCGTCTCAGGAGACGATAGTATTATATTCTTTCACGACAACAACGAATGTCAAACTGACAAACCCCCTTTTTTAACGGCCGCGCAGCAAAGCCGATAACACAGCTGCTGGACTTGTTGCGAGCCACGGCTGACAGGCAGCGCTGTGTCCAGCGCAGTAAGCTAGGGGGTATGGGAGGGGGGGGGGGGAGACCGCCTGCAGTAAACACTGCCTTCCTGACCTTGGCACGTGGCAGCAGCCGAGAGTGTTAACTCCCTTACTTCGCTGAACACTAAAAGACCTCGCTCTGAACAGCCGGGCCATGAATCTGTTGCGGATTTATGATGATCCTGTTTTTACAGTTCACTAAAGTATAGTAAGAGTGCTAAGGAAGCTATTCCCAATTCCCGGATAAACCAAAAGATGTAAGACCCCTGTTATGAATGATAAGAGTGCAAAACTCTGAATGTTAAGAGAAAAGGTGCTCAAAGACTTTTTAACTAGGTTTCCTATGGTGGGGAACAAAGTTAAAACATCAGGCCGTGTAGGGCTAAGTGTCGATTATACTTTTAAAAACAAAGAAGAAAGAATCTTGAAAAATTTCTGTTCCTATCTGTCCTTTAAGGTCAATTCAAGGAAAATCTGGAAACTAAGCCGTAAGATTAAGGGAAAGTCGGCTACCTCAGTTATAAAATGTTTGCAAGTAAATGGATCGATTATTACTAATAAAAAGGAGGTTGCTAACTTGTTAGCTGCTACTATCCATCAAAATTCATCAGCTGTCATTATTGCAAGGAATTCCAGCGTATTCAAAAGATCAGCGGAGTCAAAATCTTGTTCCTTCGAGCCAGATAGTACTGAGGATTACAACTGCGTTTTCAGCATGGATGAGTTAAAGGACGCCATTTTGAAAGCCAACAACTCGCTCCTGGCCCAGATGACATTCATTATCAATTTATTCAACATTTGCCAGCTGAGGGTTTAAATGTGTTGTCTCTGTTTAATCATGTTTGGTTTGTAAGGGGTATTTTCCACCTTCTTGGAGAGAGGCGGTTGTTATCCCTATTCCTAAACCAGGCAGAGATCATTCGGATCCTAACAACTATCGTCCTATAGCTCTCACTAGTTGCTTATGAAAAAACTATGGAGAGAATGGTATATTCTCGATTGTTATGGCGGGTTAGAACGTCTGGGGGCCTTAGATGTTTCCAGTGTGGATTTCGGAACAACCGCAGTACTACTGATCACTTGGTTCGATATGAGTCTTTTATCAGGAAATGCTTGATTAATGGAGAACATGTAGTTTCTATTCTTTTTGATTTAGAAAAAGCTTATGACACAACATGGAGGCACGGAATTCTTCAGGACTTGAAGGCACTTGATTTTAAAGGTAATTTACCAATGTTTATTGCTAATTTTTTGTCTAACAGGCATTTCAGTGTTAGACTTCATTCGACCTTTTCGGATCCTTTTGAGCAGGAGATGGGTGTCCCTAAAGGTAGCATCCTTTCTCCACTTCTGTTCAATCTGAAGATTAATAACATCGTCCAGTCAGTGAAGTCTGGAATTGATAAGTCATTATTTGTTGATGACTTTTCCATCTCTGCCAAGGGGAAAACTTTGGCTGCAGCTGAACGTCAACTTCAGTTGTGTGTTAATCGTGTTCAGCAGTGGGTTACTGAAAATGGATTTAAGTTTTCAGCTACTAAGACAGAGTGTATTCATTTCCATAGGAAAAGATCTCAGGTCTTAGAACCGGCTATCAGTCTCAATGGTCAGGTAATTAAAGTTTCCAAACAAGTAAAATTTTTTGGGGGGTTATTTTTGATAATAAGCTTTCTTTTTTGCCTCACATTAAGTACATTGAACAATCTTGCCAGTCAGGTTTGAATGTTTTGAAGGTTATTAGTCCACTGATTGGGGTGCAGACAAGCGAACTTTGTTGCGATTGTATCGGGCTTTGGTGAGACCAAAGCTAGATTATGGGTGTGTGGTATATGGTTCTGCACGAAAGTCTTACCTCAAAGCTCTTGATCCGGTTCATCATCAGGGGCTGCGGATTGCTCTGGGAGCAACTTCGCACATCTCCAAAAGAGAGTTTGTATGTTGAATCTGGTGAACCCCTCTGGAGCTAAGGAGGTTGCGTCTTTCCATGAATTACTACCTGAAGCTGAGGGCTAATCCGGAAAACCCTGCCTATGATATTGTTATGAACCCGCCTTTTAGAGCCAAATATGACTTAAAGCCAAATGAGATTCCTCCACTAGGTATTCGTATTTTGCCCCACTTCGGGGCAGCTGGAATTGATCTTGATGCTGTTGACGACGGTCCATTACAGATGATTTTCCTCTTGGAAAGTCGCTATCCAGAGATTAATTTATATTTAAACTCAATTTCGAAAGGTCACCTCGAGTGCTGCATATAAACAACTTTATCTTGGGCAATGTGAACTTTATAAAGATTTTATCAAGATTTTTACTGATGGTTCTAAAAAAGGTGAGAGGGCTGCAGCTGCCAGTGTGTGTGATAACAATTTTCAGGAGCCTACTTTGTTAAGATTGCGGGATTGGTCGTCTGTTTATACTGCTGAATGAAGGCTTTACATCTGGCCTCAGTGCGGTGTCCAGGTCAGATCAGAATGATTTCCTTATTTTATCGGATTCATTGTCGGCATTGTCAGCTTTATCGACAAAGGAAGTGTCACATCCAGTTTTGGCTGATATTCATGATCTTCATACTCAGCTTGTCTCTTCGGGAAAGCATATTATATATAGTTTTCTTGTGGGTCCCAGCCACATGGGAATCTATGGTAACTCAGTGGTGGACAAAGCAGCCAAACAAGCTCTCGGTGCAAGTCTTTCCAGGAGGCATATGCAGTTTGTTCCTCACTCTGATCTACGTCATAAAACTAGTTTGTATTGTCGTGAACTGTGGCAGAATGAATGGTGTAATCAAATTCATAATAAACTGTTTAAATTTGCCCAGATTTACCAATCCTTTCCCCTCGGTGGTACGTAACCGTAAGAGGAATCGGTTTTGTCACGGTTACATATTGGACACAGCTATATAACGCACAGTTGGATATTCAGAAGGAAGACCCCCATGGTGTGTTGCGTGTGACAGCTTGTTCAGTGTTAACATTTTTTGACAGAATGTGCTGATTTGATGTGTATCAGAGAGAAGTTCTTTTCCACCAGTGATTTTATCGGTTTTTTTTCGTGAGATTTCAGTAGATCTTATTTTTTCTTTCTTGAAAGAGGTAAAACTTATTTTATAAAATATAGTGATTTAATAAAGTATACAGGTGTCGCCCGGAGTTGAACAGATAATTGTGTTTTTGTCCTCATAAATTTTAAACGATTAATACTAGTGTGGGTATTTGTATTTAGAGACTTAGATATGTTAGCTGAGGTCCTGATTTGGCTCCTAGTAGTCTGCTGGACCCTATAAACACTAACTAACTAACTAATAACTAACTAACTATTACCTTCAAATTGCCAGATGTTTTCTCTTGTACTAAATTTATAAGCTCTGTCACTACTGTGGAAGCCTAAAATTCGAGCAAGCCCTCTAGGAAAAGTGTACTCTCTTCTTTCTTCTTTGTGGAAAATTCATAGTAATTCTGAGATTTGCCTCGTTAATTGTTAACAATATACCAAATTCGCTAAGTAACTTCTTTTAAAGAACAAAAGTTGTAATAACCTTTGGTATTGTTATATGGTTTATTTGATTGCCACCTCGTCATTAACATTAATCCAATTAGTCTGAGCCTTTTCAGATATGTTAGCCCACATAACTTTAAGCCAATTTCTTTAAGGGCAATCCTACAACTCCCGCGCCTATTGTCAATTGGGTACGTTAAGAACACACGCTCGTTTTGCTTGGTTATATAGATGTACATCTTTTTTATAACTATTTTAATAAACTATTTTAAAAAATGGAACCTTTTAAAATAACGAAAGTGCTATTAAAATGTAAAAGCGTTTTAAAACCCCAAATTTTGGGGGTTTCACCCCTTTAACCATGCGTAATAAATCATACGGCCCAAAGTCAGACTTGTAAACCCATAACAAAATTTTTAAAATCCGCCAAAAAAGTGGAGTGCCTCAGCAGGGTCATCCCCTGCCCGAGTTTGGCACGAGGCCTAGACTTTTTGCCCCAAGGGGTGGAGGAATTATTATTTGTTTTATTGTGGGCGTTGTTGTCGATATCTGCCCCTTTAATGTGGTTGGGGTGTGGGGCACCTTGGTGTGGTTTATTTCGGGTTGGGTTTTCTTTCTCTCTCTCTTCTCAAAATTCCCTGCCGGCTTACCCCTGCGGGTTTCAGGGGGGGGGTTATCTTTTTCTTTTTCGGTGTCATGGCCCCTTCGCCTGTCTTTTACCTGTCGCACGGCTCATTTCTTTTATTGAAGTAGCTCACTCGTGACGTAGGGGCATGTGGCCCCCACGGGGGGGGTTTAGTCTTCCCCGGGGGAAGATGTCCTGGGAGCCCCTGCCCGGTCTTGGTTCTTCACCGTTCGTCGAGGTACAGGGGTACTTCAATTCCTACAGTCGGCCTGTAGGAGGGGGACATCATTCTTCTTTTTCCCCTTTGCCTCTGCCTTCGACGGACAGGGGGCATAGGGGTCGTTTGACCCGTTCTTGGGGGTCACCACGGGTAGTGGAAACATCAGTTTGTGGTTTGTTTGTTTGGGGGGGGGTTAGCCGGCTTACCCTTTTGCGCAATTTTCTTTTGTTTGAAAAAATTGTAAAAAAAAATATTTTTTGAGTTTTTTTCTCGGAAATTCAATTTTTTACCGGCCATCCTAAATTTATCCAAATTCTTTCTTTTTTTGATCCGGATGGGAGCGGGGGGGAGGGGGAGAAAACCCTGGTGATTCAGGTTGGACTTGCTGGTCTCGCTGGGCCCCCCCGTCACTTTCACCGGACTCTTACTTGGGCCCCCGTCTGTTTGTGCGTGCAAGGAAACGGTTTTATTTTTCGCAAAGGTGGTGCATGTTTGTCGTTCGGATGCGGGGTTGGAGTTTTGGTTTTTTTGAAATGGGTATAAAAGTGAAATTTCCATTGAATTATTATTTGAAAAGTGGGGCAGTTAAAAGCAACGGTTGCCGTGGGGGTTTATTTCCAAAAAAGGGAAAAGAAAGCATGAGGAGAGAAGGAGAAGTTTTAATTTTTGTTTTAAGCCGTTAATTTTAAATGCGTTTTTTCCCTGCTTGTGGGAAAGACTTAATAAAATTTTCTGTTTTTGGTGGGTGTGCTGTTTTACGCTCAGGCTGTGTGAGCTGGTGTTGTTGGTTTGGGGGTTTAGTAGACCCCCCGCCCAAATCATGCGATGGCTGTTAGGTTTTAACAGCATGGGTCAGACTGTACTGACGGGGGGGGTTTAGTACCCTTTTCCCTTTTCCCTTTCTTTTCTCCCCCCAGTACGTTTTTTCCCCCCCCAGGGGGCTTTACCCCGGGTTGGCTGGGTTGGGTGCCCGCTCTGGTTTGGGGCCCCGCTCTGGTTGGGCCGGACTGGTTGGGGCCCCGTGTGGTTTAGGCCACGCTCTGTTGGGACCCCGGGGGCTGGTTGGGGCCCGCGCTGGTTGAGGCCTGCTTGGTCGGGACCCCGGACTGGAGAAAAACCGCCGGGTTGACGGCCCGGGCCCCGATCCCCGTCCAGGACCCCAGAAAAACGCCAGTTCCCCCCCCCCCCGGACGCGCCTTTCCTGTCTGTTTTGGTTTGGCAGGGGGTCGGCCCTTAACACGTTTTCGAACCGACCCCGGGTTTGGGGCACCTAGTGCGAAGGGTGCTCCCCAAAAGACTTTGGAGAGGCGGGGGGTGGGGCATCCATGGTGTGGGGAAAGGGGTGGATGTGGAAAAGTTTTTTTTTAAATTTTTGAATGTCATATGTGTTGAAAAGCTGTGTTGTGATTGGTACGTCTATGGTGAAATGTTTATTTCCCAAATTTTGATATTGTGTGTTTGGAAAGCTTATTTATGACTGTGTATGTTGGGGTGAATAAAATGGGGGGGTTGTACTAATCTTTATTTTGTGGCTCTTGCGGGGGTGTGAGGCGTCCTCCCTTCACTCCCCCAACCGATCGTCAGGGGAACCCCCAGGGGCGGTGACAATTTTGGGGGGTCGTCCGGGGTGTGGGGCCGGGCTGTCCTCGTTTCGCGGGGAGGACCGTTCAGTTCTGTTGTTTTTTATAGTTTAGTCGTTTGTCGTGTTTGTTCGTGGGTGGTTGGCGGGGGGCTCTAGGTTTCAGGGGGGCTTTTTTTTGGCCGAAGGAACATCTGGGGTGACTGGGAGTCGAGGTGAGGTTTTGGGAGAATGACCCGACCACCCCCCTCCTTCCCCCGGGGCCTTACGCAGATATGGCCCAAGTCTTTCCTTTCTGTTGCCCCCTCTGCCCCTTTCCCGTTTTGTAGTTTTCCAGTTTTTTTTTCCCGGGGGGGTTACTGTAAGGGGATTGTATCGGACGTTTGTGTCTTTTTTTCCCTCTTCCGGATTCGTCTGCCCGTTTTTTTGTTTTTTTCCGGCCGCCCCCCGCACTGTTGCTCGTGCTGTGGGCGCGGGTTGCCGGGGGGGGGGCCGGACATAGTTTTTGTTGTTTTTTTTTTTCGGTGGCCCACCGCATGTTGTCATGCGTGGAGCGCGGTGTTGCAAGAGGGGAGCAGCCGGAACTTGTCCCCACACACACACACACACACATACAGCACATATACACACACCCCCTAAAATATTTGTTTTTCCAAGTGGAAATCGTCGTCTTTCCCCCGTAGTTGAAAACCGTAGTATATTGTTGTCATGCACGTCCGGTGCTGGTGGAAGGGCGACTCGGGCTCGAAGAAGAAAGTCGCTATGGAGCACCTACTAGAGGATCCTCACTTCGACTACAGTGGACTTCCACTTATTCCAGTGCTGTAGCCGATAGTCCATGATACTTTCACTACTTCTTTCACTAGAGCTTCCTGCTAGACCCCGACTGGCGCTCGAAGCGTCAGATATAGTGAAGCAACTGGGCTCTGTGATCACAGAAACCGAAGCCCTCCTCTCTCCATCTGCCCCTCGTAAGAGTATGCCCCGGAGACTTTCCTCATGGTAAGGTTCCGAGACACCAAGGACGGGGCAGACGGGATCATCCTCCCCGTTCGGGAGAGGTGAACCCCACCCAGGACATCACCTCCGTCCTGATGTTTCTGGGCGACAGGCGACGAGGAGATAGCCCTCCATAGGAAGAGTTGGCAGACAGGAAGCCCTTCGCGGAAGAGGGAAACTCGAACGTAAGGAAGAGGCATCCAGCAGGAAGCCCTACGTAAGGAAGAGGCCTCTAGGCAGGAAGTCTCGAGCGTAGGGAAGAGCGCAGAGAGGGAGGCTGCCTAGGCAGAAAACCTGCGAAGGAAAGGCGCTAGCAGGAAAACTCTGTCGAAGGGAAGAGGCTGCGCCAGCGTAGGGAAAGCTAGATAGGATGAGCTCTGCGTCAAGTGGGAGCTGCCAGACAGGAAGACCTCCGTCGGGAGATTTAGCTCAGCGTAGGGAAGAGGCAGCTCTGCACCAGAGAGGACTGCCAGAACAGTGCTCTACTAAGGGAAGAGATGAACAACTTTTCTTTCACGGACTCCCACGTCTGTAAACCAGGGGTTGTCGACAGCAAGCGATGGAGTTCGAGCCCAAAATAAAAGCTTTTCCAAGTGTCAACCTAGTGAGGACATTGATATGTTCTTAGAGCATTTTGACAAGGTTCTAGATTCATACCAATTTGTCTGAGCAGAACAAAAGGCCATGCACCTTTTTGCTGGATTTTCTGGTGCTGCAAAGGAGGGTGTGCTCACTCGAAATGAAGGCGCGGCTTTATGCCAACATGCAGGTGGCTCTGCGTAAGCGTTCCACCGTACTCCAGAGACTAACAGGAGGTAGTTCAGGTCCATGAAGAAGAACAACGATGAAACCGTTCGTGCAGTTTGGGAGATAGGCTGCGCAAAACGCATAGGTACCTGGCGTCAGTTGCTAAGCTGAGCTGGAGGATCTGGATTCTCATTGAAACAGCTCACCAATATGTGTCCCCAGAGTTGAGGATCCGTTATAGGCGAGACAGCACCTCAGGATTCGCGCGGGGCGAGGCATACCGCTGAGGTGTGGGCTGAAGCTCGCAGAGCTTATGGGCATTCGCCCAGATTATCGACAGAAGCCCTCCACAAGATTAAGCGGCAATAAGGCCCGAAGACTGCTTAGCGGTCGAACAAGGCAGGCAGTTCATCGGGGACCTCAGCTCCCGACTTGTGTTCTTGTGGTCGTCCTGGCCACATTAGAATATGTCCGAAAGCTGCCGTATCATGGGCTAGTCCCTTTCCATCGTCCTCGTGCCTCGGCTAAACGTGGGGTCCATCCCAGCTTCCTAGTGGTAAAGAGTGCCCGGTGTTCCTTTCTGTTGTTGGTTCTTCTTGGTTGACCCACCATCCATGGATTCGGGAGCATCAACGATCTTTGTGGATAAGGATTTGGTTCTCCTGAGGGCCCGGCGGGGCGCAGTTATGATGTGTGCGGTGAGGCGGGTTGTACCTCCACCCGTCCTTTCTGTACTCATTTCTATCCTCCACCCTCCTACTTCTTGGCGAAGTAATGGTCCATCGCGTGGAGCGACCTCTGTATTCCTTCTTATAGGGAATACTATCCCACCTTCGCGACGACGCTTCAGTCCGTGTCTACGGATCTGCCCGTACAGGCGTGTGTGGGATTACCACAACGCGCCAAAGCCTAAGAAGCAGGAACAGGAGTTGCGTCCCCGTTCTTTCCGCCATCTCTGACGAGTCCGTGCGAGTGTGCCATCCTGCTTCCATTGCGTTCGTCTTCCGGCCAGGGACTCGGATGTCCAACACCTAACGCAACTGTGGATCGTCCTGCTCAGTCTGCGCCGACAACGGCCAAAGGTGAGCGGGATCGCCACAAGGGATCCCTTTAGGGTTTTTCACTCGGCAGATCGTTTGGCCAAGCAGCTAGTCGTTCCCCAAACTTGAGAAGAATCCTGTCTCGCGGCAGGCCCCCATGTTCACCCATGGCAGGTCATAATGGGCGCAAAGCGGACGCTCGAGCGAGTTAGAAGACAAGATTTTTCTTCTGGTCCCCGGGATGAATTCTCAGGTTAGGCAGTACTGGCGCTGTTGCGTTATCTGCCAACGGACAACGCCTAAGGGTCGCTTGAAGCGTTGCCCCTAGGGTCATGCCACGGGTGGGGAGCCATCAGCAAGTTAGGGTCGACCACTGTGGGACCCATCAGCCACCATCGATCGCGGTCACCGCTACATTTTGGTAGCGTAGACCGTGTGACTCGATACCCAGAGGCTGTCCCCGCTAGGACTATCGATACCCCTACTATTGCTGAAGCGCTCCGGCAGAATTTGGACGAGCACTGGCGTGCCCAGGAAGAAGCACGGCCCGGAAGTGTGTACTGGAGAGCATCATCATCCTCTCCAGTACCTGGACCGATCCGGCCAGTCAGTCGTCGACGCATGAGTTAGGCAGTGAACTGCAGAGTGTCATTGTCGCCATATCAAGGGTTCCAGCAATACGGATTTCTGACTATCTTACCGGCGCCTAGTCAGCACATTGGAAAATCGTTCAGAGGACACTTCCCCTCAACAAGGTGTATCCCCCTTAGGGCTCTGGATAGGGTGTAGTGACATTTTTCACGTCAGTGATGTTAACGTAAGGAAGCGCCAATGGGTGCGGAGTGGGGAGGTTCATTGTTGGAAGGTTTGCTTAGTTGTTTGATAAATGTTAGTATTATGTATCTCCCTGTGGAATTCTATCGTGTAAATGGTGGTATTGGAGGTGGCGTACTCGTCGGTCACAGAGGGTGGTTTTTTTTCGGGTCCCTTTGTTGGAATTTGCACATGCGTCAAGGATCAAAGGGAGCACTGTATCTCAGAGAAACAGATGCTTTTTAGAAGGGTTGGCACGAGTTGCACGAGGCCACGAACGTTTGACCCAACTGGGGTGGAGGAATTATTCATTTGTTAGTGTCGCCGTTGTTGTCGTATATCTGGCCCGTAAGGGCTTGTTGTCTGGGTGCACCTTTGGTGTGGGGGTAGTTCAGAGTGAGGTTTAACGTGCTCTCTCTCTCTCTCTCTAATTCCACTGCCCGTGCATTCATCCTGCAGGGTTCACGGGTGGTTGGGGATCTTTTTCTTGTACTGGCATTGTCCTATCGGCCACTCCCTGTCTTTTACCTGTCGCACGGGCTTTTTCCTTTAGTTTGAGTATGCTCACTCTGTGACTAGCGTGGCATGTTGCCGCCATCGCTGAGGGAGGTTAGCGCCGTCACTCGAGCGAAGATGGCTCTGGAGCGCCTGCTCCGGTCTTGGTTCTTCCAACCTATCGTCGAAGTACAGTTCGGGTTATCGTCAATCCTACAGTCGCCTGTAGGAAGGGAACATCACTTCTCTTTTTCCGCATCTGTGGCCTCTGCCTCTCGACTGGACAGAGGCATTGAGAGTCTGTTTTGACCCCGCTTCATCGGGGTCCCCCACGGGTAGCTGGAAGCATCAGTTTCGTGGTTGGTTTGTTTTGGTTGGTTGTTGTGTAGCCGGCTTATCTTCTCGTTGCGCAATTTTCTGTGGGTGTGGCAAAATGGTAAAAGAAATATGTGTGAGACCGGGTCTCTGGGGTATGTCAATCTTTAACTGGCCATCCTAAATTATATCCAAAAATCTTGTCTCCCTGTTTAAGCAGCTCGTATCGTAGTTTGGTGGGAGGGAGAGAAACCTGGTGATGCAGGGTTGGTACTTTGTTTGGGGCTCGCTCGGCCGCCCCTGTCACATTCACCGGACTCGAACCCTTCGCCACCGTCTGTTTGTGCATGCAAGAGAACGAGTTTTATGTTCGCCGAGCGTTCGTACGCATGATTTGGCGTGTCGATGCGTGGTTGGAGATTTGTGTTATTTTGAATGTGGCTATAAAATGTGACAATTATGCATTGAATTTATTAATTGCAAATGTGGGGCAGTTAGAAAGCAACGGTTGCCGTGGTGGTGTATGTCCTAAGAAAGGAAAATGTTAAGCATGAGTGAGAGAAGGATGAAGATGATTCATATTTGTTTTATAGCCTGTTAATTTAATGCAGTCTTTTACCTGCTTCGTGTGAGAAGACTTTAATGAACATTCCTGATTTGGTGGGTGTGCTGTGTTACGCTCAGGTCTGTGTTGAGCTGGTGTTGTTGGTGTGTTTAGTAGACCTCCCCTCGCCCATCATGCGAGTGGCTGTTAGGATTTAACAGCATGGGTCAGACTGTACTGACGGCGGGGTTCCAGTACCCTTCTTCCTTCCTCCCTTTCTTTTCTCCTCCCAGCTACGTTTTCCCCCCTCCCGGGGGGCTTCACCCGGAGTCTGGACTGGTTGGTGCCACGCTCTGGTTGGGGTCACGCTCTGGTTGGGACCGCGGACTGGTTGGTGCCACGTGCTGGTTGAGGCCACGCTCTGTTTGGGACCGCGGACTGGTTGGTGCCACGCGCTGGTTGAGGCCACGCTCTGGTCGGGACCGCGGACTGGTAGAAAAGCCCGCGGCTTGACTGGCCGGCCCTGATCCCCGTCCAGGACCTCAGTAAAAACGCACGTCCCCCCCCCCCCCCCAGGACGCGCTCTTCACTGTCTGCTTGTGCGGTGTCAAGGGTGTCGGCCTTGAACGACGCTTTTCAAGAACCGACCCGGTTTGGAGCACCTAGTGCGACAGGGTGCTCCCAATAGACTTTGGAGAGGCAGGGGTGTGGAGGCACTCCATGGTGTGGGAGGGATGGATGCTGGAAATGTTTTATTTATAATTGTGTATATGTCATATGTGTTGAAATGCTGTGATTGTGATTGTGTACGTCGTATGGTGAAATGTTTATTTACAATTGTGCATATTGTGTGTGTTGGAATGCTTATTTATGACTGTGTATGTTGGTGTGAATAAATGGGGTGTTGTTCGTAATCTTTATTGTGTGGTCTCTTGCGGGGCGTGTGTGAGGTCAGTCACTCCCTTCACTCCCACCTAGACCGATCCTGTCAGGGCAGACCTCCAGGGGTCGGTCGTGACACGCCCTATGACGTTTTTTTCAGAATGAGTTAAATTTTGCCATTTACTGCGCAACTACTGGCTGCGGTGTTTCATATGCAAACCATTTAAACCACCCCATCTTTTAGTAAGGTCAGTATATAACTTTCATGTTTATTACCAGTACAGACGGAATACTAACTGACCTACAAGTGCGCCTCCCCAGCGACAATGCGTTAATCCATTTAAAAGCCCAATGGACAATAATGCATATGAAAGAATCTGCAATGAATTTAACATTAATCCTTCAACTGACTTTAGACAAAAGTTAGACAGCAATCATGGGTTAGGCACATTGTATTTGTGGGGTGTAAAAAGAGAATATACTTATGACTACTGGCCTGGCCACACCTCTTTCAACAGACAAACAAGTTCGATTGGGATCCATAGAACAAAAACACCCTAATGCTTGGGCAACATTTATCTTAGATGAAAGTGAAGGCCTAAACAATGCCAGGAGTGCAAAGGCTTAATGGCTCCATAAGGACATACGTTTGGTGTCTATTAGGAGCACAAGCACAGACTAAATCTAGCATAGTTGATCAATCTACAGGCTTTGATGCCAGAAAACAATTTCTAGCTAATTTAGAAGATGCTATTAACTCTGCTGTTGATTTGCCTGCCAGCATACAAAGGTATCAAGACGTTCTTGCACATGCTAGGTCAAAGGTTGACTTTGTTGTAGGCCATGGATTATACATGCTACCCTCTGACCTTGACTACAGATTGGCATGATACAGAATATAATAATGAAATCCTCATAGCTGGAGATGATCAAAACTTAGGACACAATCAAGGCTTAAACACAAGGCCTGCCCCACCTTTTAAAAAAAGTACTACCTGAAGAAGCGATCAGTTTTAGCCCCACAGCGAAAAGCCCAGAAGCACT
>CM031626.1:1366750-1404250 GCA_018398815.1 Conus ventricosus
AAACTGTGGCACTGTTGGTCTAAAGTCAGTTGTTGAAGGATTATGTTAAATTCATTGCAGATTCTTTCATATGCATTATTGTCCATTGGGCTTTTAAATGGATTAAACGCATTGTCGCTGGGGAGGCGCACTTGTAGGTCAGTTGTATTCGTCTGTACTGGTAATAACATGAAAGTTATATACTGACCTTACTAAAAGATTGGGGGTGGTTTTAAATGGTTTGCATATGAAACACCGCAGCCAGTAGTTGCGCGTAAATGGCAAAATTTAACTCATTCTGAAAAACGTCATAGGGCGGTGTCACGACCGACCCCTGGAGGTCTGCCCTGACAGGATCGGTCTAGGTGGGAGTGAAGGGAGTGACTGACCTCACACGCCCCGCAAGAGACCACACAATAAAGATTACGATACAAACACCCCATTATTCACACCAACATACACAGTCATAAATAAGCATTCCAACACACACAATATGCACAATTGTAAATAAACATTTCAACCATACGACGTACACAATCACAATCACAGCATTTCAACACATATGACATATACACAATTATAAATAAACATTTCCAGCATCCATCCCTTCCCACACCATGGAGTGCCTCCACACCCCTGCCTCTCCTCAAAGTCTATTGGGGCACCCTGTCGCACTAGGTGCTCCAAACCGGGTCGGTTCTTGAAAAGCGTCGTTCAAGGCCGACACCCTTGACACGCACAAGCAGACAGTGAAGAGCGCGTCCTGGGGGGGGGGGGGGACGTTGCGTTTTTACTGGAGGTCCTGGACGGGGATCAGGCCGGCCAGTCAAGCGGCGGGCTTTTCTACCAGTCCGCGGTCCCGACCAGAGCGTGGCCTCAACCAGCGCGTGGCACCAACCAGTCCGCGGTCCCAAACAGAGCGTGGCCTCAACCAGCACGTGGCACCAACCAGTCCGCGGTCCCAACCAGAGCGTGACCCCAACCAGAGCGTGGCACCAACCAGTCAGACTCCGGGTGAAGCCCCCCGGGAGGGGGGAAAAACGTAGCTGGGAGGAGAAAAGAAAGGGAGGAAGGAAGAAGGGTACTGGAACCCCGCCGTCAGTACAGTCTGACCCATGCTGTTAAATCCTAACAGCCACTCGCATGATGGGCGAGGGGAGGTCTACAAACACACCAACAACACCAGCTCAACACAGACCTGAGCGTAACACAGCACACCCACCAAAATCAGGAATGTTCATTAAAGTCTTCTCACACGAAGCAGGTAAAAGACTGCATTAAATTAACAGGCTATAAAACAAATATGAATCATCTTCATCCTTCTCTCACTCATGCTTAACATTTTCCTTTCTAGGAAATAAACCAACACGGCAACCGTTGCTTTATAACTGCCACCAACATTTGCAAATAATAATTCAATGGCATAATTGTCACATTTTATAGCCACATTTCAAAATAACACAAATCTCCAACCACGCATCCGAACGACAAATCATGCGTACGCACGCTCGCGAACATAAAACTCGTTCTCCTTGCATGCACAAACAGACGGTGGCCGAAGGATAAGAGTCCGGTGAATGTGACAGGGGCGGACGAGCGAGACCAAGCAAGTACCAACCCTGAATCACCAGTTCTCTCCCATCCCCACCGACTACCGCATCACGAGATGCATAAACAGGAGAAAGAATTTTGGATATAATTTAGGATGGCCAGGTTAAAGATTGAATTAACCAGAGAAAAGGTCTCAACAATATTTCTTTTACAATTTTGCAAACAAAAGAAAATTGCGCCAAAAGAGAAGAATAAGCCGGCTAACAACAACAAACCAAAACAAACAAACCACGAAACTGATGCTTACCACTACCCGTGTGTGACCCCGAAGAAGCGGGTCAAACGACTCTCTATGCCCTCTGTCCAGTCGAGAGGACAGAGGCACAGATGCGGAAAAAGAAGAAGTGATGTCCCTCTCCTACAGGCCGACTGTAGGAATTGAAGATACCGACTGTACCTTCGACGATACGGTGAAGAACCAAGACCGGAGCAGGCGCTCCCAGAGACATCTTCCGCTCGAGTGAAGAGCTAACCTCCTCAGCGATGGCGGCCAACATGCCACGCTACGTCACAGAGTGAGCATACTTCAAACTAAAAGAAAATGAAGCACGTGCGACAGGTAAAAGACAGGCGAGAGGCCGATAGACAGCCAGTACAAGAAAAAGATACCCACCACACCGTGAACCTGCAGGATTGAATGCACGGGCAGTGGAATTAGAGAGAGAGAGAGAGAGAAAGTAAACCTAACCTGAACTAAACCACACCAAAGGTGCAACCACACCACAAGCCACATTAAGGGACAGATATACGACAACAACGACGACAATAAACAATGAATAATTCCTCCACCCCAGTTGGGTCAAACGTCGTAGGCCTCGTGACAAACTCGTGACAAACCCCCCTTCTAAAAAGCATCTGTTTCTCTGAGATACAGTGCTCCTTTGAACCTTGACGCATGTGCAAATTCACAACATGGGACCGAACCCAACCCTCTGTGACCGACAGAGTACGACAAATCCAATACAAACATTCCACGATAGAATTCCACAGGGAGATACATAATACTACATTTATCAAACAACTAAGCAAACCTTCCAACAATGAAAATAACAATCCGAACCATTGGCGATTCACTACCGTTAACATCACTGAAGTGAAAACTGTCACTACACCTGATACAGAGACCAAAAGGGGATACAACCTTGGTTGAGGGGAAGTGTCCCTCTGACCGATTTTCCAATGTGCTGACTACGGAGCTCGGCTAAGATAGTCAGCATCCGTATTGCTGGAACCCTTGATATGGCGAAAATGACTCTGCAGTTTCCACTGCCTAACTCATGAGTCGACGACTGACTGGCCGGATCCGGTCCAGGTACTGGAGAGGATGATGATCGCTCTCCAGTACAAACTTCCGGCCGTGCTTCTTCCTGGGCACGCCAGTGCGCGTCCAAATCTGCCGGAGAGCTTCAGCAATAGTAGGGGTATCGATAGTCCTAAGCGGGGCAGCCCTCTGGGTATCGAGTCACAGAGTCTACCGCTACCAAAATGTAGCGGTGACCGCGATCGGATGGTGGATTGATGGGTCCCACCAGGTCGACCCTAACCTTGCTGAATGGCTCCCCAACCCGTGGGCACTGAACCCTAGGGAACACGCTTCAAGCGACCCTTAGGCGTTGTCCGTTGGCAGATATCGCAACAGCGGCAGTACTGCCTAACCTGAGAATTCATCCCCGGCCAGAAGAAATCTTGTCTAACTCGCTCGAGAGTCCGCTTTGAGCCCATTATGACCTGCCATGGGTGAATCATGGGCCTGCCGGAGAACAGATTCTCTCAAGCTTTGGGGAACGACTAGCTGCTTGGCCACACGATCTGCCCGAGTGAAAACCCTAAAGAGGATCCCCTTGTGGAGCTTAAAGCTCACCTTGGCGTGTCGGGCAGACTGAGCAGGACGATCCACCAGTTGTCGTAGGTGTTGGACATCCGAGTCCTGGCCTGAAGACGAACAATGGAAGCAGGATCGGCACTCGCAAGGACCTCGTCAGAGATCGGCTGAAGAACGGGACGCAACTCCTGTTCCTGCTTCTTAGCTTTGGCGCGTGTGGTAACTCCCACACACGCCTGTACGGGCAGATCCGTAGACACGGACTGAATGCGTCCGTCCGCGAAGGTGATAGTATTCCCTATAGAAGGGAATACAGAGGTCGCTCCACCGCGATGGCCCATACTTCGCCACAGAAGTAGGGGGTGGGAGATAGAAATGAGTACAGAAGGACGGGTGGAGGTAAAACCAGCCTCCAACCCGCACACATCATAACTAGCGCCCCGCCGGGCCTCAGGAGAAACCAAATCCTTATCCACAAAGATCGTTGATGCTCCCGAATCCCTGATGGTGTCAACCAAGGAAGAACCAACAACAGAAAGGAACACCGGGCACTCTGTACCACTAGAAGCTGGATGGACCCCACGTTAGCCGAGGCACGAGGACGATGGAAAGGACTAGCCCCATGACTACCGGCAGCTTTAGGACAATCTTTCCTAATGTGGCCAGGACGACCACAAAGAAAACACAGTCGGGTGCTGAGGTCCCCGATGAACTGCCTGCCTTGTTCGACCCGCTAGCAGTCGTCGGCGCCTTATTGCCGCTTAATCCTGTGGAGGGCTTCCTGTCCGTATCTGGCGATGCCCATAAGCTCTGCGAGCTTCAGCAAAACACCTCAGCGGTATGAATCGCCGCCGCGAAATCCTGAGGTGCTGTCTCGCCTATACGGATCCTCAACTCTGGGGACACAGTATTGGTGAGCTGTTCAATGAGAATCAGATCCTCCAGCTCCAGCTTAGCCAACTGACGCCAGTACCCTAGCGTTTTGCGCAGCCTATCTCCAAACTGCACGAAGGTCTCATCGTTGTTCTTCTTCATGGACCTGAACTTCCTCCTGTACGTCTCTGGGTAAGGTGGAAACGCTTACGCAGAGCCAACTGCATGTCTGCATAAGACGCGCCTTCATTTAGAGTGAGCACACACTCCCTTGCAGCACCAGATAATCCAGAAAAAAGGTGCATGGCCTTTTGTTCCTCAGACAAATGGTATGAACTAGCAACCTTGTCAAAATGCTCTAAGAACATATCAATGTCCTCACTAGGTCTGAACTCTGGAAGCTTTAATTTTTGGGCCTCGAACTCTATCGCTTGCCTGTCGATCAACCCCCTGGTTTACAGACGTGGGAGTCCGTGAAAGAAGTTTGTTCCATCTCTTCCCTACGTAGAGCCTCCTGTCTGGCAGCCTCCTCTCTGTGCAGAGCTGCCTCTTCCCTACGCTGATCTAACTCCTCCCGACGGAGGGCTTCCTGTCTGGCAGCCTCCTCTCTGCGCAGAGCCTCCATCCTATCTAGCTCTTCCCTACGCTGAGCAGCCTCTTCCCTTCGCAGAGTTTCCTGCCTAGCAGCCTCTTCCCTTCGCAGAGTTTCCTGCCTAGCAGCCTCCTCTCTGCGCTCTTCCCTACGCAGAGCTTCCTGCCTAGAGGCCTCTTCCTTACGTAGGGCTTCCTGCCTGGAAGCCTCTTCCTTACGTCGAGTTTCCTCTTCCCGACGAAGGGCTTCCTGTCTGACAACCTCTTCCCTATGGAGGGCCTCATCCTCCCGTCGCTGTCGCTCCAGAACATCAGGACGGAGGTGATGTCCGGGTGGGGTTCACCACTCCCGACACGGGAGGATGACCCGTCTGACCCGTCCCTTGGGTCTCGACCTTACCATGAGGAAAGTCTCCCGGGGCATACTCCTTACGAGGGGAAGCATGGGAAGAGAGGGCTTCGGTTTCTGTGACTCAACAGAAGCCCACAGTTGCTTCACTATACTCTGACGCTTCCGAGCGCCAGTCGGGGTCTCAGCAGAAAGATCCCCTAGTGAAGAAGTAGTGAAAGTACTCACTGGACTATCGGCTACAGCACTGGAATAAGTGGAAGTCACTGTAGTTCGAAGTGCTGGTACTAATAGTAGGGACTACATTCTGAAGACCTTTCTTCTTCGACGCACGAGTCGCCATACCACCAGCACCGGACGTCGCCATGACAACAATATCCTACGGTTTTCAAATACGGGGAAAGACGATTCCACTTGAAAAACAAATATTTTAGGGGTGTGTGTATATGTGTGTATGTGTGTGGTGTGGTGTGTGTGCGGACAAGTTCCGGCTGCTCCCACTCTTGCAACACCGCGCTCCACAGCATGAGCAACAGTGCGGTGGGCTCACCGAAAAAAAAACAAACAAAAACTATGTCCGGCTGCCCCCACTCTGGCAACACACCGCGCTCCACAGCACGAGCAACAGTGCGTGGGGCTGGCCGGAAAAAACAAACAAACTGGCAGACGGAATCCGGAGAGAGGAAAAAAGAGACACTAACGTCCGATACAATCCCCTGTACTCAGTAACCACCCGGTAAAAAAAACTGGCTAACTACAAAACAGGAATGGCAGACTGAGCGGCAACAGAAAGGAAAGACTTACGGCCATATCTGCGTAAGGCACCCGGCGGAAGGAGGAGGTCTGGTCGCGGTCGATTCTGCCTAGACTCACCTCGACTCCCCAGTCACGCCAGATGTTCCTTCAGGCCACCAAAAAGACTCCCTGCACGCTAGAGTCACCCAGCCAACCACCCACGAACAAACACGACAAACTGACTAAACATATACAAAACAGACAGAACTGAACAGGTACTCCGCGAAACGAGAGACAGTCAGAGCCCTTCACATCCCGGACGAGCCCCCACAATGTCACGACCGACCCCTGGAGGTCTGCCCTGACAGGATCGGTCTAGGGGGAGTGAAGGGAGTGACTGACCTCACACGCCCCGCAAGAGACCACACAATAAAGATTACGATACAACACCCCATTTATTCACACCAACATACACAGTCATAAATAAGCATTCCAACACACACAATATGCACAATTGTAAATAAACATTTCACCATACGACGTACACAATCACAATCACAGCATTTCAAACACATATGACATATACACAATTATAAATAAACATTTCCAGCATCCATCCCTTCCCACACCATGGGAGTGCCTCCACACCCCTGCCTCTCCAAAGTCTATTGGGAGCACCCTGTCGCACTAGGTGCTCCAAACCGGTCGGTTCTTGAAAAGCGTCGTTCAAGGCCGACACCCTTGACACGCACAAGCAGACAGTGAAGAGCGCGTCCTGGGGGGGGGAACGTGGCGTTTTTACTGGAGGTCCTGGACGGGGATCAGGGCCGGCCAGTCAAGCCGGGGCTTTTCTACCAGTCCGCGGTCCCGACCAGAGCATGGCCTCAACCAGCGCGTGGCACCAACCAGTCCGCGTCCCAAACAGAGCGTGGCCTCAACCAGCACGTGGCACCAACCAGTCCGCGGTCCCAACCAGAGCGTGGCCCCAACCAGAGCGTGGCACCAACCAGTCCAGACTCCGGGTGAAGCCCCCTGGGGGGGGGAAAACGTAGCTGGGAGGGAAAAGAAAGGGAGGGAAGGAAGAAGGGTACTGGAACCCCGCCGTCAGTACAGTCTGACCCATGCTGTTAAATCCTAACAGCCACTCGCATGATGGGCGAGGGGAGGTCTACTAAACACACCAACAACACCAGCTCAACACAGACCTGAGCGTAACACAGCACCCCACCAATCAGGAATGTTCATTAAAGTCTTCTCACACGAAGCAGGTAAAAGACTGCATTAAATTAACAGGCTATAAAACAAATATGAATCATCTTCATCCTTCTCTCACTCATGCTTAACATTTTCCTTTCTTAGGAAATAAACCAACACGGCAACCGTTGCTTTATTAACTGCCACCACATTTGCAAATAATAATTCAATGGCATAATTGTCACATTTTATAGCCACATTTCAAAATAACACAAATCTCCAACCACGCATCCGAACGACAAATCATGCGTACGCACGCTCGCGAACATAAAACTCGTTCTCCTTGCACGCACAAACAGACGGTGGCCGAAGGATAAGAGTCCGGTGAATGTGACAGGGGCGGACGAGCGAGACCAAGCAAGTACCAACCCTGAATCACCAGGTTCTCTCCCATCCCCACCGACTACCGCATCACGAGATGCATAAACAGGAGAAGAATTTTGGATATAATTTAGGAATGGCCAGGTTAACGATTGAATTAACCAGAGAAAAGGTCTCAAACAATATTTCTTTTACAATTTTGCAAACAAAAGAAATTGCGCAAAAGGAGAAGAATAAGCCGGCTAACAACAACAAACCAAAACAAACAAACCACGAAACTGATGCTTACCAGCTACCCGTGGGTGACCCGAAGAAGCGGGTCAAACGACTCTCTATGCCCTCTGTCCAGTCGAGAGGACAGAGGCACAGATGCGGAAAAGAAGAAGTGATGTCCCTCTCCTACAGGCCGACTGTAGGAATGAAGATACCGACTGTACCTTCGACGATACGGTGAAGAACCAAGACCGGAGCAGGCGCTCCCAGAGACATCTTCCGCTCGAGTGAAGAGCTAACCTCCCTCAGCGATGGCGGCCAACATGCCACGCTACGTCACAGAGTGAGCATACTTCAAACTAAAAGAAATGAAGCACGTGCGACAGGTAAAAGACAGGCGAGAGGCCGATAGACAGCCAGTACAAGAAAAAGATACCCACCACCCGTGAACCTGCAGGATGAATGCACGGGCAGTGGAATTAGAGAGAGAGAGAGAGAAAGTAAACCTAACCTGAACTAAACCACACCAAAGGTGCAACCACACCACAAGCCACATTAAGGGACAGATATACGACAACAACGACGACAATAAACAAATGAATAATTCCTCCACCCCAGTTGGGTCAAACGTCGTAGGCCTCGTGACAACTCGTGACAGGCGGATGACCATGCTGATGGCACTCTATCACTTTATTGGCGGATTTAAATATTTAGTTAGTGGGTTTACAAGTCTGACTTGGAAGCCGTATGATTCATCTACTGCAATGGTTAAATTGCTGAAGTCCAAAGATTTGGGTTATAAAACGCTTCTACATTGTAAGTAGCACTTTCGTTATATTTAAAGGTTCCATTTTTTTAAAATAGTTTATTAAAAATAGTTATAAAAAAGATGTACATCTATATAACCAAGCAAAACGAGCGTGTGTTCTTAACGTACCCAATTGACAATAGCGCGGGAGTTGTAGGATTGCCCTTAAAGAAATTGGCTTTAAAGTTATGTGGGCTAACATATCTGAAAAGGCTCAGAATAATTGGATTAATGTTAATGACGAGGTGGCAATCAATAAACCATATAACAATACCAGAAGGTTATTACAACTTTTGTTCTTTAAAAGAAGTACTTAGCGAATTTGGTATATTGTTAACAATTAACGAGGCAAATCTCAGAATTACTATGAATTTTCCACTAGAAGAAAGAAGAGAGTACACTTTTTCCTAGAGGGCTTGCTCGAATTTTAGGCTTCCACAGTAGTGACAGAGCTTATAAATTTAGTACAGAGAAAAATCTGGCAATTTGAAGGTAATAGTTAGTTAGTTAGTTAGTTAGTTAGTTAGTGTTTATAGGGGTCCAGCAGACTACTAGGAGCCAAATCAGGACCTCAGCTAACATATCTAAGTCTCTAAATACAAATACCCCACTAGTAATTAATCGTTTAAAATTTTATGAGGACAAAAACACAATTATCTGTTCAACTCCGGCGACACCTGTATACATTATTAAATCACTATATTTTATAAAATAAGTTTACCTCTTTCAAGAAAGAAAAAATAAGATCTACTGAAATCTCACGAAAAAGAACCGATAATCACTGGTGGAAAAGAACTTCTCTCTGATACACATCAAATCAGCACATTCTGTCAAAAAATGATTAACACTGACAAGCTGTCAAAACGCAACACACCATGGGGGGTTTTTCCCTTCTGAATATCCAACTGTGCGTTATATAGCTGTGTCCAATATGTAACCGTGACAAAACCGATTCCTCTTTACGGTTACGTACCACCGATGGAAAGGATTGGTTAAATCTGGGCAAATTTTAAACAGTTTATTATGAATTTGATTACACCATTCATTCTGCCACAGTTTCACGACAATACAAACTAGATTTATGACGTAGATCAGAGTGAGGAACAAACTGCATATGCCTCCTGGAAAGACTTGCACCGAGAGCTTGTTTGGCTGCTTTGTCCACCACTGAGTTACCATAGATTCCCATGTGGCTGGGGACCCACAAGAAAACTATATATAATATGCTTTCCCGAAGAGACAAGCTGAGTATGAAGATCATGAATATCAGCCAAAACTGGATGTGACACTTCTCTTGTCGATAAGCTGACAATGCCGACAATGAATCCGATAAAATAAGGAAATCATTCTGATCTGACCTGGACACCGCACTGAGGGCCAGATGTAAAGCCTTCAGTTCAGCAGTATAAACAGACGACCAATCCCGCAATCTTAACAAAGTAGGCTCCTGAAAATTGTTATCACACACACGGGCAGCTGCAGCCCTCTCACCCTTTTTTAGAACCATCAGTAAAAATCTTGATAAAATCTTTATAAAGTTCACATTGCCCAAGATAAAGTTGTTTATATGCAGCACTCGAGGGGGACCTTTCGAAATTGAGTTAAATATAAATTAATCTCTGGATTAGCGACTTTCCAAGGAGGAAAATCAGTCTGTAATGGACCGTCGTCAACAGCATCAAGATCAATTCCAGCTGCCCCGAAGTGGGGCAAAATACGAATACCTAGTGGAGGAATCTCATTTGGCTTTAAGTCATATTGGCTCTAAAAGGCGGGTTCATAACAATATCATAGGCAGGGTTTTCCGGATTAGCCCTCAGCTTCAGGTAGTAATTCATGGAAAGACGCAACTCCTTAGCTCCAGAGGGGGTTCACCAGATTCAACATACAAACTCTCTTTTGGAGATGTGCGAAGTGCACCCAGAGCAATCCGCAGCCCCTGATGATGAACCGATCAAGAGCTTTGAGGTAAGACTTTCGTGCAGAACCATATACCACACACCCATAATCTAGCTTTGGTCTCACCAAAGCCCGATACAATCGCAACAAAGTTCGCTTGTCTGCACCCCAATCAGTGTGACTAATAACCTTCAAAACATTCAAACCTGGACTGGCAAGATTGTTCAATGTACTTAATGTGAGGCAAAAAAGAAAGCTTATTATCAAAAATAACCCCCAAAAATTTCACTTGTTTGGAAACTTTAATTACCTGACCATTGAGACTGATAGCCGGTTCTAAGACTGAGATCTTTTCCTATGGAAATGAATACACTCTGTCTTAGTAGCTGAAAACTTAAATCCATTTTCAGTAACCCACTGCTGAACACGATTAACACACAACTGAAGTTGACGTTCAGCTGCAGCCAAAGTTTTTCCCCTTGGCAGAGATGGAAAGTCATCAACAAATAATGACTTATCAATTCCAGACTTCACTGACTGGACGATGTTATTAATCTTCAGATTGAACAGAAGTGGAGAAAGGATGCTACCTTGAGGGACACCCATCTCCTGCTCAAAAGGATCCGAAAAGGGTCGAATGAAGTCTAACACTGAAATGCCTGTTAGACAAAAAATTAGCAATAAACATTGGTAAATTACCTTTAAAATCAAGTGCCTTCAAGTCCTGAAGAATTCCGTGCCTCCATGTTGTGTCATAAGCTTTTTCTAAATCAAAAAGAATAGAAACTACATGTTCTCCATTAATCAAAGCATTCCTGATAAAAGACTCATATCGAACCAAGTGATCAGTAGTACTGCGGTTGTTCCGAATCCACACTGGGAAACATCTAAGGCCCCAGACGTTCTAACTGCCATAACAATCGAGAATATACCATTCTCTCCATAGTTTTACATAAGCAACTAGTGAGAGCTATAGGACGATAGTTGTTAGGATCCGAATGATCTCTGCCTGGTTTAGGAATAGGGATAACAACCGCCTCTCTCCAAGAAGGTGGAAAATACCCCTTACACCAAACATGATTAAACAGAGACAACACATTTAAACCCTCAGCTGGCAAATGTTGAATAAATTGATAATGAATGTCATCTGGTCCAGGAGCTGAGTTGTTGGCTTTCAAAAATGGCGTCCTTTAACTCATCCATGCTGAAAACGCAGTTGTAATCCTCAGTACTATCTGGCTCGAAGGAACAAGATTTTGACTCCGCTGATCTTTTGATACGCTGGAATTCCTTGCAATAATGATCAGCTGATGAATTTTGATGGATAGTAGCAGCTAACAAGTTAGCAACCTCCTTTTTATTAGTAATAATCGATCCATTTACTTGCAAACATTTTATAACTGAGGTAGCCGAAATTTCCCTTAATCTTACGGATTAGTTTCCAGATTTTCCTTGAATTGACCTTAAAGGACAGATTTGAACAGAAATTTTTCCAAGATTCTTTCTTCTTAGTTTTAAAAGTATATCGACACTTAGCCCTACAAAGCCTGATGTTTAACTTTGTTCCCCACCATAGGAAACCTAGTAAAAAGTCTTTGAGCACCTTTTCTCTTACCCTTCAGAGTTTTGCACTCTTTATCATACCAAGGGGTCTTAACATCATTTGGTTTATCACGGGACTTGGGAATAGCTTCCTTAGCACTCTCTACTATCACTTTAGTGAACTGTAAAAACAGGATCATCATAACTCCGCAACAGATTCATAGGCCACGGCTGTTCAGAGCGAGTTCTTTAGTGTTCAGCGAAGCAAGGGAGTTAACACCCTCTCCGGCTGCTGCACTTGCCAAGGTCAGGGAAGGCAGTGTTTACTGCAGGCGGCTCCCTACCCCCTAGCTTACTGCGCTGTACACAGCGCTGCCTGTCAGCCGTGCACGCAACAAGTCCAGCAGCTGTGTTTTCGGCATTGCTGCGCGGGCCGTTAAAAAGGGGGTTGTCAGTTTGACAATTCGTTGTTGTCGTGAAGAATATAATACTTATACGCTCCTGAGACGACTGTATTGGCGAATTGCAGACAATTCTTTTAATACCAAACTCGACTAGGTTTATTTTCCTGCAGAGAACGAAGAAACAGCATGATATTGTGTGCACAAGTTGTTAGGCAACATTACAACAATGACAATACACACAAAATCGATCAAAACTAACTCACATCAGCGCTTAATGGCAAGATTATTTTCCCTCATTGATTAGTTCACAAGTTTGATACATGCCTCTGCTCAGACTACATCAGCAAAAAAGTCGGATCACTTAACGTTTAAAGCTTGTTTGATCCAAAGTGCGCAATGTAACTGACAATGGCAGTTTCATGCAGCTGAACTTTGGCAGCCACACGCACATGACATGACCAAAGTCTCAAGCTTTGCATGAAACTAGTAAGTGATTTTGTTTCCGAACAATTCTAACCCCGTATTTCTTCTGTAATAAAATACAACAAAATCAAACACAGTCTTCTGATTCTTTTTCATCGCACACACACACACACACACACACACACACACACACACACACACACACACACACACACACACACACTATGACTGGGTACACACATTGGGTATGACTATATGCTGCAAACAATCTGTGTGTGTGTGTGTGTGTGTGTGTGTGTGTGTGTGTGTGTGTGTGTGTGTGTGTCTGTGTGTGTGTCTGTGTGTGTGTGTTTATGTGCATGCGTGCGCGTGCGCGCGTGCGTGTGTGTGTGTGTGTGTGAACATGCGAACGCATTCCCTTTTCAAAGTATCGGAGACGGTGTGCGCATAAGAAAATCAAATCATATGCAATGGCATCTTCCAAGCCAGCCCGGCTGACCTATAGAACACACAGTGCCTATGCCCAAGAGACAGCGGTAGGAGCCGTATAGATAACACATGTTCAACCAGCTCACACACGCGTCAGTATCCCCCACTGTGTAAGACCATCCCATGTGAACCAGCTGCAAAGCGAGTTCGCTGGGTCGACCCTGGCCCTCCCGATAGACACAACACTGTCCAGATACACAGCTCATGCTGCTCTGTGTGCAAGGAATGGCCTGTGCGGAAATGAAGGGAATGGAAGGGATGTGTGTGTGTGTTGGGGTGAGGGGGGGAAGGGCGGGGGGGGGGGGGGGTAGATGAGATGCACCTGCCGAGGATTTTGTGTGAGAGGCAGATGTAACTCGGGGAAAAAAAGTACTTTCATTTACTTGTCTTTAATTCATTTAAAAGAAAACTAAAATATAAACAGACTCTCTTACTAGGAAGAAAACATAACACATGAAAGAGACACACACACACGCACGCACGCACGCACACACACACACACACACACACACACACACACACACACACACACACACAAATATATACATAAATAAACATGCAATACTCACTGTGTCAGTTCTGCTCTCTCTCTCAGGAACTGTATCCTGGCATTCCTTAGCCAAATACATGATTTGCCTGTAGCATGCCTTTTTACATGATGTGCATGTAGCATGCTTCATTTCTAACACTGATACAGTGGTCAGCAGTCAAAAATCTGATATGCATGTAACATGCATTGTGGTACAAACCTTACAATAGAACACACAAACACATGAACACACACACACACACACACACACACACACACACACACACACACACACACACACACACACACATATGAACACACATACACACACATGAACACACACGCACACACACACATGAACACACACACACACAAAGAGAGAGAGAGGAGAGAGAGAGAGAGAGAGAGAGAGAGAGAGAGAGAGAGAGAGAGAGAGAGAGGAGAGAGAGAGAGAGAGAGAGAGAGAGAGAGAGAGAGGAGAGCACAGAATCAGAAGAGAAGAAATTGCTTGCACACAGACTAATGCAAGTTGAAGAACAGAACAAATTTACAAAATTTGCACACACACACACACACACACACACACACACACACACACACCACACACACACATATACATTCTCTCTCTCTCTCTCTCTCTCTCTCTCTCTCTCACACACACCACACACACACACACACACACACATGAACACACACACACACACACACACACACACACACACACACATGAGAAGAGAGAGAGAGAGAGAGAGAGAGAGAGAGAGAGAGAGAGAGAGAGAGAGAGAGAGCACAGAATCACAACAGATTTGCGCACACACACACACACACACACACACACACACACCACACACACACACACACACACACTCTCTCTCTCTCTCTCTCTCTCTCTCTCTCCTCTCTCTCTCTCTCACACACACACACACACACACACCACACACACACACACACACACATACACACACACACACTCGCACACACACACAGTCACAGACACAGACAGAAAGACACACACACACACACACACACACACACACACACACACACACACACACACACACACACACCATGCTAATACTCACATATGGGATTCCTTCATGTTGTCCAGAGCCATGCACATCTTAATCACACTGCCGATGCCACAATTGTCCACTGGTCACGCGTTAATTTGGCACACAATTGTCCACTGATCACACATTAATTTGGCACAAGTTTTGTGCACTTTTCTCTTTTTACTGTAGTCGTGCTCACTTACCACTGACTGCTGAGACGCCATTGTACAACTGATGGGTCACTTACGTCAAACTATACACACAAAACCACACTTTAAAGTATTGAATCCTGTTATAAAACACACACAGACACAAGCTCACTTCACATAATCCTCATGCAACCCGAAATGAAACAAAACATCCGGGA
Source organism: Conus ventricosus (assembly GCA_018398815.1). Lineage (NCBI taxonomy): Eukaryota > Metazoa > Mollusca > Gastropoda > Neogastropoda > Conidae > Conus > Conus ventricosus. The sequence continues at coordinate 1,382,012 of CM031626.1, forward strand.
TTTAGTTGTATCCGAAGTTTGGAAAACAAACAAAATCATTCACTAGCACAGCTCTCTGGTACACATCTCGGAGAAGGAAAGGGAGCCAACGTGTGTACGCCTCCCCATCGCTAGCATCGCTGAAGTCGGTCAGGGTCAGCGGGTCACGCGCGCTGACTAAGTGTTTCAGTCTGGCAAGAAAGGAACAGCCGTGAGGCAGTCTACTTAAAATCTGTTGCTGATAAAGACTCCAATCTGCAGAGCGAAACTTCCATGTTTCCCCGGGGGGGGGTTTCCTCTTTGTTTCGAAAAGAAAAAAAAAACCGGAAATGATCCTTCCCGCTTAGGCTTAAAAAACCGGCAAAAATAAAAAGGGTCAAAAAATGGAAAACCCAAGTGAGTCAAAAAACCATAGGAAAACCCCAAAAGGTGGTGACCTGAATTAAAAAAGACAGAGATCTGACCCAAAATTTTAAAATCTTCAAGATTTTCCCCTTGGGAATTTTGTGGGGTTTTAATTTCCCCCGTGGAGAATGCCATTAAAGTCCCCCCCAATAAAAAAAGGGGGGCTGGGGAAAGGCTGAAAAATTTAAAACCCACCCAAAAACTGACTCTTCAAAATTCCAAAAGAAGATGGAGATAAATACAAAAAAACCCAATGTAAAACCTTTTTAAACGAGATCAGCTGCCACTCCCCTTTCCCCCAAAAATTCCGTTGAAGGGGAATTTTTGGTTTATAGAAACCGAATTATAAATAAAAAGGAAACGCCTCCCCGTAAAAAGTCTGCAGAAGCTGCTTGAGTAACCCGGAGAAACCCCGGGAATCTAAATGTTTCTTACTTGCATTTAAAAAGGGGTTTTCCCTGAAGACCCAAATTTAACCAAAGGGATCTATACCCCTGCAAAAATACTCAAGGTCTCGACAATTTGTTTTTAACTCCCCTTATGTTCCACTGGAGTATGTCCTGTTAGGTTTTTAAAAAAGAATTCTATCCCCCTTTTCCCTCCAGAAATTTCACTGTCCCCCCAAAAAATAAAACGTTTTTTCGGGACAAGCCCAAAGCCGATGTTTCCTGAAAAATTTTTAAAGTTGTTTTTTTGCCATGTTTGGGAAATTTGTTTTAGGACTAAAAACCTGCGCCCCAAAAAATATGACTTGGTTTTTCCCCTTAGGAGGTCGGAGTCCAAAAAAGGACGCCCTCACTGCTTTGGCCCCCCCGGGCCCGCTGCCTTTGGGCCCTTCCCCGGAGCGAGGGGAAACCCCTTCCCCCCCGGTCCCCCCCCCTGACCTTGACCCACAACCCCCGCAAAAACCCGAAACCCCTCCTCCCTCACCGCGGGGCCCCGAAGCCTGTTTGTAAAATCCCGGATGAAACCATTACATTTCTGAGCCCAAAACCTCCACCCGACCTTTAAAGAAGGGGTAAGCCGATCCAAAACCGTTTAAAACCTTTTCCTGTCAATTTTTTCTCTAATTTAGTGAATGGAGTGCCCCTAAATTATCCCCAGCCCGGTTTTTGCAAAATGGGTTTAAACCACCTTCTGTATAAGTAGCAGCCAAAGGAGCCCTGACCTCCCCCAAACCCTTTCCTAGCCCCCAAAAGGAACTTTTCCCTCAATCTTTACTTTCGAATTCGTTTCCCTTTTTTCCCCACGGGGAAAACTTTTTAAAATTTGCGAATTGTTTACCTTACAATTGACCCCCAAGGAATACAGTTTTTGTACAAAAACCCATAAACTTCCCCCTGACCACAGTCACGGCGATCCCTGACCCCGGACAGGTTCGACTGAAATGCCCAAAGCATGACCCCTTTAAAAAATCGAAAAAGGAATGGACAAAAGGTGAAACTTTCACACGAACAAACCCATTTGAAAAACCCCGGGGGAGATGGAATAGAAAAAGGTAAAGAATGGGGTTTGTTAGTTTCAATTACGTTATTTCCTTTTAGAGTTTTTTGTTTTTGGGGACCTGTAAACCCCCCGTTTTTCCCCATCTCAGTCCAAAATTTCTGTTTCGGCAAGCCCAGCTAGAAAAACCCACATTAATCCCCCCTTTCAAAATTTTGGGAAAAAGGGGATAAATAAAAAACCTTAACTGGTTTGCAAAAGCTGAAAACCATCCTTTTTTCCAAAAACCCCAAACGAGGGGGTGTTTTATTGTCGCCCCAATTTGAAAAAGAAAAAATTACTAAACCGGCCCTTTTGATCATTTTAAAACCCTGGGGAAAAAAAACCCCTAAAACCCCATTTACAAAGGGCAAAGGGAAAAAATCCGAGCAGGATTTTTTTGGGGGCTTTGGCTTCCACCAAAAGGAAAGCTTGGCCATGTTTTTGGAAAACCCGTTCTTTTTGCCCCCTCTTTTTTCCCCCTTCATCAAGTCTAAAATCTCTACTTTTGTTTTTTTGGGGAAATGAGCTTTGGAACTCATGGGGCAAAGGCTCAATGACGGCAGGAATTTGCCCAGCCCCCCCTAGGAAGCTCCCGTGCTGGGGAAAAGGGAAAATGGATCCCCAAACGAAGGCCAGGAAGTGAACTCCCCAAGGGGGGTCCGTCTCCCCTGTTTAACCGCCCCCCAAAAACCCAAACCAGGGATGCTGTAGGGGAACTCATTAACGCAGAGCCATTCATCCCGGCCATTTGTCAGCCCCTTTAGTTTGGGGGTTGATTTAAAGGGGCCCCCACCCCGATAGTTTCTAGAAAAAAAGAAATTAAAAAGGGAAGACGGAATAATAAAAAAAAAGGAAAGACTAAAGAACCGGGAAGGAAGAAAAAGACGACATAGAGGCTGGCAGATGAGTGGGGAGACTTTATGGGTGAAAAAAGAGATAGCGAAAGACTTTGGTAGGAAAAAACATGGGAAAAAGACAAAAAAAAGGGGTGGGGAAACGGGGTTGGTAAAGAAAAACCCCCGCCACGGGGAAGGGCCCGGCCCCAGGGGGTTTTTTGGGAAGGAAAAATAAACCTTCGGTTTTTCTCGTAAACCCCCAGTGTTGTAGTTTTTTTAAACAACAGTTAAAAACAGTAATTTTTTAAATGGTATCTGTCACCCCCGGTTTTCCCTTTTTTTTTTTTACCCCTGTTGTTTAATAGAGAATAAAAAAAAAACCACAAACCCGCCACGACTTTTATAATAACTGGCAATTGTCCTTTGGGGCTCACCCCTCACGTTTTCGCCACACCAAAAACCCATGAAACTCACTTCCCCCAAAACAGTCGTCTGCTGTCTCCCCAAACTTTTATAACAGACTCAACGAAAAAAACGATTTTCCAAAAACTTTATTTGTAAAAAAAACAATTTAAAAACTTCACATTAAATGTTTTAACTACATTTTTGCCCCCAAGTATTCACCTTTAAACCTAAATTACCCAAACCCAAAAAAATTACTTTTTTTTCTAAACCAACTAAACCCTCCCAAAACAAATTATTTCCCCTAACTGTAACCTAAAACCCTCCCTAACCTCTGCCCCCCCAAACCCAAATTAAATAATTTCCCCAAGTGCCCAACCCTAAAAATTAATTCCCACGTTACGCTCTCCCAATTACCCCGAGTTTTTTTCATTCCCGGGCCCCATGCCCCAGTCGCTCAAAATTTAAAACACTCACTCAAACCCCAAAAAACCACAACACGCAACTGCAAAACTTCGCCCCCCGAAAGCCCCAAAACCCTTTAAACATTTAAATACCCAACGCTTTGTGCAACAGGGGCCCTGCCCAGCTATAAAAAAAGATGCCTGCAAAACCCGGGAAAAAGAAAAAGAAACACCCGAAGGTGCTGGGGGGGGCCCCCCGGAAAAGCACTTTTCTTCCCTCCCTTTTTAGACCCGGTCCTGCCCAAACCCTTGGAGGCCCTGCGTTTGTGTTGCGATGGGTACAGGCACGAAACGGACACTCCAAAAAGATATCAAGGGACATACCTGTTTCCTTTAAAACAAAAGGAAAAATTAGACTCCGGGAAATGCACCCATAAACACCTTTTTTTTTTAAAGTAGCATCCCCCAGGGTTTTGTACCACCCCGTATTTCAGGGGACTGCAGGCCCACCCCCCGGAAAAACCCACCCCCCAAACCCCGAGAAACCCCCCAAACAAAACCCAAACCACCCCTCCCCACGGAAAATTTAAGACAGTCCCACCCCCAGCCACAGCCAAGCTTTCGCCAAAACGGTTTTTAATGTGCCCTCAAGGGGAGACCCCCCCAAATTTTCCCCCCTTTCCCTGTAAACAGGATTTTCCCCTGGGTCATGGGGTCTTTCCGACCGTCACTGGCCCTTTTCCCAGTTCAGCCTAGTTAAGGAAAAGGGAAAAAAAAAAAACCCACCCAAAAGGTGCGGGGGAAGGACCCAGGGGAAAGCACTGTCTTCACCCGGCCTTTAGAGCAGTTTTTAAACCCCCCTTTTGGAAAGGGCCCTTTGCGCTGTGTTGGGGGATGGGAAAGGGACGCCCAGGACACCCCATTAAGAATAAAGGGAAAACCTGCTCCTAAAAACAGGGGGAAAAATTAGACTACAGGATGCACCCAATAAAAACCCCTTAAAGTAGCATCCCCCATGGGTTACCAGCCCCTTTAATTTCATGACTGCAAGCCCCCCGGCAAAAAAACCCCACCCTCCCAGCTGCCGAGCACACCCCACAAAACCCAACCCCCCCCGCCCAGGGACAGTGAAGACAGTCCCACTAAATTATTAGAACCTAAAAAAACCCTCTTTTTCCCTTTTTCCCAAAAACACCCTTTAAACCCTTTAAGTGGAAATAAAATTTCCCCCCGGGAAACCCTGAAACCAAACTATACTTACCAAGCGGCCCACCCCTTCATGCATTCAAAAAAGCCCCCGCCCCACGGGGAGGACACCGACTTATTTCCCCCGCTTTTTGCCTCGGCTTAAAACCAAAGGGCCAATACCCCCACAGTGCGGAAAATTATAAAAAACCCAAAAAAAAAAAAATTTTTAAAACAACCCCCTAACACTTTTCTGACATCCCCCCCCTTCCCCCCTGGAAAAAAAAAAAAAAACAATTTTTATTATTTTTTTTAAAAGAAGACCGGCGACCGACGGAGGAAAAAAAGTTCCTCTAAAAGAGGGGCCCAAAACTGGGTGAAATTATCCATTTTAGGGAAATTTCCCCCTTGTTAAGGGATTTAAAAAAATAACCCCCCCAAGGGTAATAATTGATTTAAAAAACCTCAAAAATTTGACTACCCCGACGCCCAAATGCCAATCCCTTTAGAGAAATTTTTCTATTACTTACCCATTAAAAAAAAATTCTCGTCAGAATTAACATTGGGTCCAACCCCCCTTTTCCCACTGGACAGGGAAATACGAAAAGAAACCCCGACTCCCACATAGTCAAAACTCTCTATGCCCCAAGCCCTGGGTTTCACCCAGCCGTTTGAAATCAACTTCAAAAATCGCCCAAAGCCCGGGCCCCTATATCCAGAAAAAAAAATTTTGTTTATACTTAAATCACATATCAATTTACTTCTACTCAAATTTTTCCCCTTTCCATCCCATCAAAACGTTGATTGAAAATTTTTTTTTTTCCATTCCCAAATAAATTCATATTGTTTTTCCCCATTGTTTAAAACTTTCCCCCCGAGTCAAAACGTTAAAATTAAAAAATGTTTTCTTTCCAAAAAGGGTTTATAGTGTCTTTTCACGCCTTGAAAAAATTTCATTGTTTTTTTTGCAAGGGGCGTGAACGCAAGATTTGTTTGCACATACAGTTTTTTAGAAAAGTTTATTTCCAGTGACGACGACATAACGGCTGGACTTGGCCTTGAATAGCCCGACGTCGCACGCTTGAAGTAACTTGAATTTGCGGGGAAAGACAGCTAGGGGAGTGCAGCGGGGGATGACAGCCCTTCCCCTCACCCTTTTTCCTGCAACAACCCCTTTCTCACAGCAAAAAACATCTTCTCCATCTAAAAAGTTAATGCTTGATAAACAACCCAAAACCATCCGCATAAACCCCACTCCCCCCAAGACGAACACAAATCCGTTCAAAAATTACTTCCCCCTGGGTTTGGGCAAAATTGAAAATAAATAATTTTGGGGCAGTGCAAGCCCCCAGCGCAAAACACCCCGAATTTGTTGGTTTGCTTTTTTCCCAAGACCGAAACCCGGGTTTGGGGGGATCGGCCCTCGACAATGAAGGGGACCCCAAAACCCAGTTAGGGGCCCGGAATTTTTCTCCACGGCCCAGATAAGCGGGGGGCACTCCCGCCCCAATAGTTGATCCCTTTTTCTCTCTGCCCAGGAGCCCCCTGCTTGCCGTATGGGTTTTGGGGGGCACTTGCCCCCCGGGGACTGCCCCCAAACCCCCCCCTACCCCCGTTTTGAAGCACCCGGGTGCCAAAAATAAAAAGTTTTCGCAAAGTCCGGCAATCCCACGACGGGAAACCTTTTGGGATAGTACCGTTTTCACTGTGTCAAACGCATTTTTTGACAACGGGGGGACCACTTCCCCTTGTTTGGACACATATCTTTGTAAAATCCATAAAAGGGCCACTGTGTTGAGAAGGGGGGTATGTACCGACATAAAACCCTCCCATCCCCCAAAAATAAAACGAACTTGTCTTTTTGTCGTTGGTCCCTGACTACAAAACGTGGGGAAAACCTTGTTTGGGTTTTGAAAAAAAATCTCTTTTGCTCCCAATGACATGCCCCAAAAAGAAGGTAATTTTCTGATAGCCTATTTAAACCCCTTACTGGGGCGAGCTGTAAGCCCATGAAAAGACAACTCTCTCAATAAAGCGTCAAGTGAGGGACAAGTGGCGTTTTCCAGCTGCCCGTACCCCAAAAAATGTCGCCCAAAGGGAAATTCAATGCATCAAACTTCCTAAAAAGAAATTTCCCTCATCATGCGTGAAAATTGTGTTGGGGGCTTTTGGAAAAAAACCCAAAAGGCATCCCGTTTGAATTGAAACAAGCCCGTGGGCCAAAAAAAGCTTTTTTCTCTCTATCACCCCCCAGCCATTTTAAAATTGCCAATACCCTTTTGGGGCCCAAGATCAATTTTGGGGAACCCCCTTTTTTTGTTTTTGGGAGAAAAAAAGGAATATTTTCTTCCACATCGGGAAATTTGGGTTTCCCAAAAATCAAACTGTGTGTCCCCCTTTTGATTTCCGCATGTCAAGCCAAAAAGGGCCCCTACCATCTCTCCTTTTGGTCAAACGACTGGTGGTTTAAAATGGGGGAAAAAGATGGTTCGATTATATCCATTTGTAAACATTTTTTTTCAATTTCTTTTTGACCAAGTCGTCCCCCAAAACCAAAGGAAAAGGATACTGCCGAACATTCACCCGGGTTTTGGGGGATGTGAGCGAAATGCGATGTTGCATAAATCATGAAAGCCTGGGAAAATCAGTAACATTTTCAGAGTGCTTTTTCCCTGACCCTTTTAATTTCTAGTCTTTTTTTTTCCCGTGGCAAGGCAACATTTTTGACCTCTTTCACACCTTCAGTTTGCACTGTGGGAACTGGTTTTTTTAGACACTTTGGAAAATAGTCCGGTACAAACCCCCCCTTCTAACACATAAAGGAGCACTGACAATGAGCAAAATTCCACATCATTTCTTCCTTTTTTATCCCCAAAATTTTTTGATTTTGAAATAATTTAGTACCCCCCCAGTCCAAACCGGGAAACATTCACAAACTGTCCTTTTGGGGTACCACCAAAAAGGACCCTTTCCTTTCAACATTTTTTTTGTTTTCAGTGGGGAACAACACAAAAACCCCGATCACCATTTTACAAATTTTTTGTCACTTCCCTTCTGAAATTTTTTTAAATGTTGTGTCTACGACCAGCTTTCCGGGCCCCACTTTTGTGCCCCAAGTCAATCATGTCCCGTCAAAATTGGGCTTCATGTGGGTACATAACATGTTTTTGGTTACTGTGTTCTGATTTTTTTTACCTGTCCTGAATCATACAAGGTTTGGAGGGAACCCCCAGGTACTTGGCCCTACATTAACTGGAAAAGGGGAAAAACCCCGTGGTTCCTGCGGAAACTCCCTAACGCAAAAAACGCAACCCGGTAGGTAAAAGATCCCCATCTTTTGGTTTGTCCATCCTCAAATTTTTTTTTAAGGGATGGGTTTTTTGTGTGCCTTTAAACGTTCCACCCAATCCATTTGTCTGGGGGTGGGGAAAGGGGGGAATGAATTGCGAGACAAAAACAACAAACTTTAACAAATTTTTCATCAAAGTTTTGAGGTGAATTGGTTTTCCTTGGGTTTTACAAAAATTTTATTGGGGGCCCCCAGTGCACAGAAGATCCCCAAAAAAAGGTTGGCTTTCTGCTTCGGTCGTTAAAGGGCTTGAGGGGAACTGCCTGGGATATCCGTTGCCATGTCTACACAGGTTTAGAAATTTTAAACGGCAACCTGAAATAGACAAAGGCATTTGGACTGACAATTTTCCACCACGACTCCCAGAGAAAAGGGTCTTCTATCCAGGAAAATGATTGCCAAAGGGGGCGGGTACCCTTTCCCTTTGGGGAAAGGGCCCCTGGCAAATATCCCAGGGCCCGCAGTATTCCTTAATCTCCCTTTTGATACCCCTGGCCAAAAAAAAAAATACGGGACAAATTTTTTTGTAGGTTTCTGTTCTGGGGGAATTTCCCCCTCAACAGCCCGTATGAGCTGCCAAGAGGGAAAAACGGTCGCCAATGTTTGGGGACCCCCAAAATTGCCAGCACAATCCTCTCTCTTCCCAAATACCTATCATGAGGGCGATTTCAATAAAAACCCTTCCCCGACCACAAAACACTCAGGGCCCCTTTTTTTCCTGGGGGTTGTCCAACCTTTTGGAAAAAATGAATTTCCCAAAAAGCTGTCGCCTTTCTGGGAAATCGTAAGCTTGTTCCCCTGAAACGTCCCCAAATTTTGGAACATTGGCCCCGGGCAAACCCCAAAGGGGGGAAAGGTTTTGTCAGTCTTCCTGTTTGGGCTCTATTTGTGACACATTTTCAATTCCAAAATAAGCAAAAGTACAACCCCGGGATTCGACCCAGAATCAATTTTTTTCACACAGGTTTTTTCAACAACCAAGCTTTGACACTGCCGGAAAAACTAGGACAAGCAAAGTTGACTACTGCCACAGGGAAAACAACAGGTTTTACCCCTAAACATGGTACAGGGATTATTTCATCCCCATATTTTTTTTGAAAAATTTTGATTTTGACTCCCACTGAAATGAACCTAATCCCAAAAAGAAAAGTAAAACTTTCCGGGCCATTTTAATGTACCCCCACATGTTTTAATTTCTTTGGGTAACCATTTTTGTAAGACAACCCCATGGGGTATCGTGACTTCAGCATTTGGGTTTTTGGTTCCCCAGTCTTTTAGAAGGGTGCTTACGTTTACCCCACCAGTAGCATGTTCTGCCTTCTTTGGGGCTTGTGCTGGTTGGCACATTCTGGTTTTGTTTTGACAAATGCTTTGGCCCGTGTCATGTGTTTTTGCTTTCCCGGGTTTTCAAAAACGGAAAATAGTGTTTTCCCCCACCCCCTGGGATTTAAACAAAAGACTTCCCTTGGGGGACCCCCCCGTTTCCCAAAGGTAACCCCCCTGTCCTCCCCTAGAATACTGGGAAACACCAATTTGGGGGAATCCCCACACCCGTACGTGTGCAAAATGGTTTAAATTTTTTCCCCACGCCCCCAAAGGGCCCCTTTATGTACTTCTCTGTAATCTTTCACCTTCTCAAACCAAAACTTTAAAATTTTTGAAAAACGGTTTCCTTCCCCCAAAAAGGTTTTCCAACCCCTTTCAGAAACCCAAAAGAAATTGTTCAGTAAACAACAAATCCCAAAAAAACCCTTTAAAATTTATTTTTGAAAATCCTGAAATTTTATCCATCGCATGAAAAAACGGTTTTCAACTTATCCAAAAAAATGGAAAGGTCTCACTTTGTTCGGCTTAATAGTGGGGGAAAATTTTTCACGGGAAAACCTTCCCTTTGGGAACTGAAAAACGCTCCAAAAAAATGCTCCTCAATCTTTGAAGTTTATTTGGGCTGAAAAGGATTAAAAGCTCATTTTGTAATACGTTTAAAACCTTTCCCTTCAAACAAACCAAAAAAGAATTGATCCCAATCTCCCCCTTTTTCCCTCCTAAAAAGATTTTTTTCATGGGTGTTCAAAAACTGAAAAAGGTAACTTTCAATATCATCCTGTCGGGGTTATTTAAGTAAGGGCCTTTGGGACGGGGACGGGGGGTTTGGAGGGGGAAAAAGCTTCAGCTTGTTTTTTATTTCAGGGATATTTTCTCTTTTTTTCAGATTTTTTAGGGGGTTTCCTGCAACCCAATTCTCTTTTTTTTTTAATTTTATTTCTCCAAACCCCCAATTTAAAATTTTTTGGGTTTTTTTTCTCTTTCAATTCAAATTCCCCCTTTTCCCCTTTCCCTCCCCGTAACATCAACCCCTTTCCCTTTAAATTTCCCTTTCTTTTATGGTGCATCAAAAATTCGCTTCATTTTCTCAGCTCTTGCCCCTTTGCCTCTGCTTCATTCCCTTTTCAGCTCTTGCTCTAGCCTTGCTTCATTTTATCCGCTTTGCTCTAGCCTTAAAACCCGGCCTTCCGAATATGTTTTTTCGCTACTTTCGACAACTCAAAACAAATTAGCTTCTCTTTTTTTTAATCCGCCCCTGATGGTCTAGCCCCCGGGCAAAGGAAACCCCCGGGCCCTTTAAACCAATATTTTGGTTTCTTTGGAAAAAATAAAAACTAAGTCCACAGAGACCAAATATTGACAACTGTATGAATTTAAAAAATTTTTGTACCCAATTTTTTAATCAAATTTTAAGAAGAAAAAAGGGAGTCCAACTACAAAGGAAAGAAAAAAAAATTTTAGAATATTTGCTATTTTATTTCCGCAATGAAATCATGTTTTACTGCTGAAAAAAAAAAAGTTTAAGTTTGGGAGTTTACAATGAAAAGTAAATTTTTAAGACTCCCAATTTTTTTTAACCCAAAAGTTAAAAAAAAATTAATTGCTTTCTCCAACTTCAGCAAATACAAATTTTAATTTCTGTTACTCCCAAATTTCAGCAAAACCCTGCGAAATTTATTTTTGGGACAGCAATGAATACATTTTTTCCCCAAAAAACAATTAACAATAACCCCCAATTTATATAAGGGCAAAACTCAAATAATTTTTCTTGATATTTTCAAAAATTTTAAATAAATTTCCTGTCGGACAGCCCCACCTGATCCCGCGGAAATGGGTCACCCAAATACGGAGTTTTGCGCCGGTACCACCTTCCCACCCGACGCCCCGCCCCAAAACCGAATGGTCCCTTTTTAAAACCTTTTTTCCCACCGTCCCTCGCAAACGGGCGGGTTTCCCAAAGGCAAAAAAAAATAAGAAAAAGAAAAATGTAAATTGAAAAAAAAATTAAAAGATATAAAAATTTCATACAACAAGGGCCAAAAAGTCGCTTCAAAAAAAATAAAAAATTTTCTTTTTTCCCCCAAAAAAAATCTAGAAAAAGTTACTACAAAGTTTTTACGACCATCCCACTACTGAAAGACAACAAAAACAAATTTTTGAAAAAAAAGCAGGCCCGCCCCTAATGTCCAGAACCGGTTTTTCCTTGGTTTTTTTTTTTCTCTTTTTTTTAATAGGGGAATGAAAAAACTAAAACCCCCCGACTTTTAAAATAACTGTGGCCAAATTGGGCCATTTTTTGGCTACCTTTACCTTTTTGCCACACCCAAAAACAAACCCGGGAATCACTTCCCGCAAACAAATCCCTTGCTGTCTCTCCAAAAAAATTTTTAAAAAGGGCTCAACGAAATAGAGTTCCCAAATTTACGTTCCCCCAAAAAACAACCCTTTTCTTCAATTCATGATTTAACATCATTTTTTCACACAAGTATTCACCAAATTTAAATTAAATTTGCCAACCCCCAACATTACTTTATTTCTAAACCCAATGACCTCCCCAAAAATTTCTTCCCCTAACTGTAAACCCAAAACTCATAACCTCGGGCCCCCAAACCCAAAATTTAAAAAAATTCCCTGTGCCCCCAACAACAAATAAAATTCACATGGGCCCCCCCCTCTCCCCCTTACCCGAGATTCTTAAACATTTCCCCCAGACCCATGTCCCAGTCGCCCCAAAACTTAACATCGACCCCCAAAAAACCCCCCAACAAAGCAATGGAACTTCAGCCCCACGGGAAGGGTTATAACATTTTCAGTTCACTTTAGCCAAAGCGGGGTTTTCAAAAAGGGCCGGGGCCCCCAGAAACAAACATGATGGCCCGGGAAAAGCCCCGGGAAAAATATATTAGAACCTAAAAAAAACCTTGTTTTCCCATTTCGAAACATCCTAAAACCCCTAAAATTTGAAATTTAACTACAACTGAAACCCGAAATCGAGCTAAACTTACCAAGCGGCCCCCCACCTCATGCATTTCAGAAAAAAAAAACCCCCACAGGGGGGGACACCGACTTATATTCCCCCGCGTTGCCCCGGCCCTTTCCCAAAGGGCCCTACTCCCCAATGCGGAAATTATAAAAAAAACCCAAAAAAAACTTTTTAAAAAATATCCCCAACCCCTTTTGACATATCCATCTACGTTTTTCGAGCCTGCCGGGAACTAGGGAGGGGTTTTTTCGATTATCAGTTATAAAGTTTGACGGAGCGGGGCCCAATTTTTAAAGAATTTTTTTTGGGGTACTATAAATTTATTAGATGTTTAAAAAAAAACAATCAAACGGGGAAAAACCAGTTTTTTTGTTCGTTTTTTATGGTGCTTGAAGTAGAAGAGCAAAATTAGAAAATTTGTAAGGGCTCAGTTCCCCCGGACGTTAATAGCGCCCTTTAGGTAGAAGAGCGTACTGGGAAACCCTTAAAAAATTTTTTACTCTTTGGGGGAGATTGTTTAAAATCTTTTGGGTTTACGATCACCCTTTTTATTTTGCGCGGAAAACCCCCCTTTTTTTAAAATTTTCGATTACCCTTCCCAAAATTTGGCGTTTTTTTTGTTATTTTTTTTTTAGAAAACAGGTGTTTAAAATTTTTGGGCCAAAAATTTATATGGATGGGCTGATTTGTATGTGGGGAAAAAAGGGGGTTTTGTTTCAAAAATAGAAAGGGTGGTCGGGGGAAACCCCTATTTTAATTTTAATTTTTTAAATTTTTATATATATATAAAAAAAAAATATATTTATAAATTTTATATATATAATATATATATATTTATATATATATATATATATATAGCGCGCCCGGTGCCCCACTCGTTTTTTGGGTTTAAAACCCTCTTTTAGGGAAAAAATATAAAAAACGAACTTCTCCAAAAATGTAGGAAAAAAAATAAACACCCCCACACACAAAAATAACAAATTTTTTTAAAACCCGCAAAAGGGAAAGGATGGTATTGGGGGGGCTTCAGAAAACAAAATAAAAAAGATAGAAGTGGGCCCTTTTAAGCTACCGAAGGGGTGTTAATTTATTTTTCACCCCGAAAGCCCAGGTTTTTTCAATTTGGGAATTTACGAAAAAATGCGATGGAAGCGGGCCCTTTTTTAATTTTTCCCCCTGGGGGGTCTACCCAAAATTTATAGAAAATTAAGGAAACAAAATAAGGGCCAGCAAATTTTTGGATAAACATATTATTTTCATACACGATTTTATCATTATCCAAATGTTCCCCCCTTAGAAAAAAATTTTTGGCCCTTTCCTTCATTTGAATTTTAAATATTACTGGGGCACCTGCGTGAAATCGTTTTTGCAATTTTGGCTCATCATTTTAATTTATTTTTCAAAAAAAAAAAAAAGATTTTGAAGTGGGTTCCAAAAAAGAAAATTTAATTATAACATGGGTAAAGAACAAAATACCCAAAATATTTTGCTTGAAAAAACCCAAAATGCACAATTTGGTTTAATTTTTCGACATAGAACCCCCCCCTACCCGAGTTTCCCCCTTTGCTCGAAGTATGTCCCTTTTCTGTTTATAAAACAAACACACACACACCACACACCCACACACACACACATCGTGCAACTATCGGGGAATCCGCTTTGGAGTTGACATGATGGGACCCTATCGGATTTCACGTCGCGAGAACAGATCTTCCAGCTGATCAGTTGATAAGCTCCCTAATAATGTCCTCATACTGCGCACTCGCTTCATTCTCCTTCCTGGCGAGACTATGGAAGAGAATGTCGTTTTCGCCTGGATCTGCCCTCCAGGTCGTTGGCGTTCCTCTCAAGGTTGTCCTTCTCGAGGCAGGTCGTTGTTCCTTCATGGTTACGGATGGAAAGGGTCGTGTCTGCAGGTGTCTGACTGTCTGACTCTCACACAGAAATTATGGAATGCATGCCAGACTTTTCCATTCACATATACACACACACACACTCACCTGAACATTGACAGCCAGGCAACAGAAACAACACTTTTTGTTTTGTTTTTATGCTGCCCTAGCCATCAGACAAACATACATAATAGATATAATAAGTACATCAATAGGTCGGCACGCCAACCATAAGGCGTACACACAAAATGTATTTTATATATAATTGCCTATCTACTGGCACTGCTGGTGCTGGCCGCGTCCGGTCCAACACAGTTCTCTGAACGGCGCAGGGTTCCAACGATGACGAGGAGGACGCTAAAGACGACGAAGACGACAAAGATGACGAAGACGATGAAGATGACGAAGACGATGAAGATGACGAAGACGATGAAGACGACGAAGACGACGTCTATGGAGTCAAGTCTGACACAGGACTAATAGAACTTCACAGAGCTTGTGGCTCAAAACGTTTACCACCCCTGACGGTGTCTCTGCCGACGACAAGGCGACAGCCCTCACACAGGAGCTGTGGCTTACACAAAAAAAACCCCACAAAACGCAGCGACGGCCTACCAACAGGTTCGCTGGATCAATCTCGGGAGCGGCGCTCTGGCTTGGCACAGCGGCGTTTCCAGCCCAACTGGCTCAGTGGGTAGTCGGTCCGGGCGCAGTGGCAGGTAAGGTGGTTGTCGGCACTCAGGCCGGCCTCTCAACACCGACACAGGGCAGAGAACAAGGGGGTAGAATGCAGCTACAGCCCCGACCCTCAGAAAGTGGCAGCCAGTCCCCTTCAGACAGGGTACACTTCTCCCTGGGGGAACTGATTAACTACCTTGATTATCATGGCTACTATTCATTACAATCACGACTACATTCATATTCATTAGCACATCACATTCCACTAGAACTTAGGACAAACATCAGCATATTCTTTCTTCATAACACTACAACATTCCCTTTCCGGAATCATAACACTACAACATTCCCTTTTCTGGAATCATAACACTACACAGGAAAGGATTTCAATATAAACCTTTCAAAATCTAGTTTTCCAAATTGGGGAAAGGATTCCCACCTAGACCCTCTTAAATAAACCATGAATACAATCATTACACACAATTAATGATTACTTTTCATCAAACTATGAATGTCTTTCGTCACAACAAAATTGTTCATTTCATTTATATAATCACCAGATTTTAGGTTTCTTTTTTCAAAGTTTCATCTACTTCAATATATATAAGGGAAAGATTTCCACACACTTTGTTCACCAACACACAACTATTCAATATTCATATCAAGAGTGAGCTAAAAAACTCGTCTACATCAAAATCAACACCAGCATATATGATAGTCTATGTTTGCTCTTTGGGAGCTTATCATCCATAGCATGAAACTCTTTTTCTTTTCGTTTAAAACTATGAACTAGCTAAACCACATTGGAATAAACAACACCTTTTTTCATCATGAAGTTCATAACTAGTTAAGTCACAGAATAAACATTTTTCCCCCTGAAGAGCACTTCCTTTAACACTCACTTCATCTATTAATGTTTTTCCGAAATAATTTCGTTTTGCTACCCTATCAAGTCATAGGATAACAGAACACAACAAACACTTTTCTTTTCTAAACAAAACCATCACAGTGCGCTGAGGAAGTTTCAGTCGCTCCTAAACGGGAATACGGTTTCGGTTTGCTAATAAATAAATAAATATTGAATGATAAATACCTGACTGCCACCAAAACAGACAGGAGTTCCTCTTCGGCTTCTAGGTCGTTGCGTTGCCGGAATCACTGCAGAGACTGTCTAACCGTTTCAGCTCACCTGGCTTTAACAGAGCGCAGGTGAGCAGCAGTCAGGTAAACTTTTCAACCGGCTTCTGGACGACTACCTTCCGGTTAGCACGGAAGCACAGAAATTTGTGACTGGACCGGAAACGGTCCGTCACACTTCTCTGCAGGTCACGGTTCTGCTGTCGAAGGTCGTCCACCTCCCGTCTCAGCCCTCTCAGCTCCTCCTGCATGGCAGCACATCCCTCACATAGAAACGTATGTCCTGCTTGACCTCGTCGAATTTCTGTCCATCGACTGGAACATGGTCATGAGGTTGGACAGAGACGGTTCCTTCACTCGCTGGTTAGAGGCGCCTCCCTGAGGGTTGACAGGTTTCTCCAGGCTCACTCTGCCACTGTTCGCCCCGGTGCTGGAGAATCGGGTCTGCCTGGTGCTGTCACGGCCTTACGATGAGTTGGGACCAGGATTGCTTTCTACATCACCACAACGGAGGAGAAGGCTCCACACAGAATAAATACGACAGGATCAAACCTGCCACTACATTCTCCGCTTCAGCTGCAGTGTGTTGACTCGCATTGAAACTTTCTTCCTAGCCCGTTGAAACATGAAGGCTTGGAACACGGGCAGAAAAGAGCCACAAGGGGCCCTGAAGGCCCAGGCTCCAGATGGCATGGCCCTTCGTACACTCGCTGACCAACTCTGGTAGGTATAGTATTCTAAGATCACTGTAAACAATGAAATATTACGGAGAGTTACAAAGTGCGACTTTATGCGCAAAACCCCTGTTCACGCTCCTTGAGGGGGAGAGAGAGAGGAGAGAGAGAGAGAGAGAGAGAGAGAGAGAGAGAGAGAGAGAGGAGAGAGAGAGAGAGAGAGAGAGAAGCATGCGTGCGTGCACACACAGACACACAAACACATGCGTATGCATGTACACACACACACACACACACACACACACACACACACACACACACACACACACACACACACACAATTCAATTCAATTCAATTCAAATTTAATCCTTTGACCCCTGCTGGGGCATGGAGGATACAAATGTAACAAAGAGAAATCCGAAACTCACTCAGAACAATGTGTGAACATAGTTGCGAAATGCTGAATTCTGGTGAACTGTAACGATCTCATTAAACAATCTTCCCATTTTTTAGAAACTTACAAATATTCAAACAAATGCGTCTTCCTTTTTGAAATAAATTACAAAAGTTGAAAACAGACTTTGGTTTTAGATATTTTTTAGGGATGAATTTTTCACGAAGTTCATTATATTTTGGACATTCCATGATGCAATGGAATTCATCTCCAATTTCACCCATTTCACAGTTACGACAAATACGCAATTCTCTTGGAACATTATGGTGTCTTCCAATTTCAATTTGCAATTTATGGTTACTACATCTAAATTTGAATAAAGGTATAACATAAAATATCTGGTAAGGTAGAAATATAATGTTCTTTTCCAAAGACAGTCTTCATACTTTTATAGAATACACACTTGTTGCTGTTTTCAAGAGAACTGCGCCAATCACGAGCATAATTATTTTGCAACTCCTTTTTAACACACTTACATAAGTTATTTCTGTTTGTGAATGAATGAGATTCCCAAACACAATCAAAACCAGTTTCAAAAAAAATGCTTTTAACATAACTAAGTCATGGTGAAACGAAAATTCCTTTTGTATATAGTTCATGTAAGATATTATATACTTTGTTTGAATACTTCTTAGAATCAGGAACAACTAAGTTAGCCCAGAACCTCGGTCAGTCTGCTGCCAGACTGATGAATTCATGTTTTCAAAGACATTACAAGGTAGAATTGTCAATCCTGGTGGTAGCAGGTCCACCACCCCCCAACCCAAAGTGACTGCCCCTGGTGGAGGCAAAAAATCCGCCACCCCTCAGACTGCCCAGCAGTCTACAACATCTGCTGCTGGGCAGATTAAAAAACCAGCACCCCTACCTCGAACTCCTCTGTCCAGTGCCCGTGCGGGCAAGGGAGTGCAATCCAGTGTGGAGATGGTTGAGATGAGGAAGAAGTCTCCACCGTCTCCCAAATCCAGACCTTCTTCACCTGTTGGCAAGTCTGCCAGCAGGTCTGAAGACCAACAAAGTCCAGTGAAATTAAGCAACAAATTTACACCTTTAGAAGCAGATGTTGATGAGGAGATGACCTGATCTCTCTCCTTTTCGCCCTCTGCACCATGGATAGTACAGTATTCCATTGGAATATCCGTGGTCTAAATTCCAACTTCGAGGAGCTGCAGCTTCTGTGTCAATCTATAAAACCTTCCGTCGTAGCTCTTCAGGAAACTCAAATTCAAAGCCAGAAGACCTTCACTTTTTCTGGCTTTAATATTCTTTCAAAACCTGCAACAACCATCCACGTTGGGACTGTCGGGCGGTGTTGCCCTTCTCATACACAAAACTCTGCTGTATAGTCCTGTCGCTCATGTCTACCTCCCTTCAAGCTGTAGCCGCGAGAGTCGCTCTCCACAAGACTGTGGACAATCTGTTCCCTTTATCTACCTCCTTCAGTCCCGGTTTGTCGTCAGGACCTTGTCAGTCTGAAAAGAGAACTTCCTCGACTTTTTTGCTGTTGGGTGACTTTAACGGTCACAATCCTCTTTGGGGTAGTGTCCAGTACGTCATCCAGAGGTCTGCTAATTGAGGATGTCCTTTCGGATTTGGATTTGTGTTGTCTGAACGACGGATCTGCAACTTACCTCCATTCTTCCACTGGTTCACTTTCGTGTTTAGATTTGTCGGTTTGTGACCCTCGCTGGTCCTGGATTATGAGTGGTCTGTCCATGACGATCTGCACGGAAGTGACCATTTCCCTGTCCTTCTACAACCTGTCATAAACGAACACGTCTCTGCCTCTCAACATCTAAATTATAAGAAAGCAAACTGGGATCTATTTGCAGCCATTATTTCTATATGAATTCCAGGACACTGATTTTCTTCAGAGTCCGGACCCAGCAGAATCACCAACTAACACTGTGATCAAGTGTGCTAAAGCTTGTATTCCAGTGTCTTCCGATAAACTTCAAATGCCAAAAACACCCTGGTTTGATTACAGACTGCAACAAATTTCCAAAGTTCGAAAACGGGCTCAGCGTCAGGTGTTACCAACGACCTTCGGGTCCAACAGCTCGAGCCATCAGAAACTCGTGCCAAATCAAGACACACTTTCAAAATCAGTAAACGTCGGTCCTGGAGAAACTTCTGCTCCGGCTGACATCTAAAACGTCTAAGAAAAAAGTTTGGAACATCATTAGAAAAATCAAAGGGAAGAAACACCAACCCCTCATTCATCACTTGAAACTTGCCGATGCTCTGATTACTGACAAAAAAGCTGTTGCCAATCTGTTGGCCTCCACCATCCAACAGAATCTCGTCTTCAAATAATCTGCAGCCTTTTTAAGAAACAAAGCGATTAGAGAGAATTCTTCATACAATTTCACATCAGACAACTCTGAACCTATTAATCTTCCTTTTTCAATCGCTGAACTCAAATTAGCTTTGCAAACCTGCACTGACTCTGCCCTGGTCTGGATGACATTCATTATCAGGTTGTGAAACATTTTCCAGAAAGCTGTCTTCAGACTCTTTCAAAGTCTATAACCTATATCTGGACCACAGGGTCCTTTCCGTCCTCTGGCGGAAGCCCTGATCATTCCCATTCCAAAGCCAGGAAAGGACCTTACCAACCCTTCCAACTATCGCCCAATCGCTCTGACCAGCTGCCTCTGTAAGCTGATGGAAAAGATGGTCAACTCCGTCTGACGTGGAAGCTGGAAACCGATGGTCTTTTGGCAGTGAAACAGTGCGGTTTCCGGAAGTACCACTCGACGGTTGACCATTCTATCCGTCTGGAAAACCACCATCCGCAACGCCTTTGTTAACAAGCAGCATGTGGTTGCTATCTTTTTCGACCTCGAAAAGGCGTACGACACCACGTGGAAAGCAGGAGTCCTCATGGACCTGCACAGACTTGGTTTTCGGGGTCACCTGCCTCTGTTCATTCAGAACTTTTTAGCCGATCGACAGTTCCTAGGTGCGTGTTGGCACCACACTCTCTGACATCCATGGGCAGGAGTTGGGTGTTCCTCAGGGGAGCATCCTTTCTCCAGCCCTTTTCAGCATTAAAATAAATGACATGTCCAATCGGTAAGCCAGGGCACTGAGTCCTCTCTGTTTGTTGACGACTTCGTGCTGTATGCAGTTGGAGCTTCTTACGCCAGCTTACAGCGTCGACTCAACTTTGTGTCACAGAATCCAACAGTGGGCTGAGGAAAGCGGGTTTACCTTCTCCCGTACCAAAACTCAGTCAATTCATTTCCACAATTTTCGTCAATTCTTTGCTGATCCTGAAATTCGTCTGGACAAGTCCACCATTTCCAGTTGTAAAAGAAGCAAATTCCTGGGAGTTATTTTTGACCAAAAACTCAACTTTCTTAGCCACATCAAAAACCTCAAAACTTCTTGCCAGAAAGCTCTGAATATTCTGCGGGTCATAGCGCACACCGACTGGGCGCTGATAAGAAAACTTTGCTGCACCTCTACAGAGCCTTGGTCCGTTCCAAAACTGGACTACGGTTCGGGTTGTGCTGTCTACGGCTCCGCAAGATCGTCTTACCTCAAACTCTTGGACCCTATCCACCATCAAGGCTTCGTTGTCTTGGAGCATTCCGCACCACCCCTGTGTACAGCCTGTACGCAGAGGCAGGTGAACCCTCACTGTCCAACCGCAGGCTGAAAATGTCTCTAATTATTATATCCGACTGTTCTCAGAACGCAGAATCCTGCCTATGACTGTGTCTTGACCCTCTGTTCCAAAGTAAGTTTGAAAACAACCCGAAATGTATTCCGCCGTTTGGTCTTCGTATGCGGCCTCACGTGCGGAATGCAGGTCTAGACCTAGGAGTTGTGTCGATTTTTCCAAGTTTCCGGATCAACCTCCGTGGACCTTTTTCACACCAGAGATTCGTTTCGATCTTGCAGCTTTTCGCAAAGAGTCTGCCAGCTCTCTGGCGTACAAGGCATTGTATGCTGACCTCTGTTCCAAATTCCCATCCTGTCAAAAAGTTTTTACTGGACGGTTCCAAGTTGAAGATGGAGTGGCCTGTGCAGCCTACTGCCTGGGGCTCCTTCTCAGATACTGTTGGAAACATATCCATTCAGATGCTTCTGTCTATTCTGCTGAACTTACTGCTCTGGTACTGGCTTTGAAGATAATCTCACATTCTTCAAAGAGGGACTTTCTGGTTCTGTCGGATTCGCTGTCAGCTTTGGAGGCCATAGCTGGCCGCAACCTTCAGCATCCAGAACTTTTACTTTTTAAAAAAACTTTTTAGCAAGTTGAAGGCGGACGGTTACAACATTACTCTTGCTTGGGTTCTGGTCATGTTGGCGTCGGCGGGAACAAAATGGTTGATCGTTTAGCCAAGAAACGCCACAAGAGAGAAACTGTCCAACACTTATATCCCCTGCTCGGATGTGAAACCCAAAATTATACGATTATGTGAGAGACCTCTGGCAGGAGGATTGGAACCACAGACGAATAACAAACTCTTTCAGATCCGTCCAAACCTTAAGGACTTCTCCCATCCACGTCGGGGTGTGTCGAAAAAGAGGAAACGGTTCTGTGCCGGCTGCACACCGGCCATTCGTATTTTACCCATTCTTACCTTTTAAAGAGTGAAGAAGCTCCGTGGTGCATTCCATGTCATGCGCCACTCACAATGAAACATGTTCTTTTATAGTGTTGGATTGCACGATGTGAGACACAAACATTTTACAGCGGAAATCCATGAAGATCCTGTTCTGGGATGTCCCGCCTGACGTGATCCTTGAGTTTTTTGAGAGAGATTAACATTTTTCATCTGATTTAAGATTTTACGGCAGAAAGATTTTTAACAAAATTTTGGTGCGTTTGTAGACGATGTCATTTAACGAGATGTGTGAAGTTGGGTTTTTTTTTTTTTTTTAATTTTTTTAAATGACTGGTGAGTTGATTTTAACGTGGTGACAGCCCTGATGTGGCCCTTTGCGGTCAGCTGGGCTATAAGCAACATTATCTTAGCCCAGAACCTTATCATTCTTACTTTAATCAGTACAGATAAAAGGATAGATTCCGGT
>CM031626.1:1409250-1485524 GCA_018398815.1 Conus ventricosus
TGAGTGTGTGGTGTGGTGGTGGTTGTGTGTGTGTGTGGTGTGTGTGTGTGTGTGTGTGTGTGTGTGTGGTGTTGCCCACGCGTCGTGGTCATGCGAGCGAGCGTGCTGCGTGCGAGCGTGTGTACATGTGGTGTGTGTGGGGGGTTGTGTTGTGTGGTGTGGTTGTGTGTTTGTGGTGTGTGGTGTGGGATGATGTGTAAGTACGGCTGAAAAAAAAGTGCATTGATTGTCGATAAAACACAAGATAGTGATAGACGGGCAGACAGCGGGGAAAAGGAGAAAAGGGGGGGGGTGGGGGGGGGGGGGGAGAGGAGAGGAGGGGGGGGTGTTTGGTTGACATAAGTACGTTGTTGTTTTTGTCACAAAAAAGGAGGTGTATTTGCTAGAAGTAGTAGCAAGCTAATGTTTTGTGGACGAAATGCCACCCCCTTTCCCATCTTGTTTAAATAAAATCATAAACATGAATGCCAAGCATACAGCAACTATGAAACCTATGTATTTAAAAACATGCATACATCAACATACCATACTACTGCATATATAAAAAACATACAACCCTACATCCGGGAAATACATGGAATCACGGTTGCGGGGCGGCGCGCGCGCGCGCTGTGTGTGTGTGGTGTGTGTTGGTGTGGGGTGTGTGTGTGTGTGTTTGTGTGGTGTGTGTGTGTGTGTGAAGAGGAGGGAGAGAGGAGGGGAGAGAGAGAGGGGAGGAGGAGGAGGGGAGAGGAGAGAGAGAGAGAGAGAGAGAGAGAGAATCAAACCAAGTAATTTTTCACGTTTTAGGCCTTGCCCCTCGTAAAGGGGGATTGCGTGTTAATTAAGTCATTTTGTAGTAGAAAACTGCCCCAAAAACATAAAAAACATATTCAAAAAAAAATACTTAGCAATACACGATCGAATTTGAAATGTTTGAAAAAAATAAATTGAAAAATTTTTAACAGTTTAAATGGTACATGCCTAAGAAGAGCCAATCTAAACTGGTTTGGGAATTTATAAAACTTGTTGGTTTCTGAGCTTTAGTTTGTGAAAGGAGGAAAACACAACAAAAAATGCAAACTTTTTCTGTACCTTTCTAAAAAGGGACATATAAAAACTGCTTCACTATGAAACGATAGGGAATAATGTGGCATTTCAGAAAAACCAATTTTGATCCTTGTGTTTATACTTTAAAACTGTCAGGTTTGCTGTAAAATAAATTTTAAACCAGGTAGGTAAAAAAGGACCTGTAAAATAAATAAATCTTTCACTGTTATCCCATATAAAAATTTCCTTTCCCTGCCCCTGCACGAAATTTTTTTCCTCTAAGCTTGAAAAATGCAGTGTTTAAAAAGCCTTGTTAAACCCAAAACCCAAAACCCAAATCCAAACAGATACAGTTTAAAAACGAACATTTGACCCCCGTTTTTTTTAACAGTTCTCAAATCAAACAAATCGATAGGCCTTTATGGTAATCTGCTCTCATGCATTCTTTTTTAATTTTAAACCAAATTTAAACACATTTTATGGCAAGTTTATAAAAATTTGGGTACCTGTTCGTTTCCGTATCAAGGTTTTGGGGTGTCCGCATTTTCAACCCCTAAAATTTTTGACCCAAACAAGTGGACCTTTTCGCATTGTAGAGCTGCTTTTTCAAACCCCCCTAACCGGGCCACCATTGTACTATTGGTAATCTGTGCGTCAAACGTTTCAGAAAATTTTGCGGGGAATTTTTTTTTAATTTAAAAAAGGGTTTTTGCAAAATCATAACAAGCATTTTTGGCTTATCAAAAGTTTTAAAGCTGCTACAAAACTAAGTTCGTGAAAAAAAATTCCCTAAGTACTTATATGCATTAACGACAGGCAATTTTGTAAACAAAAAGTAATTTTTCATATGCGAAAAATGCCCCCTTTCCAAAAACACAACAACATTACTTTTATCCAATTTCCTTTTAAAACGAAAGGTGCGCTGCGCGATGCAAATTTTTATTGGGTTTGAAACCCAACGCTGTTTAGCCAAAAAGCCCTCATCACCCTTTTTGAAATTGAACGTCAATAGCATACGTAAAGTCCCCACCATGTCGGCCCCCTCAAATCATTTCCCAGGTAATTCATTGTGTTTTAAAAAAAATAAAACAGGACTGCTACTCCCCTTGTTTCACCCACGAGTCAGTTAATGAAATTGTTAAATTAGCCCACATCTGACCTACCTTTACATTGACATAATGTACAAACCCATTGATCAGTTTACTTTGATTCCCTTTTTCAAAAGGATTGGCCCACAACAAGTTTTTTTCTATTGAATAAACCCCTTTTTCAAAACAATAAGGCAAATTAATTTACGATTTGAAACAAAAAACTGTTTTTGTATTGCGCCAACAAAGTAAACATTGATCAATTTTGGTATCCTTTTTTTTGAATCCTGCTGGTGTTAAACTGTAAAATTATTTTCTTCTCCCCTTTCTGGTTGTTATTTATAACTGCAATATATTTTATGCTGATAAACACAAAGATATGCCTTGTTTACGGGGTTTTTAACACCCCCTTTTTGAATAAAGGAAGTTTTATAGAATCATCCAGTTATCGGGAAAAATCCCTTTGTCAAACTGCTTTAAAAAAATTTTCAAAAAAAATCAAAAACCCGACCTCCCGCAATTTCAACATTTCCCCAATGATTCCATCTGGACCGCAGCTTTCCATTTTTTAAACCCTAGTTTTGCAGAGTCCCTCTTCTCTTGTATTGGGGCGTTCTAGCCTGTCCCCTCCCCATCTTCCCAAAAAATTTATCTTTTACCCAAAAAAACTTTCCTTTGTTTCCTCTAGTTCTAATAACCCCTTTAAATTTGTTTTAAACCAGTCCTCAACTTCAAATTATTTGACGGTTTCCGTTTAAAAAAATTTTGATGCACATTTTTCCCAAAACTCTCTTTGACTGTTTACGTAGGACAAGTTTTTCCAACAGCATATCTTGTTTTTTTTTTCTTTTCTTTTTAACAATTTTTTATTTCCCTTTCTGAAAACCAAAGCATGACTGCCCTTTTTCATCTCTGTTTTCTAAAGTTTAAGGCAATCTTTTGCTTTTGTTTTGTTTAATTTGCTTTCTCTTTCATACCATCACTTTATCTCTCACTGTCAAATTGATTTTTTTTTTCATATACAGCTTTTTTCCTAAAAATTCATTAAACGTGTTCAAAGCTTTGCAACTAAAAAAATCAACAATTGCATGATAAAGCAAGCAATGTTTCTTGCGCTTTGCAATGACATAAACATTTCAAAATCAAATTTCCCCACACAAACTTTTCAATTTCCGTTGTTTTTGCATTGGTTAGGGCACCAGTATTGCTTCTAGGAAAATTACAATGAAAAACTCAATGGGTAAGTGACCCGTTCTAGTCTGTCGTAAAATCAATTTCATAAAGAAGAAAGGGGGTAAACTTTTTTGTCGGAAAAATAATATTAACATTTTCCTTTTCGATTATTGTATTAAGCTACAGTATTACCACTGCAAAAAAAATTTAAGATACACAACCCCAAAAGTGTACTATTTAAAAACTTTACCCTAATATTAAGTAATACTGCGATTTTTTAATGCAATCCAAAAAGAAAGGGGGCAATGATCGCAAGGGAAATTTTTGCGTCAAATATTCTGGAGAAAGATTTGAAGTTTGCTATTTAAGTTCCCGAAACAATCCAAAAGTGCATCATCAATGAGTCATACAACAAAAAAACACTTTCAAGTGCAATTTTGCCCCTTTTCAAAATCAAAATGAATGTAAAAAATGAACCGCAAGGTGGAAAATAAGTACAAGAAAGAGAATCCGTTGATAAAAGAAAAGACTCTTGTCAATCAAAAACAAAAGAAATTTGGGCTCGTCTTTATTTTTTTTATATAAACATGAAATTTATTTCGGAAAAAAAGTATGCCGCCTGCATTTTCCTTTTTGGGAAATTTAATGGAGGTTTGAAAAGAGAGTTAACCTGGGGAAAGTAAAAATTGAAGATCATCTACAAAAGTTTCAAAAAAGACAAAGACTCAAAACAAACAAAAAGGCAAAATCTCTCTCTTTATTTTTTCAGAAATCCTTTTAATTCCGTGTATGAATGAAAAGCAAACCCCAATTTTCTAAAGATTTCCCCTTAAAAACAACAGTATTTCCCTTATAATTTTTTCCCTTTAGATCTTAATCTTTTTTCATCTCTTTTTTTTTAGACAAAATCTTTACCCTCACCCCTTTTCTTTAAATTTTTTCCTTTTTAAATGCCCCCTCTTACATCCACCTAGTTTTAAACCCTCGGGAAAGTGTGTTCTTCCCGAAATGGTTTTTTTGAAACCTTTTTTGTCCCTGCAAATTTTTTTTGGTATCCCGCAAGTTGTTCCCCCAATCATCTGACAAATTGGAATTTAACTGAAAAAATTTGAACTTTGAAATATTTTTAAACTTTCATTTTTAAAACCACCTCCCCCCTTTTCCCTGCCCTAAGAAACCAGTTTTACACCGCTGACCGGTTCACGCTCCTGGGCGTGCCCTTGGGCCCCCGTAAAAAACCCCGTGTTTCGCACGGAGTCAGTTCACCTTTAAAACCCGTACGGGGTCAATCGGGCAGGCCACCCCCATTCAAACTCCCCCAAGTTTGCCCCTTTATCAAAAAAAAAATTTTTCCCCCCTTGAGAAGATGGGCAAAAATCTGGGGCCCCTTTGTTTTTCACTTTTTTG
Source organism: Conus ventricosus (assembly GCA_018398815.1). NCBI lineage: Eukaryota > Metazoa > Mollusca > Gastropoda > Neogastropoda > Conidae > Conus > Conus ventricosus. Next base: position 1,413,948 of record CM031626.1, read on the forward strand.
GTTTTTTTTAATATGGGGAGAGGCCTTTTGTTATTTCTTACCCGAAGGGGGAAAGTCCCCCCAACAAAAATCACCGCCCCTTTAGTTTCTTTTATTTAAGTTTTTCTCTTATTTTTGAAAGGGGCAGGGGCGATGATTGGCGGTTAACTTACGTTTAGGGGATGAACCGATCAAACTGGAATCGCCAGTCAGATCGAGTTTTTTTGCAAAACATGTTGATAAGCCTTAAGTCTGTGGTCTTTCTCCTTTCGAGGGAGCCATAGAAAATCAGATTTTTCCTCTTTGACCCCCCCGTCTCGGGCTTTCGTTTTTGTGTCCCGCACCCCCTCTTCGCTCATCGTTTTCCCTCGTAGGTCTCCACTTCATTCTTCAAGGATTCACCTCTTCCTGAAGTGCAGAGTGAGTTCCCGGATGTCCTTCACTTTCTTTTTTTGCCCTTAGATCTTCCTTTATGTTTTAATGTCTTCGTTAGCTGTCAATTTGGAATTTAAGTTGAAGCATACACATTAGTTCTGTGGTGGGTTAGGGGGCAGGTTGGGGGCGGAGTAGAGCTGGTTTTGGGTTTCTGTCTTCCCCCGTGTGGCCATCGGCATCCTGGTCAAAGAAGTTTGGCGTAAGTGTCCTTTTGTGGCCCGGGGTTTTGTTCCCTCGCCCATTGAAATAGAAAAAGCCCCAGAAAAAATAGGGGGGCAACCCCTTTACACCGTCGCCCCCCGACCCGGGGAATTTTGTCCCGAAAACATGGACAATTTTCTGGCCCTTTTAAATAAAGTTAAAAACATGGCGAAACACCCCCATTTGACGCGGAAATCCCCGCTGCGAGGAAAGGGATCGTCAATCATAAAGCTTGGTTGGTTGAAAATTTGTTGTTTTGTTTGGGAGGATTTCAGGGCCCAACAAATTTGGGAGGGGGGAAAGGGGGGGGAGAGGAAAAAAAAAAGACATAAATAACCCAAAAAAAAAAAAAAAAAAAAAAAAATTAATTCAACTAAAAAAAAATTCACGTTTTTTCTGAATTTGTCCAAAACCCAAAAAACCTTGGTTGGGGTTTTGTTTGGGGGGGGGGGGGGTGGGGGGGGGGGGGGGGGGGGTTAGCGGCGGGGAGACAAAAAAACAAAAAAAAACCAAAAAAAAATTTTGGGGGGGAAACCAACTAAGAAACTTCATTCATTGGGTTAATTAAAAACTGAAAAATAAAAATTCCACATTTGAATTTTGTTGTTTGTGTGTTTGGGTTTTTTGGTTTGGGTGGTTTTTGTTTTTTTTTTTTTGTTTTGAAAAAACAAAGGCAAGAATTAGGAATTTTTTTTTTTGTTGTGTTTTTTTTTTGTTTTGTGGTTTGGAGAAAAAAAAGTGGGAATGAACCCAAGCATAAAACATATTTTTGCCTTTGTTAAAATTTCCCCCTAAAAAAAAACCCTGAATTTTTTTATTTTTAAATGGAATCCTCTACCGGGATAAAAATTTGCGTTTTAAAAAAAGGGTTGGGCCCGGGGGTTTTTCGTTTTTTTTTTTTTCCTCTCCCTTTTGGGGAACTAAAACTTTTTGATCTTCTACGAATTTTTTTCAGATTGTAGGGTTTTTTTCTTTTTTGGGAACAAACTTGTTTGAAAAAGAAAAAAAAACCTTGAAAAAGAAATGAATCCAGCCTTTAAAAATATTTTGTTCTGTTAAATTTGGCTTGTAAAAAAAAAAACTGAATGTTTTTTTTTTTAGGAGTAAGGGGGAAAAACTCCCACGAGAAAATTTCGTCTGTCAACGGGTGTTGGAAGTTTTTAATGAGGAGGGGGGAAGAAAAAGGGGAGGGGGGGGGGATTTGGGGCTGGCCCTTTAGAGTAAAAATTCCAAAAAAGCTTGTAGTTACGGGGGTCCCAAGAGTTTGAAGTTTTTTAGCATAGGGGGAAGGGAAGGCGACTGCCCCTGACAAAACAAAAAAGGGAAAACAACAGGAACCTTTATTTTTTCGCCCCCTTTTAAACTGATGTGTTTTGTAATTGTTCTCCTGCCCGTCCCCCCAAATTTCTCCTTTCTTCTTTTTTTCTTTCTTTCTTTCTTCTCCCCCTTTCCCTTCTTTTCCCTTTTTTTTAATCTTTTTTTTTTTTTCTCCCCCTTTTGAAAAAATCAAAAATTTCACCCCACAAAATCCAAAACACCCCAAAAAACCCCCCCACAAAAAAAAACAAAAGAAAGAGGCAGGAAAAAACAAAAACTTACCAAAAAAATAAAACATTGAAAAAAAATTTTTTTAATTTAATTTTTTCCTTAAAAAAAACAGGGTTTATAATCTTTAATTCAAAATTTAATTTTCATGGTTGGCCAAAAATTTTTTTCTTTCCTTCCTTTCTATCCTTTCCCCTTTTCCCCCCTCCTCTCTCTCCCCCTTCCTCCATCTTCTCCCCCTCTCTCTCTTCTTCTCTTCTCCCCTCTCTTTCTCTTGACACACACTTTTTTCCAACCATAAAAAACTTTTTTTTTAAAAAACAACAAAAAAAGGAAAAATCAAAAATACAAAAAGAGGAGGCAAGCAAAAAAACAAAATAACCCCAAGATTTAAAAAACAATGGAAAAATAAACTGTTGGAAACAGGGTTTAAAAAGGGAAAAAGGGGGCAAAGGACAATTTAATTTAAAAAGTATGGGAAAAAAAGATTAGTGGGTTTCTTTAGTTTATCAAAGGGTTCTGCGTCGAATCCTTCGCTCCCCCCCTTTTTCCCTCCTTTTCTTTTGCCTGTCTTTTCTCTTCCTTTTCGAAGCCGATACGATTTTTCCCCAAGCGGAAAAGGGGGAAGAATCTGGTAAAAGGGGGCAAGAAAAAGGGGGGTAAAATGGAAAAAGGAAATTTGGCAGGGGAAATGGGAATGGACAAAAAGAGGGATAAATAAAAAATAAAGGCAGAGGAGGTGGAAAGAAGATATAGAAATGAAAATAAAGGGGAGAGAGGGGATGGACATGGGAAAGGTATGAAAAAGGAAAAATGGGCAAAAAGGATTGGGAAAAGAAGAGGATAAAAAGGAAAGATAAGTAAGGTTCAAAAAAGGGGTTAAAAGGAAAAAATGGGAAAGGGGGGCGGGGGAAAAAAATTTGGGGGGGGGGGGGGGGGCCAAAATTGGGGAAAACAAAAGTTTAAGGGGGAGAAAACCCCAAAAAAGGTGGTTAAAAAGAATATTCAAAAGGGGGGGAAAAAAATGGGGAAAAGAAAGGGGTTTCGGGAGGGGTACCCAAAGGGGGAAAAGCAAAATAGGCAAGGGAAGGGGGGGAAAAAATGGGAAACAAGGAAAAAAAGGAGAGGGGGATGGACAAAAAAGTGGGAAAAAAAAAGGGGCAAGGAAGGGGGGCAAAAAATGGGAAAAGCAAAGGGGGGGAAGGGGGGGATGGGCAAAAAAAGGTGGTAAAAGCAAAGGGGAGGGAGGGGGGGCAAAAAAGGTTAAAATGAAGTTGGCAGAGGAGAGGGGGTGGACAAAAAGGTTAAAAGAAAGGTTTGGCAGGGAGGGGGAGGAAAAAAGGTTGGGGAAAAAGCAAAGGGGCAGAGGGGAGGTTTGGGCATGAAGAAAGGGTTTAAAATTGGGAAAAAATTTTGGGAGGGAGAGGGATGGAAAAAAAATGGGTTTAAAAGGATTAGAAAGGGGGGCCTAAAAAGGGCAAGGAAAAATAGGGGGGGGAATGGAAAAGGGAAAAGGAAAAGGTATGGATAAGGGAATGCAAAGGAGGGCGAGGAAGGCAACGAAGAGGATGGGGAATGGAAAAAATTGGCAAGAAGGGGGGGCAAAAAAGGTGGGAAAATGAAAGTTGGGCCCGGGAGATGAAAAACCGGTTGGAAAAGGAAAAAAATGGCAGAGGGAGGGGTGGGGCAACAAAAGGGTGTTAAAATGGCAAAAAGGGATTTGGCCAAAAAGGAGGAAAGGGAATTTGGCAAAAAGGGTGGTAAAAATGGCAAGGGGTATTGGCAAGGAGAGGGGATGGAAAAAAAGGTTGGAAATGGGAAGAATTGGCGGGAGAGGGGTGAAAAAAAGGTGGGAAATGGGGGTATTGGGAAGGAGAGGGATGGAAAAAAATTTTTGGGAAAAGGGAAGGAAATTGGGAAAGGAGAGGGGAAAAAAGGGAAAAACAGGTGGAAAAGTTGGAAAAAAATATTTGTAAAAAAAATTTTTCGGGGGGGGAGGATGGAGGGAAAAAACAAAGGGGGGGGGGGAAGGTATGGGAAAAAAAGGAGAGGGGGAAAAACAATGGGAAAATGGAAGGTATGCAGGAGAGGGAAGGGCCAAAAGGGGGGATAAAGGAAAATTGGAGGGGGGGAATGGACATGAAGAGTTGGAATGGAAGATATGGAAGGAGAGGGATGAAAAACAAGGGGGTAAAAATGAAAGTTTTGGGGAGAGGAATGGATGGAACAAAAGGGTATGAAAAAGGAAGTATGGAGGGAGAGGATGGAAATGAAAAAAAAAAATAAAGATAAAGGAAGATATCGGAGGGGGAGGATGGACAAGGAAAAGGTTGTATGGAAATAAGGCAAAGGGGGGTTTTGGCAAGGGAAAAGGTTGAAAAGGGAAAATGGCGGGGGGGTTTAAAAAGGAAGGGTGGAAAATGGAAAAGTTGGAAGGAGGGATGGAAGGAAATGAAAAAGGAAAAGAGGGACGGGAGAGGGGGGGAAAAATTTTAGGGAGGTGGGAAAATCGGGGGGTTTTAAAAAGGCCCGAAGTTTTGGCAAGGGGGGGAATGGACAAAAGGGTTGGAATTGAGAAGAAAGGAAAAGAAGAAAGTATGGGCCCTTTTGGGAAGTTGGCCCGGAAAGGGGGACAATTTTGTTTTAAAATTTTGAAGCTTTGTTGACGAAACAACCAACCAACCAAAAAAGCCACAACTTTCCGGGGGGGGGCTTCAGGGATTTTTGCACACGCACGCACGCCGCACGCACCCAAAACACCCACACCCATCTCCCCCTTTTTCTCCTTCATCCTTATTTTCTGCAAAGCGATCAACACAAACTCGCTTACCAGCACCCCCTTTAAAACCCAATAATTTTTAACCCACTTTAAAATTGATAAAAACCTGATCATTTTGTAGATATACTGGAACCGAGTATATTCAATTTAAACAGTGATGAAGTGTTTTATTTTTTTTTATTTTTTTACCCTTTAAATATGATGGCCCAATGTAACAGAAAAAATTATCCACAGCAAACACCCGTTGCAATTCCCCGGTACTTTTGTAGAAAACTATGCACGTAGCCCCCGTGAACAATATGAAGTGCCCCCTTTTCCATAAAACTCAAAACAGGTGAAACTTTGCCGTCAGGAACCCATTTAACCAATACGGAAAGTTGTGCCGATGCCCCTTACCAGTGGCGACCCTTGCGCCATAAAAAAGAATTAAGCATGCAAAAGTTACCTCCCCTTTGTCGTTCGGTGGTCGCTTCTGCGAAAAAAAAAAAGACGAAATCTTTGAAATTTAGCTAATATTTAAAAGAAATTATTATAACCGTTAATCTATAAAAGTAACAAAGATATTTTTACTTTGCTGATTTTGGGAGAAAAGCAGTAACCGTTATTAATTAAGACAGATGTTTTCCCTACATCAAAAAACGGGACCTTTTCTGATTTGTGTGTTTTTTTTTTTAATGAAAACCTGTGATGTCCCAAAACGACAAAAGCCGTTGTAAAACTGCATGACAGTGTTGTACCACAAGGTTTTTTTGGTCCAACCAGGAAAAAAAATTCCGAATGAACGTAACCCAGTTCGTTTCCTCTCTCGCAATCCGCTTCGTTTTTCCTCTTCCCTAATCCAGCTTATTTGTTTTTGCCCAATCTGAACGCTTCTAGATAACATCAAAAGTTCCCGTGGTTGGATCCCGTAAGTTATTGCACGTCCCCCTTCCCCCCCAACACCCAAAACACACAAAACACACACAAACACACACCACACACAACCCCCACCACACACACACCACGCGCGCCGGCGCGCGCGCGCGCGCGCGCGCCACACACATGCATACATTTAACCTAAGCATGAAGAAACCTACATGCACCATGGACGGCATCAGGGCGGGGGGAGAGAAAAGAGGGAGAGGGGAGAGAGAGAGAGAAAAGAGAGAAGAGAGGAGGAGGGGAGAGAGAGAGAGAGAGGGGGGGGGGGTGGATTGCGGTTTTTATTCAAATTTTTTTTATTGTTGTATTGTTGAAAAATCAATATAAAACAAACATTTAAAATTTTTAAAAAATGAAGTTGTGTCCCTTTCTATTTTGTAGAACGTTCTAGTTTTCAGTGTTTTTTATGTCTTTTTGCGCGTCGCACTTGTGGTGGTGTGTGGTGTGTGTGTGGGCGTGCGTGCGTGCGTGCGTGGTGGGTTTTGTGGTGCACGCGGCCCCGCGCGTGTGTGTGTGTGGGTGTGTGGTGTGTGTGTGTGTGTGTGTGTGTGGTGTGTGGTTGTGGTGTGGTTGTGGGTCGTCGGTTTTAAAGTCCTTTCCCCTACAGGATTTAGCGTTTTATTGTGGGTGAAGAGTATGTAATTATTGAGTGTATTAATACGTTAATGTTGTATGAACCCCCCCCCCCCCCTCCCTTTATCCCTCTTCCCTTTAAATAAACAAATGTAATGGTAAGTAAAATCTAAAAATAAAGCCAAATAACTATTAACAAACCTTTGCAAAAATGACCCCGAAACAAGAACTGTTTTTAAAAAACGGTAAAGGTAAGGAAGTCGATATCGTGTAACCCTCCCTACCGAATTTGTAAAGTTCTCTTGCTCTTGGCATTTGGATTGTAAAAAATAAAACTTAAGGTTTCCCCCCACATACATTTTAAAGTTATGACAATATTTTGTTTTCAGGCGTTCAAAGAAAACTATAAATTAGCTTCCAAACTCCCCAGACGAGAAAAAAGGGTTTTTTGTCGTTTTCCCCATGTACCAATCCTAAACTTTCCTTGGAAAAAATTGGACGTCTGGTTCATCAGAAAAGTTTTAACATTTTCTCTTGACTTGAATTTATAATCGAAAAAATTCTTTAAAACTAATGGAATGTTAAGTTATTGCGTAATTGAATTTTTATGCTTTTCTTGTGTTAATTACGCGCTCGTTAGGTCAATACCACCCAAAGAGAGGGGATCCCCAAAATAACGAAGTCTTTCTAAAAAAGAGAATGAATTTTTGAATTTCCAATACTATATCAAGTTGCTTGAAGGGCATGCGACTTTAAAACGAGTGGATTGCTGCTTTAGAACAACAACCCATTAATTTTTTGAATTTTTATTTGGAAAATTTTGGATGAAATCTAACGCTTAGTAAGCAATTTTTTCACACTAATTTTTCGTAAGTTTACCAAAATAAAGAGCTTTTTTTTTGAAAAATGGGTTATGAAGCCATCTGTAAAAATTTTTTTTAAAGGTGTTGTAGTTACTTTCCCAAAAGGTGTTTAAAAAGATGTTCTTAGGGTATGTGGCAATTCTTTTTTGTACATCTGTATAATCATTTCAAAGGGGCTTTTCTTTGTTCCCCTTTTGGATGGTGAATACGTGGGCTTTGCGCAATTTGTTTTTTTTTCTATTTTGGTATCCTTAGAAGTCGGAGGAAACGATAAAAGACCTTGTTGACGTTTTTTTGGGGGACGTTTTCGAAATCCTCTGATTTTAAAAATGTTCTCTGAGCAAAAATTTTTTGTAAAAGTCTTTAAAATAATTTTTGAAGTAGAAAGCTTCCTAAATTCTGCAGAGGAAGATTCTGCTTCATTATCGTCCCAAGTTAGATGTTGTGTGGGAACCCAAAGGGGAATTTTATAAGCTTTGATCGTCTTGAAAATTTTTTTTAAAGGGATTGGGAGCTTTTTAAAAAAATTCTTGGTAAGTTATCTTGGCGTATTAGGGCAGTTGTGTGTTTCATGATTTTTTGAATCCGCCCCGGTTTTTTTGGCTTTATTTTTAGGAAATTCAAGTCTTTTTGCTTGAATTTCCCCCTTTTGTTGCTTTTTTTTGCGCGCGCGCCGCGGGTGGTGTGTGTGTGTGTGTGGGGGTGTGTGTGTGTGTGTGCTTGTTCTTGTTGTTGTTGATGTTGCTGTGTGTATCCCAGATCTCCGCCCCCCCCCACCCCCGTTTGTGTGTGTGTGCACGTGTGTGTGTGTGTGTGTGTGTGTGTGTGTGTGTGTGTGTGTGTGTATGTGTGTGTGTGTGTGTGTGTGTGTGTGTGTGTGTCACGTGAGTGCATGCGTGTGTGCGTGCGTGCGCACTCGCGCGCGCGTGTGTGTATATGTGTGTGCGCGTACGCGCGCTCGCATGCGCTCGCGCGTGTGTGTATGTGTGTGTATGTATGCGTATGTGTGTGAGTCTGTTAATGTGGGTATCCTTCAGTTTATACGCGTCATCTTTACGTGATATTAAACAACAAGGTGTCAAGGAGCAATAAGCAACAGAAGGGGAAATGAAAATGAAAATAGAAAATGGAATGTACCATTGTAAACAGATATGAACAACACGGTTCCATTACTGGTAGCAAATGGTGGGTCTTGAAGTTTGCACTGATGCGATATCAAACAGTGCAAGCTGGTTCTTTACAGCTTCATCTAAGGAAGTCTCAGAGAATGCTGAACAATTAAGTAGTGGGGGAAAACAAGTGCAGGCTAACAATTCTTCTGTCATTATAGTAATGACTTGGCAAAGATTAGAACTTTTAGAGAAAAAAAAAAAGAAAATTGAAGATGAAGAAAATAGGGGAAATATATAAAAAATATGAGAAACCCTTCACTAGCTGCCTATAGAGAGAGACATCACCAGGGTAGGAAGTCTCAGAGAATGAAAGCAAAAATTATTTCAAATGTCTACAATGGAAAATATGTGATTCTTTCTTATATTTTTGGTCAACATTTACAGTTGATATTTTCATAAAATTTTGTCTCAACTTAAAGGCTCTTCGTAGTGACATGCTAGCGAGACGCTTCCTTTCTGGACTGACAAATCTAGGTACTGTTTCTGTGAACTATTCAGTCAGCCTGGCTGCTACGACAGTGAAGGTTTTCAACTCAGCGTTCAGAAATGATACTGGTCTGAGCTGGCTGATGCCACTTGAGTTTGGGAAATGTACACTCCGTCAGCTATCTTCCTTGGTCGTGATCTCCGGCTTCCTCCATGCCGATCTTATCATTTCTGGAGTCACCCGAGGACATTGGAATGCTTGTTATACAACAAATTGGGTATTTCATTTAGTCCAGGGGAATGTATGGCTTTAGCTTTCTAAACCATCTCGTTGCCTCATCCAGTGGTAATGGCTTGTCACTGAAACTTTTGTATAGCGTTGTAGCTGAACCAAGCTCTAGATTTCAAGACGTGTTTCGTGTAGACGATAATTTGATTAGACTAGCAGAAGACATCACCAGAGTAGTGGGAGTGATCTCCACGGTAATGAAAAACATCATCAAGGCAAATGACGTCATCAAGGTATGGGAGACAGGTCTTATTCTACCTTACTGATGTCTCATTATGTTTGGTAATATCACCTTGCAAAACATTTCCAGAATGGGGGGAAAGGTATAATAAGAGTAGTGAAGACATCATCAGAGTAGGGGGAAACATCAACATGACAGATCAAAGAATCTGGCGCCAAGGTTGGGGGAGACACTGCAGCGGTTAGCAGAAACATCAACTGGGCAGGGACAGGGACATAACCAAGGTAGCAGGTGACATCATCATGATAGATGAAGACCTACCATTATTTGGCAAGACATCACGAGGGTAGGGGATTGGGGGGAAGGGAGAAGTATCCCCAGGTTAGGAGAAGATCAAATCAAGGCAGGAGGAAACATTACCAGAGTAGAGGAGAGATATCATCGGGATAGCTGGATATAAAACAAACGTTTGGGGAGACATCCCTATGGAAGGAAGAGATATCATCAGGTAGAGGTAGACTTCACCTGGGTAGGAATAGATATCATCAAGGTAGAGAGAGACTTCACCAGGGTAGGAATAGATTTCATCAAGGTAGAGAGAAACTTCACCAGGGTAGGAGAGATATCATCAAGGTAGAGAGAGACATCACCAGGGAAGAAAGATATCATCAAGGTAGAGAGATATATCACCAGGGTAGGAAGAGATATCATCAAGGTAGAGAGAGACTTCACCAGGGTAGGAAGAGATATCATTAAGGTAGAGAGAGACTTCACCAGGCTAGGTGGATATATCAACAAGGTGAGGTAGACATGAACAGATAGGAGGAGACCTATCCAGGGTAGACGAAGTCATTACCACGTGGGAGGGAGCCCTCCCCGGGGGAAAGAGAAAAATCCCCAAAGGGGTAGGGAAAAAAGGACTAGAGTGGAGGAAAACACCCCAAAAAAGGGGGGGAAGGACATCCCCCAAAATTGAGGAAAAAACGTCACAAAATTTGAGGGAGCCCTCACCGGGGAAGCTGGAAAAAAATTACCAAAGTAAGATGAGGGGGAGGAAATGTTCTTGTTCCCAGCCGACCCCCCAAAAGAGCCATCCCCGGGCTGTAAACCGCGTTGAAGTCAAACCCGGAAGCCCTTTTTCATACAACCTTTTAAAATAACCTTCAAAAAACACCCCTGTTTTTTTGTTTTCAATCTTTCTACTGAAAAAATCCCCGATCAAAAGGGAAAAATGTTAGTCTCCCTCGGAAATTAAAAAGTTCCGAAAAGTATTACATCGCTGAAAAGGGTTTTCATGAAGTCTATTTAAAATTTTTAAAGTCTCAAAATCCCAAGTCCCAACACTAAAGGAATACGTTTCATGTGAGTGGGAAATGACAGGGAAATGTACCATGGAGCTTCTTCACTCTTTAAAAGGTACGAATATTTAAAAAAAGAGGGTTTTAGCGTCCCGCCGGCTTTTAAAACCCGTTTTTTTCTTTGCGACCCCCCAGAGGTAATAGGGGAAAAACCTTTTTATGTCGGGGGCGGATCGGAAAAAAAAATTTTCCCTTGCAAAAAGGTTCTATTTAAAAATTTCATACTTTTTTTCTTACCCACCACAACATATCAATGACATGAACAATAAAAATGGAAAATTACATCGAAGTCAGTCCCAAAGTATCAACTATACCTAGGACATACACTTCACCCTACCCTTAAGCATATTTTTAGTGTAAGGAAGCTGCAACAAGTGTTTTTAAAAAAAAGCATTGGGGAAAAAAAAAACAAGCATCAAACTCAACCCCTATTTTTAGAAAACAAAACCAAACCCAAAAAATGCGACAAACGAACAAGAACTCTTAATTTAAAAGGGGGGACAACAACATTATTTCAAAATTTTTGCGTGCGCGCACGATGCACCCCCACACAAAGGAAAAAAAATCGCGATAGACAACAAAAAATTTATTATGTCCAAAAAGATTTAACAAGGGCAATTTTAAAAAAACCCCTTTTAAACCTTCTTTTATAGGAAATTTTATGGTGGTTTGGTTTTAAAAATCAGAGAGGTTTAAAATTTTTTTATTTTAGGGGAAAATATTTTCCTCACCCGAATAAACAGAAGAAACAAAAGCCAAAAATGTAAACAATTTTTTGGGCCGGATTTTTAAATATATTTTTTTTTAATCTGGAGGGAAGCCCAAAAAAAGTTAAAGGAAAAATTTATTTTAAGTAAATGGTGTATGGATACCATTTGGTTTTTTGTCCCAAAACTGTACCATGCAACCATAGCATTTAACCCCGGGAGTTAAACCACTCTGTCAGGCCCCCCCCCAAAAAAAATTTTTTCAGTGGCCAAAAGGGATCATAAGTTTAGTCACGGGGACGTTTACCCCCCTTCCGCCCCCGGGAAAAAGCCCGGGGTCAACTTCTTCTACCTTCATTCACCTTCGGGGCCCGCCGTCCAAGCAAGATAAGTCTTGGCTCTGTCTCCCCCTTCACTTGCCTTTGTGTTAAGATTGCGGTGTTTTTGGTTTCTATATTTTGATTCAGGTGTCCTTTGCCTAAACCCTATATTTTTTGCGGCGGAGCTCTTGGGGGAGTGTAATTACGGGAAATACCACTTTTACCCACACTCTCGCGACTTGCGTTCACGACGTGGGTTGCCCCGATCGTCGCTACATTTGCTTTTTTCATCGCCACGGTTCACTTCTACCCAAATTGTTTTCGGATTGCCCCCTACCCCTCTGGGGTTTTTACGGTGCACCCTCTGTCGCATTCCCCCTTATGGGGGCTACACCCCGGGTTATCCCGCATTTCTCGCCGGTTGTCCTTTGTTTTTCCGGACTTCCTCCCCGGCCGTCGGCGCCATTTTTTTCTCCCCGGGTCGTTTTTCCCCCAAATTTTTCCCTATCTTGGGTTCATCCCCTTTTGACCGACCCTCGTAAGGTTTTATGCGCAAGAAATAACATTATCCATCTCACTTACAACGGGGTTCTGAAGTGGGCGTTTTCCACGATCGGGCAGTAGGGGGTACTTCAATTTTCGGTCGATCTCCGAGGACTTGCACGACCCACAGGGGGCGATCGAGTTAAATTTCCTTCTCGATCCCCACCTTGTCCCCCTTTTTTGGGGTCGTGGGGTTCCGGTTTGCTCTGCCACTGTGCCCAACAGGGTGAAGACCCCCGGGGTCGGCCCTCCACTGCTCGGAGTTTGCTCATTTTCCCGGAAAACCGGGGTCGATTCCGTCTCCGAGCAATCCGTTCACAGGGAGAACTACGGTTCGGTGATGGGGAACGCCCTGCTCTGCAGGGGACCGTGACTTTCCCCTTTTCTACCCGACCGAGGGGACGCACGATCGGGGGCGTCCGAGGGGGGGATGGACAAGCGGCCACCATTGCAAATGCCTTTTTTTTTGGACCCCCGGGGAAAGAAAGAATATCCAAGTCAAAGGGAAAGGGGCCCCCTCAAGGGGGGCCCTCACGAGCTTAAAAATACCGTGGGAATTCGCCCTCACCCCCCTCCTCTCCACGCCGTTTTCCCCTCGCCCCCGGACGCGATCGGGAACCCTCTTATCAGCGAGTCGCGGGGCCCTTGGGCCCCCGGGGAATCATGCGAGCCGGGGACCAGCACGGGGAGGGTCTGGATGGAATCCCCATCCGCCCTTTCGCCTTTGGTGAGTCACATCCCCTTTCCCCCCAAAATCGCACTTATCACAGCGCTCTGCCCCCCCCGGGCACAGGTCAGCCAACACCTGACCGAGAGCCTTAACTCCGGATGCGGGGTTAGGTCCCCCTACCACGCCCGGTGGTGTCCATGACTCAGGCGGCGGTCACACGCGCCATCGCGCGGTCGTGCACTCCCAAAAGGACGGTCGACCCCCCCCGATCGACCATACCTTCTCCCCCTAGGGTATGGGATTTTTGGGTCGCCCTTTTCGGGTCCCCTTTTGGGGCAACGTCCACGTCCCCGCTCCCGGGGGGGGATCTACCCCCGGGACCACAGGAAACCTGCCTATCCCGGGGGGGGGGGGGGGGGCACGGGACCGCATCCTGACCAATCCGCAGTTCGCGGGTTGGGGGCTCGGCTTCCGCATCCTCCTCCGTACCAACCGGCCCTTCAGCCCCCACCAAGGAGTGCAAGGTCAGTGCAGGGACCTGTGCGGGGAGGACGGGGCCCTCCCTCTCATTACCCCCACAAGGTGCCCTGGTTCCCCGGGGTCCCCGGGGAAACCCGCCGACCCCCAGGGCCGCCACCCCCATTTTCCTCCCCGGGGGGGCCGGTGGCTCTACCCCCCAGAGACCCCAGGGCTAAACGCCAACACCCCACACCCCAACTGTAGTCGCTTTGGGGCACCCGGCCACGTGGCCTGGGTCGCCTTTGGGCCCCCCTCCTCGGCCTGTCCGTCGGGGGGGATGAGGTCCCGTCCGCCATCATAGAGCCACCTGAAGCACCGCAAGTCCCCCCTTGCAGTCCTGACGAGGGGTCTCCGAACCCTCCAGGACCTGTCCCCTCCCTGAGGCGGACAAAGGGGAACCTAGCCCCACCTCATTGTATGATGTCGGCACGGTGGAAAGGGTTTGGCCCGACCTCGTTAGGAGGGGGGGCCCGCACCCACCGACGAAGCCCCTCCCCTCCCTTTTCCCCGGGGCCCCCCCCCGGCCCAGCGGCCCCAAACCAGGATCGCGCCCCCCAGTCACTCCCCTCAATCGGGGAAGGGCCCGCTACTCGCGCCGGGGGTGTGCACCGCCCCCCCTCCGGGACAGGGACCCCCCCTACACCTAATGCAGCCCAGTCGGTACCCTCCTCGGGGCCGAAAGAATCCCCGGTCGCCTCCCTGTTCCCGAAAACCCCGGTGCCCAGGAGAGGGGGCATTTCAAAATTTGACCCCCGGGTTGACCCACACCTCCCCCCCCCCCCCCCCCCCCCCCCCCCCCAGGGGGCACCATCTTTTTTTAAAACAAAAGGAATGGACCGAACGCCAAGGGGGGGCACCTCCACCCCAGGGCGGGACATACCTATTTGGGGATGCCCTGCACAACTGGAGGCCTTGGCTGGGGGCGGGGTGCCCCCCCGGGCCTTCGGACTGGACTCTGAGGCACCGGGAGAATGTTTCCGATTGTTTAGCAAACCCTTTCATGCACCCGGTCAACGGGTTTTCGCATCATCTTTGGGCTGCGGGGGACAGCGCGCTGGACCCATTTTCAACTGTTTTTTGGTGGCCAGAGTGCTGTCGGCACGGCCCCTCCCCTCCCCCCTGCATTTTAACAGCCCTGCGGTGTGTCCCGGGCCAGGACCAGTCGCTTTTCGGCGAATACCGACGCGTGATAACACAAGCATCGGGGAACGCAACGGCGGCACCCTTTTTGCCCCCAGTCACTGCCGCCCCCTGCAAACCCCCCCCTTGGGTCTTTCCCCCGGCCCAAAACCCTACCCCAGGCAACCGCCTTCCCATACCGCAAGGCCCCCAAAGCGCCCCAAATTTTTTCCCCCGGGCCCCCAAAACCGAAAACGCAAAAAATTTTCGGTTGGGCCAACAGTCACGCCCTCGGAGCTGACTGGAACCACAACCCAGGAGACTTAGATGGGCGCCCCCCCCCCAAAACGCCCTTTGCCCCTCCCCCCCACGTCCCCCCCCCCCTGGCGGGCGCCTCCCCCGGCACGCCCCCCTGTGGCAACGAAGGGGCCTACCCCCGGGGGTAGTGGCGGTGCAGGGGGGTATCGCTTCCTTGGATCCACACGACCCCCCCTCGCACTCTCCTCCTTTTTTCGCCCAACCCTCCCCCCGCCAACAGAGGCGCTCCATGGGGAGGTCCTAGAGCTCCTCAAAAAAGGGCCCACCGAGGTTTCCCACCCAACCCCCGCTTCTACTCTCACCTATTCGTGCCCCAAAAAACCCTCTGGGGAGGGAGGCCCATCCAGACCTTTACCCCTCAACAATTCCCGGGGCCCATCAAATTAAAGATGGACACCCCCACCCAGTGGGGGGACTCAATCCATCATCTCGCGGGGCCACTTCCATAGACTAAAGACGCGTACTTTCGACCTGATTCACCCGGGCCCCAACATTCCTACGGTTCTTGGCGGGGCCCGAGTTTCCGTTCAGGGCCCCCCCTTCGGCCTCACTGCCCCCCTTTCCTCCACGAAGGTTTCAGGAATGGTTTCCCCTAGCCAGCAGGAGGACATCCGCCCCCGGGTTACCCTGGACGCGGCTCGTCTTGGCCCCCCCCCGGGGCCCGTCCCAAAGCCCCACCACCCGCCTCCGAGTCTTGCTCCACACGGGGGTTTGTCACCAACCCCAAGAAGTGCAAACTCCTCCCACCGGGTTGCCTCCGGGAATGAGTTTCATACTATCTCCATGATACCCCTCCCCGCCCCCGGAGGGTCCACACGCTACTGGACCTCTCTCCCGCTATCACAGGACCCCACACCTGGGGCAAAACCTGTCCTCCCCCAAGGATGAGGGAGCCCCTGCTCCTCATTCCCCGGGACAGTCCCAAACCCCTTCAGAGGGATTTCCCGTCGACTTTGGCGCAGCCCTACAACCGTGGGCCAGGTCATTCCCTCGGACACTGGTTTATTTCGGCGATAGAGGATGGCTAAACCCGGGACTCTCTAAACCGGGGGTTCCCATCTCCCCCCCAACCCCAAACCCCGGGAAACTGTACACAGACGCCTCAAACCTGGCGGGGGGGCCCTTTTTGGGGAGGGTCATACCTCGGGGGGGGGCTCACAAACTCCCCGCCTCCACACAACATTTGGGGGGAAGCGTCGGCTCCCCTTTCCGCCCTTCCCCACACAAGGTCACACACCGACAGTTCTCCTTCTCACGGCAACATGTGGGTGCTTGTTATGTAAACGGGGGGGGGGCCGCCCATCCCCTCTCCCTCAAACAGAGGCCCTCCTTCGCTGGGTCACGCGCGGGGGATCACCCCCTCGGTGGGGACACATAGCGGGAACGCGAAAACATCCTGGCGGTTCCCTCACCCGGTCAAAGTCCTACCCCACAGGAGTGGCCTCAACGACTAACCCGCGTGGTGTGGGAACAGGGTTTGTGCCCATGACGACCTGTTTGCCCCCAGGTTCAACCCCCCGCCCCCCCCCTTCCGTCCCCCCTTTTCCCGGGACCCTCAGGCTATGCATCGATGGCCCTTTTCCCCCCTTTGGGGCGGGCCTACGGCGTCGCCTTTCCCCCTTTCCTACCCTAACAAGGTGACAGAAACGAGGCTGGAGAAACCCGGGCTGACCTCATAACCTGGGTGGCCGACCCGCCCCTTGGGTTCCCCAGCCCCAATCCCCCACCACTTTTCCACCTCTAGGGGCCCTCAGCCCTGGGTGGGACATGTTGAGACAACCCCTTTCGGGTCTTCCTCATCCAAATCCAATGCTTCCCCTACACGGTGGCTGCTACCCCCCAATGCAACACTTCACCACTCCCCACTGGACGGGGCCCCCGTCCGCCTAGACACCTTAGCCGGGCGGGGCTTCTCAGGGCTGAGGGAATAGCCTCGCTCTCGCAGAGCAGCACCGAGCCCCTCTAAAATTACCGGTGGGAAAAAGGGGGGGTAGCCTGGTGTTAATAACTGGGGTTCCCCGGGACTGCCCTCCAACATCCAGATGGGCAATTTCCTCTCCCCCCATCTTCCTCACTTAAGCGTCAGCGAGCCCATTGGGCTAAATGGCTATCTGCACCCCCCTTCCCCCCTGGGGGGCCCCGTCTTTTGACTGACTTCCTGCTCGAGGGGTCTTAGAGGAGTTGCTCTAGGGGAAAGCCCGCCCCTAGGCGCACCCCCCTTTTGGGGCCCTTTTTCCGTCCTCGACGCCCTCAAAACCCCCCTTTTTGAACCCATTACTCTATTCCCTTTGACCCCTCTTTTTTAAAACCCCCTTTCCCTCGCCCTGGCCCCCAAAAAGCAAAGTGGATCCACCCCCTCAGCGGTGATCCAAGAATCCCCTTTCCCCACAGGGACGGCTCTTTTTCCCCTCATTCCTTCCTGAATTTTTTACTAAGAACGGAAGGGGCCCCCCCCTCTCCCCCCCCTCGTCACCGCTCCCTGACGGAGTTTGGGGAAAGGGAGAAAAAACGGGACACTTTAAAACCCTTTCCCCCTGCTGGGTTTCAGTACTACTGGGAGCGCACTCGCCCCGGCGCCCCCCCAGAGGCGACTCCTTATCTCCTAAACCCCAACAAATGCTAAGACATCTGGGCGGGATCTTCCTAGGGGGCTCTCCAAACGGTGAGATCTCCCTACGCTCAGGCGCACAAGGATCCCCCGCCCAGTCCCCCCAGGGCCCACGGGGCCCGAGCCGGGCCACTTCCACGGGCTCCGTCCCTTTTCCCCCGTGGCCCCCCTGAGGGCCTACGCGTTCGGAAAACCCCTTCATTACTTCTACTTGGGGGATACCCGCAGCAGAGCTGAGGGTTTTTAAAGGGTCTCCTTTGGGGGCCAACAGCCTAACGGCCACCCCGAAACCACTGGGGCCTCGCCCTCCCCGTTTCCCTTTAAATTCTGCTATGGTTAAGGGTACATATATGCGAAAAAATGGGGTTTTGTGTTTACTCCCTTTTTGCTAATATACTTACCATGTCAACTCTTCCCCCCCTCCTTCCCCCTGGGCGAAAAGGTTCTCGGGTTACCTTTGCCACGGGGCCCGCTAATGGGGTGAAAAAGTTGACCCGGTTTCTTCCGGGGGCGGAAGGGGGGTGACGTCGGGGACGATTAGACTGCAGGGCCACAATAAAATTGGGCCCTGACAGAGGGGCTAACTGCCTTTAAGCTATGGTCGCGGGAAAGAAATTTTACCCAAAAAGGGGGGTATAACACAAACCCCCCTTTTTTGGGGAACTCCTTTTGCTTCATCTCAAATAGTGCATTTTTTTTCTTCTTTTTGGATATGAAATTCTTTCAAAAACTTTTTTTTTGGGTTTTTTTTGTTTATTCGCTTTTGTACCAAAATTTTTTGTAACAAAATATAAGGGTAAGTGCTTCTCAGTTTTACTGTTATCTTCTGTCCCAAAAGAGACTTTTTCAAAGTTTAAATAAGCATTCTCTTTTTCCCCTCCCCAAAAACCATGTGTTGACGGTCAAAGAGGTGCCTATTTATCTTTCTCTTTTTGGGGCAAAAAATTACAAAACTACTGTCAGCTGGTCATTCTGCAAAATTTTATTTGTCCCAGATTTCTATAGCATTTCTTTTTTTGAAACCTTTTTTTAACTTTTTTTTATTTTCCTTTTTTTTTTGCATACTTCTCATAAACTGGTGTTTTAATAAAATGTTTTTCCCTCGCAAAAAGGGCTTAATATTTTTTTTTCTTTTTTTTTTTTAATCATTCAAGAATCCCTTTTGATCCTTTAGTAAATTAACTATCCTGAGGGCTTTATCACTTTTTCGGTTACATTATCTGAATACGGATATTTCTACTCCTATTTTTTTGAGGGTATACCCCTTTGGTTTTCTAAAAACGTTTGTTTTTTTCCGAGTTTTGGAAAAAATCACAAAAGGCAGGAAATTCCCGTTTTCACCCAGTAAATCCTGACGATTAATTTTTTTGGGGTCCATTTTCTTGAATAAAAATCTTGTTGGAAACTTAAATTTTTCTGTGTAGAATTGGTTTGATACAATTCATCCTTTTTTTAATTCAGTGATTACAAAATTGACATATGCGCCGAAAACATTCCTAAATCGAAAGAACTTTTTACTTTAAAAATGCGGTCCAATTTTAGAATTGTTCTAATTCGGGACTTGGGCAGCAAATTATCACCATTTTAGTTTTTGGTTAGTATTTTCCTTACCACATTTTTTTCATCCCTTTAAATTTTTCTTTTTTTGGAATCCCTATCCCTCCTTTTCGGTGTTGTGACAAAAAAATTTGCGTTTGATTTTGTCCATTTTATTCCCATACAACTCAAAAAACTTTTCTAAATTTTTTTGATCTATGTTTGCGGTTTGGAAAAAGTATCCAGAGAAAGTAATTTTTAAAAGGTTTAAGGTTTTTATACCACTTCTGCCCAAAGGTGTTATTGCTTTGTTTAGGTGAGGTATTTTCACCTGGCAACTATAACGGAGCTTCCCCCCTTTCCACACGTTCAAAATGCAATGGCTGAGCGGGTTGTTGTTTTTGGGTTTTTCCCCTTTTTGGAATGTGAACTCCTCAGTTTCCACTGGGGGAAATCACCAGTTGGGGGTACATCACCGGGGTTAGGGGCATCCCCATTTAAAAGATAAGTGGGTTTTGGAGGGGGGGGAGCACTTCGCTTCCCCAGGGTCTTTTCACCGAGGACACTGGTTTTTATTTTTAAAAAACCACTTTCACACCTACCGTGCTTGGCTTGTCACTGAGTTTTCCCCAGCGTGTAGGGGAAACCCCAAGCTCTGGATTTCAATGGCGGTAGACCAAAAACACATCGGGTAGGGACCCTACCAGGGCAGGGGGAAGACCCTCCGGGGAGAAAAGAATATCCCCGGGGTATGGGGAAAACAGCTTTCCTTCCTTTTGCTGCGGATCATTGGGAAGACTGGCCACAAGTCAGTTTCATCCACTTAAGGATGCGTTTCAAAGGTTTTGCCAAATTTTCGCCAACACGCAGGGGTCTGTACTCTGGGGCCCGGGTTGACCCCGGGATATATTTGAAAGGAAGCGTAGAGTACAGCCCTGTCTGTAGTCTAGACCGAAATGGAAATCCGGGCATCTTTTAATCACCTCATTCTATCGATCAGCATTAAAAAAAATTCTAAATTCGTGGCCCTTCTGCCCTGCCCCCTGGTGCCCTCGTTTCGATGTTCCTCCCGCTGTGGCCTTGGTTTGGTTTCCCGGGGGGTCCCGGGTACGGGGGGGCCAGGGGGCTGTCGTTTGGTGGACGGGGTGGCGCCCTCCGGAGGGAGGCTCACAAAAGCCGGCCCGCGCTAAGCTTTATTGTTTTCGTCGTGGGGGGCTTAGTAGGGGGTGCCCTGCGTATGTTGATCAAACAGGCGCCACTAAACACCCCCGAAGTGACTGGGCGCATCGCCAGGGTAGAGAACACATCACCGAGAGGGAAACAAATCACCGAGTACGGAAACAATCACCGGTAAGAAAGATACCATCGGATTGAGGAGCTTACCAGGAAAGGAACATTACAAGCGAAGAGAAGACTCCCAACAAAGGAAACCCCCCAAAGGAAAGAGACATGGTTACCAGGGCAGGGAAAGACTCCCGAGTGGGGACAGCATTACAAGGGGAGAAAGGGGGACCTCACTATTGTGGGGGCGACATGGTTCTAGAGTTGACACCAAAGATTGGGTTACGTCACTGGTGGGTTAGATATCCAAAATGTTAAAGGAGGTAAAATAAACGAGCAGTTTTCACCTTCCCCTACACCCCCCCCACCCCCAGGGCGGGGGGGGGGGGGGGTGAGGGGGAGGCCCCCGGAGGAGGTGGAGAGTAGATTCCTACAATTTTAAAACGAGTTTTTGCAGTCAAAACAAAAGGGTTTAGATTTAATCACCACATAAATATTGAGCAAAAAACCAACTCATTAAAAGTCGTGATTTCTATCATTGCCTGGAATGGGTCACAACATTCTGTGTGGCGAGTGTCGCATTTCTTCCTAACATGACGCAGGTCGTAAAGGGCCCAAGCTGATTTCACAGTGGGCCAAAGAGAAAAGTCAACCCGAACATTTTATCCCAAATAGCCATTGCCTTCCCCACCTTGAAAAAAATATATTCTTTCAGGGTTCACATCTTGCCAGGGTTTAAACCCCTATTCGGAAAAAAGGGAAAACGCAAAACCCCCCAAAAATATTTCAGATGAAATCGATTCCGTGATCAGGAACATGATTTTTACAAAAAGGCAACAAGCAAACAAAAAGCAAGGAAAAAAAAAAAATTTTTACCTGGGTTTTCGGAGCGGTGTTGTAAAGCTGAAAAAAAAGAAAAAAAAGATGAGTAAGACAATGCCTGTAGACGGCGAATACAAAAGGGTTAAAAGGGTCAGTATTTAAACCTGTTTTTTTGAACACCTCGCTCTGTTGCGACAAGTGTCCTTAAATTTTCATGCGTGGAAGCGAAAAACTCTATAAATACAATGGTATGCACGGAAATGTTAAAAATTTACTCCAAAAATGTTTGGATGCACCGAAAGTACATAGGTTCCCGTAATGGTAAAATTTTCTGGAATCGCAAAGCTTCTGTGATGAAAAGGGGGGGCAGGGGAATATAATAATTATATAATTTTTAATTATATTAAAAAATTTATATATAATATATTACTGATTTCCTTTTAAAAAAGGGGAAAAATTTAAAAGGCTTTTTTTCCGGGTAAAAAGGGGTGAAATGCAATATTGAACCATGTGGAAGTTTTTTGGGCCCAAAGACTCATGATAAAAAAAATTTGTGAGCAACGCATCCCCCGGGCTGGAGGGTCAACAAAAATGGCAAACTTTTTGCGATGTGGGGCCGTGCCACCTCGAGCAAATTTAAACCCAGCGACAATTACGCAGGCAGCAGCCCTTAAAAAGCCGCGCTAAAAAAGGTTCAGACAACGATTCCCGTCTGAGCGCACAGAGATCCGACACGACAGGGACCCAATCGTCCCAGGCATCTGGGGGCGGTGTGGACCCAGGCAGTCGCCAAACTTTAACGTCCACATCTCAACCTCTATCGTCCAACCGCATGCGAGTCACTGGTACCACTGATGTCGCCCCGGCCGGGCCGTCCTTGGGTCACTACACAAGGGATCGCCATTTTGTTCAAACCCCATCTGGGGCGGGCGGCAAACAGCCACAAACCCTGCTCGACGGGTCCCGGGGAATCCCCAGCCGAATCCCTAACACTGTGCGGCGGCGTCTTCAGGAAAACGGGTGGCATGTAGGCGTCCTCAAAAGGGCCGGTCTGACAAAAGCACCGGCAGGACAGCGCAGGGGGCACAACCCCAAATCAACGGGCCAGGCAGCAGGGGACGCATACTGTTCTAATGGGCCTTTTTTGTTTGACAGGCTGCGGTCGTGCAGAAAAAAGGCGTCGCCCTGGTGAACGCTATGCGATCCTTTTGGGGTAGAGCGGAACCCCTGGGAGGCCCGAACTTTTTGAAGGGGGTGAAATTTGGCATTAACCCGCCATAGGACCGTCTCTTCGAACATTGGTCCGGGTCGCGGACGGGTGTCACCCAAAACGCTAAAACCCCGGGTCCCAAACCCCATGTCTTTTCCTTTTTTTGTGCAAACCCAAATGGACTTCCAACGGACAATGCAAGACCACACACACCCGGGGCACCCGCAATTTTCTTCAGCAAAACAACTAAAGGGCGCCCTGGCCAGCCCCATCCCTTTTAAAAACCCAATAGAACTTTTTGGGTGAACTTGGCAGAGGGTTGGACCCCCTGCGTCCACACAACAACAGCGGCTAAATTCACCACACGCCAGGTGGGCTGGTGGCCAAGGGACCATCAACCCCCGGGCCCCTCAATGACCGCGGGTGTCAAGCGTTGTCCATGCAAATGGTGGCCAACACCGGTTTGGGACTTCAAGCTGGTTTTTCACGTGACCGGGATTTTCCCAAAAAGACTATTACGATGACATTTTCATCTACCGGGTTTAAAATAAAAATAAAAATCACGTTGAATTCCGCTTCCCTCTGTACAATTGGGACCAATAAAATTCGCCCTAACCTTCACTTTTTTTGCTTTCGCGTTTTTTAGGGAAGTCGTATAAAATAAAGAAAAACATCTGTTCTAAGGGATGTGTCTTTAAAGTGTAAAATGATCCTGTGATGTAACAAATAGCAGGGAGGGTAAAAGGGACCCTGTGATGTAAGGAATTTCCGGGAAATGCACAGCTCCTGTGTGTGAAGATGTGCTTAAAAGTGAAGTTCAATGACTCCTGTGATGTAGGATTCCCCTTAAAAGTAGGTGCACTGACTCCTGGATGAAAGGAATGTGCCTTAAAGTGAAGGTCACTGACTCTGTGGTCAAATGTGCCTTAAAGTAAGGTCAAATGAATCCTGTATGTACGGAATTTTTTAGGGTGTCAATAATCTTGAGATGTAAGGGGGGCGGCATAAAAGTACAAAGATTTTGGGGGTTTAAAAGGGATGTTTTAAAATGTCAAGAAATTTCCCCTTGGTAAGGGAGACTGGAAGTGTCAAAACCCTGGATGAAATGGCCCAGAAAGTGTCAAATGATCCTGTGATGAAAGGATGAGCAAAAAGTGTAAAAATGACCCCGTGTGAAAGGGGACGAGCATGGAATGTAAAGTAACCCCTTGATGTAAGTACGGCAAAAAAGTGCAAATGACTCCGGATGTAATAGCGATAAAAAGTGTCAAGTATTTTTTTGTGATGTAATGGACAGCATGGAAGTGTCAATGACTCCTGTGTTAAGGCGACATAAAAATTAAAAATGACCCCGGGGAGTAATGACGAGCAAGAAAGTGCCCAATGCCCCCTTATGAATAGACAGCAAAAAGTGTCAAAGGACTCCTGGATGTAAGGCAAACAAGAAGTGTCCAATGACTCATGTGATGTAAGGGGACGAGCACGAAAGTGCAAGAAAATCGTGTGAGTAATGGACGAGCAGAAAGTTTTCCTCTGACCCCTGTGATTAATGGGGCGGGAAGTGCCCAAAGATCATATAATTTAACGACGAGCAAAAAAGTTAAAAAAGACTTCTGTGATGTAAGGGATGGCCAAAATGTCACATGACTGCTCTGATGTAAGGGATGTTCCGGGTAGTGTCAACTGACCCCGTGTGAAAGGGGATGTTCCGGGTAGTCCCCACATTTTTCCTGTTGTAAAGAATGTGCTGAAAATCAGACATCAGTGATGCAAAGGATAAACAGGGAAGTGTAAAAGGGCTCTTGTAAAGTAGGAAAAGTGCCCGACTGTTTCAAAATCCTGTTATATTGGACGGCTTTGAATGTCAAATGGCCCCTGTTAGTTTAAAGGGGTGTGCTAATGTCGCACAATACCAGCAGCATTCAGTAGTCTTTTTAATGCACGTGTATAAACAGTGCACACCACCCGGCTTCAACGACCTTTGTAGGTCTGAAGGGGGGTAGAAAAAAACTAATACAAGCCCAAAGATACGCATGCGCGCGCGCGCGCACACAAACCCCACACCCAAAAAACCCCACACCACACACACACAAAAACACACACACACCCACACACACACACATACACCAAAAAATTAATCGTTAAATTTAATTCAATTTAATCAAGATGATAATACCGAGCCCACCGTAAAGGACGAAAGGTTTTTCCTTTCAGAAAATCAAAAGTCAAACCAGTAGGCATCTGTGGATAAAATTTTCATGGAGTCCCGTAGTAAGTAAATTGTTTTTTGTCTGGCATTGTAAGTCCAATCCTCTTTTACGTGAAATTTAGTCAGCCTGGCAGCTATCTCATCCGAACTTTCCTTTCTTAATGATAAACAATGCGAAAACCAAAACTCAGCCTAAACTACCTTTTTTGGAAATAATTATTTCCCCTTTTATAAACAATAAAATTGAAGGGGGTGAAAGGCACTTAGCGTGTGCAGTTTTTTGGTGTCTCAGTATTGAATGTTTGAACTTCCCTCTAATTCTTCTCTTGGAGTTTCAGTTCAAGGGTTTTAGTCCCCCTGCAACATCTTTTAAATTGCGCTGTGGTTTGCCGTGGGACGTTTTCCCCGCACAAAACCCCCCATAGAGGAGGCTTTAGGGATCCCTCCTCATCCTGCCCCGCTGGCGAGCCTGGGGATCGTCTCTGTTTTGCACGTGTACATGTGGGCATCCGGCTCTTTCCAGACAGGGTTTTTTGGGCCTTCTCCTGCCCGGGGATGGGAGAATGCGTCGAGGCCCCGCAATGAAAAGCTTTTGCGCTCTTTGTCGGGCCGCAAAGTCCAAAAACTCGCTGCCCTACGGAGGGGGCTTGACGCAGCTTGTAATTGGACCCCTTGGTGCTCGGTCCCTTTTCGTTGTTCCATGCTTCTTTGTCGTCTGGTCAGGGGTGCTCCTTTGGGCCCTGACATTTGAGCCTGCATCGTGGAGGGGGGTCTGAGTGTTGAGCCCAGTAAACAAAGTCATGGCGAGATCCAGTTCATGGTCATTGATACTGATGACTGGGGGGGAGTCCAACATCCTGCCCCTACCCTTTTTTTTTCTTTTACTAAGGTAACCCAAAGTTTTTACAGGGATTGTGAAGCACGCAAGCTGCTTGGTCCTCGCTGAGTGGGGGGTACGGCTCGCCGCAAAAGGGGTCCCACATCTCCGCTTTACTTTTGTCTTGGCCTAGTCTGGAGAGGTTGAAAACTTTCCGTCTGTCTGTTCGGGGTGGGTCCTTCAGCTGCGGACCAAAAGCGGGTTTTAGCATCCAGCAAAAAGACACACAGGGTGGGCCAGGGAATCTTTGATTCCTCGGTTATTTCTGTAATGTTAAGTAAGGTCGGCACTTCGGACAGCTGAAACCCCCGATAGCAACCTTGTGTTTTCTAAGGAGGCCCCAGGTCCCTTTCTGCATCCTTTTTCTGCCCTTTGCGGCTTCCCTTTTTTCCCTTTTTTTTCTTTCAACGAGTCATAACCCCCTTCCAACCTTTGATGATCTTTTGTTCATTGGGTTTTCTTAGTTTGGGGCATTAAAAAACCTCCTATTTTCCTTTTTGGCTGACAGGTTTTTGGTCTTTTTTTGAAAATTTCCTTGATTAAAAAACCCGTTTGTCTGGTGCTTTGTATCTGCATTTTTATTCTTTGATTGAAAAGGACTTTTTTGAAGTTCCCTGAAGACTCCAGGGGGATTTGGAATCCATTTCCCAGGGCTGCTAAATGTAAACTAACTGATTTTTAGCGTCTCATTGCCAACACAATGTGTTGAAGTAATTGCACCCCTTATTTTGCCAAATTCCAATTTACCCGGGCATTGAAAAGCCAAAGAAAAAGCGTCTACTGTTTTCTTGGATGTTCTTTGGGACATGAACATCTTAAGGGGCGCCGCATCTCTTGCACGGGGCTGCCTAACCCCTAGCCGGATCAACCCCCCCACGTAGGTCCGTTTCCTCACCTAGTCTTTGGATTGCTTCCCAAACATATGGCATGTTCAGAAATCTTTTTTCTAGACTGAAAATCAAAGACTTTTTACGTGAGGTATTTTTGTCGCCCGGCAACATGACCGGGCTTCCCTCCTCCCGCGAAATGACAGGTCGACTGGTTGTTGTCATTTGAGTTTTTCTCTTTGGGAAGTGACCTCCATCACTATCATCCAGGGGGCATCACCAGGTTTGGGGGGCATCACCAGGGTTTTGAAGAGATTCTGGGTGTTGGAGGTGGGGGCATCTTCAGCTTCCCCTTTATGGGACTTTTCACTCGGACACTGGGGAATTTGTTACACAACAGATAAGGGATCGTCTATCCAGGGGAATTTTGGCTTTAGCTTTCTAAATCACTTTTTCAAAAACCCTCCAGTGCTAGTGCTTGTCACTGAAGATTTTTCACGCGCTTTGCGGAACCAATCCTGGGTTTCAATGGCGGGGACCAAAAACTCTCAGGGGACAGGGGTCTCCCAAAGCGGGGGGGAAGACCCCCAGGCGATAAGAAAAATCACCAGGGGAAGGGGAAAACATGTCTTATCCCTTCCTTGTTTTGTCTATCCTTTCTGTCTTTTGCAAAATTACCACATGGGAAAAATTTGTTGGTTTTAGACTCAAAAGGGGTTTGGGAAACGTCCCGGAACAAGAAAAAATCAAAAGGAACAAAAACTTTCCGGGGAAAGAAAACATTAATGGGTAGGGAAGACTCACCGGGGAGGGGAAGACATCACCCTTGAGGAAAAAACTCACCATTGTATGGGGGACATCGCCATTGTAGGGAAGACATCACCAGGGTGGAGAAACTCACCAGGGGGGGGGAAGACATACTAGGGGAGGGGAATACTCACCAGGGTGGAAACACACCAGGTAGGGGGAAACCCTCCTAGGGTAGAAGGTAAAAAATTTTTCGTTCAAAGACCCCCATTTATTCTGCACGAAAACCCCCCTTTTTCACAACAAACACGTCCATCCAATCAGTTTTGGCCAAATTAACCCTTTTCCAAAAAAATTAAAAACCAAAAACCCCCTAAAATTGACGAATTGTCAATTTAAAACGGGGGGGGTTTTTGTCAAAAAAAGTTTGGTGTCGTGAACGACATATTTCTTCTTCCAGGCCCATAAAAAATTTAAGGGGTTTTTAGACGCTCTTCCACTTCAGCACTATCAATTTAAAATTTAACAAAAACTGTCTTCCACTTGGTTTATCGTTTTATTTAATGAATTTATGTTACATTAACAATTCTTTAAATTACGTCCCGTCAAACCCTTTAAAATGTAACGCAAAAACCCCCCCCCCTTATTGCGGGGTGCCTGTAGAACTGTAGTGGATTGCCCTTAAACAAATTTTCGGTCGTTTTTAAATCTTCTAAAAGGAATACAACATCGGGGAAAATAGAAAATCGGTGGCTAGCCTACAAACCAAAAAGACCGCTTTTTAAGTGCAAGGTTTTTAAATGTTTTTTTTCACCACTATCATAAAGCCTAAAATTCGGCAAAGGGTTTTTTTGGAAAAAAAGTACCCATTTTTTTTTTTAAGTTCGGAAAAAATTTTGTAATTTTAAATTTGCCTCATTTTTTTTTAACTTAATGCCCCAAAAAACAAATACTTCTTTAAAGAACAAAGTTTATAACCATCAGGGATTTTTAAAAGTTTTTAATAGATTTCCTTGTTGTCCTTAATATCCTCCCCTTTTTCTTAGCTCTTTCAGATTGTTAAACCATTTTACTTTAAAACCAATTTTTTTTAAAGGGGAACCCTACAATCGCCCGCCTATTGTCAATTGGGGACGTTAAGAACACACTTTGTTTTTTTGAGTTACATAGATTACATCTTTTTATAACTATTTTAAAAAACTATTTAAAAAAAGGAACCTTTTAAAAATAATGAAAGTCCACTTACGAGTAAGCGTTTTTTAACCCCAAATCTTGACTTCAGCAATTAACCATTGCAGAGATTAATCATACGGCTTCCGGGTCGACTTGAAACCCCCTAAATAGATATTTAAAACCGCCATAATATGATAGAGTCCACAGCAGGATCCCGCCCTATGGGTTTTTTTCCCGAATAGTTAAATTTTTGGGATTTACTGCGCAACTACTGGGGGTGGGTTTCATTGCAAACCCTTTTTAAAAAAACCTAATCTTTTAGTAAGGGCAGTATATAACTTTCATGTTTATTACCAGTAAGAAATCGGGTGAACACAGTCCCCTTCCAAGCGACACGCGTTTAATCAATTTTTAAAAACCCAAAGGACAATAATGCATATGAAAGAATCTGCATGATTTAACATTAATCCTTCACTGACTTTAGACAAAAGTTTTACCGCAATCATGGTTAGGCACATTTTTTTTGTGGGGTGTAAAAGAGAATATAATTATGATACGGCCTGCCCCCCTCTTTTTAACCCGACAAACAAGCGTTGGGTCAATTGAACAAAAACACCCAATGCTTTTGGGGGAAAATTTTTCTTAGTGAAAAATGAAAGGCTAACAATGCAGGGTGCAAACTCAATGACTCCAAAGGGCCGTTTGGGGTCTATTGGGGCGCAAGCAAGACTAAGTTAGCATAGTAGATCAATCACAGGGTTTGACGCCGAAAACAATTTTAGCCAAATTTTTAAGATCTATTTAACCGGGGTATTGCCCGCCGCATACAAAGGGGGGGCAAATTCTTGCCATGCAGGTCGGTTGACTTTTTTGAGGGCCCTGGTTATAACTCCCTCTGACCTTAGAGTACAGATTGGATGAAAAGAATTATAAAAATGAAAACCCCATACTGGAGACGACCAAAATTAGGACACAATCAAAGTTTAAACACAAGGGGGCTCTCCATTAAAAAAAAGTACCTAGCCGAAAAAGCGATCCAGTTATAAGCGTCTCACGCCAAAACACGCCCCGTTTTACCCCACACGGGGGAGCCCACTAGCAAAAGACAGCCCTCGTTTTATTTTTAACTTTATGGATTTTCAAAATTATTTCACAAAATTAAACCCAGCAGCACTCCTAAAGTGCACAGATGGTCGGCCAAAAACCCCGCAACTTTGCCATAAGACAAAACCCAACTAACAACACGCCATTATGCCAGCAGAGCATCAACGCTTTGGGGTGCAAAATTCTTTAAAAGGTTTGCTAGATGGCAATTGTTTTCTAATCCAACTTTACCAGGCTGAGGCGTTGGAGGAGCACTGGCCCTGTTCGCCTGCCATTAAAAACATAAAAAGTGTAGAGAACAAACCCAACAGCCGTTAAAATACTAACTTTGTAATCCCCCGTTCCCGAACAGAGTCCCTTTTTCTTTTAGCTAGCTGTGTTTTCATAAAATATTGTGTTTATAGTTTTTCTATTTTTCTTTTTTGGATGCTAGCTGCGCCCGTTAGTAGACAGCACTTCAAAACCCGCCCCCCTTTGTGCCTTAAATCCTGTTTTTTTGCTGATTCTAGCCTTTTTTTTCTCGGGCCCCAAATTGTTTCGTCTGCATCGCCAGTTTATTTTTTTTTTTTCTATCTCTCTATCTAAAATCGCCAAGTTTTGCCCAAATTTTTTGTTTGTTTACCCCTTATTTTCCGAAAGCTTTTTAAACCCCGGGTTTTTACGATAGGCAATGGGGAATCTCAATTGTTTTTAATTTTGGCTCCTCATTTAAAATTGTCTCAATTTCTGTATTTTGTTTTTCAGTCTTTTAATTGTCTCTTTTTGTTAAATTTTCATTGCTTTTTTGACTTAAATCTTTAAGAGGGATGTTTGTATTTCAGTTGTGTTGGAGCCCCCCCCAATTCGTAAATACTACCCGGCTTCGCTCGTTAAAAAATTTAATTGTTTTGCCTTTGCAAAGGGGGTTTTGCCTTATTGTGTTAGTTTTAAAAAAGTGTTTTTGGGGTTTTGTGTTTAAGTCTTTTTCACGGGCCCCCTCACCCGTTTTTATTACAAATCCCGCCTCTTCTTCAAAAACGTTAGGATCAAGCACGCCCGGCACTCTCATCCATGCTTCATAGAAAGTTTGAATTCTTTCTCGCAAAAGTTCTTGCGTTGTCTGGAGTAAAGAACCCGCTCCTTCAAATTTTTTCTTGCAATAAGGGGGCCCCGTTCTGTTTCTCTTTTTTCTTTTTCATAGATTAACGCGTCAAAACTTTTATCCATATTTTTTTTTTATTCTTTTTTTGTTTTATAAAAAATAATCATACGTTTTTTACCTCGACCTACAGAAGAGAAGGAACCCCTGGCGTAAAAAGGGATAAGGGGACTGTAATTTGGAAATACTCCACAACAGTTGACCTGGGCAAGCTTTTTCAGTCAAGTTCCCTGATCTTGGCGCGACGATGTTAAATGCCAGGCCTGCAAACTTCATTTAAAAAAATATTAAACGATAGATCCTAATGCATGTTGTTCTAATTTAGGGAGGGTATCGTTAAACGTTACAATCAAATGGGGGGGAAGTCTTTTTACTAAAAGGGGGCGATTTTTTTTACCCCCTTTTGATTATGGCGCCTAAAAAAAAAGAAAAGAGAAATTTATCAGGGGTAAAAGCCCAAACGGCTCAAGCACAGGCTTAAACGGAGGGGTGCCAAAAAATGGTTTAAAAATAGGCAGTGCAAAGATTTTTTAAAAGATTCTGCATCCTCTAGATTTTGAAATGTTAAAAGGGATTGCCATTTAAACCCGGGGCACTAAAAGAAAAAAATTTCTTTTTCTGCATTTTAAACCTAGCGATTTGGTTTTTGTCTGAAAACCCCTTTTTTCCCAAAAACACAGTTTTGTACATCTCTCTTTAGTTTGAGTTGTTACTAACCCTGAACTGGCCAGAACAATCTTAACCCAAATTAAAAAAAAAAGTTTTTTATTATGAAAGATTATACACTCCTTACAGAAAAAGAAACAACGAGACACCTTTTGGAAAATACATCTAAACGTCTCTGAAGTCTTTTAAAAAGGGAATTTTTTCTTTTTTACTGAAGGAAAAACCCCTTTTAAGGAAAACAAAGCGTTTTTTAATCCAAAAATTTAGAAGTTGAAAGTGTAAAAAATGGCAATCGATTAGTTGATTGGGGGCGCGGCTTTTCCTCCCCACTTTGGGAAAAAAAGAAAGTTGTTCCTGGGGGAGGCAAAGGTCCTGCTTGTCGTGATGTAAAAAACTTCGCCTTAAAGTGTAAACTTTTTAAGATACTTTAATAACCAAAATGGGGTGTGGGTTAGATTTTTGTCCCATTTGACAACAATTGTTTTGGGAATGGAGAAAAGGGGAGGACAAATGGTATAAAAATAAAAATTCCAAAAAGCAGTGGGAAAAACCCCAATACAAATGCATGTTTTTATGGTTTTGATGCTCAGTTTAAAAATTGAAAAAAACAGGCTAAAAGACGTGGCTTTTTAAAAGTAAAGAATATTTTAATAAAAAAGATGGGTAGTTTGAAGTTTCTTTCCCAAAGATCCGCACGTTTCCTTTTTGCGGGATTACGGGTTGGGAAAACGTCTTTGTATTTATTTTTTACAAACAATATCAGGTTTCTTACGAGCACATTGTTATATTCTGCACAACCTTAAACACAAAATCTTACAAAAAAAGGAAGTTTATTTGGGCGCGAGAAATTTTTTTTTGTTGACCCAGCGACAAACTGAGCGACTGTTTAGAACATTTTATAGACTATTTGAGGAACTGAAACACTCTTTATTTTGATACTGTTCAGCGAACGAGCATTGTTAAAAAAGAAAAGCTCTTCAAAGCTACCCCCTTTTGGGGCCGCCACGCCTTAGTTTTTGTTTGGCCTTAACTCAAAAAACAATGCTGTCTTAAAAGACTTTAGATCGCAGTTAAAACGGTTGTATTATTTTTCACTAAGGACAAAGATGTTTTGAAAATTTTAAGTAAAAAATTTTTAATAAGGGACAAAGATGAGTTAAATAATAAAAAAATAGTTGAAAAAAAAAGCACCTAACATGCTTTCGGGCTGCCCCCCCCGTTAAAAAACGTTTTTTTATTTAGATTGTTTATTATTTACTGTTTTTAAAAAAATTTGTTTATTTTTAAATTTTTAAAATTAAAACGAATGCTCGGGGGCCAAATCGAACGCAGCAGCTCCTAAAAACGCGCGTAGAGCAAAAAAACCTAGCGCACACTGAGTTTGATCTAAAGGAGTGCCAGGAAATGTTTATGGTTTGAGAAAACAGAGGATGGGGTTTACAAACGAATAGAAATTTAAGACAAAAAACACAGCAAAATCCACCCTAGGAGAGATAAAAATTTTTTGGGGAAACGATTTTTGGGAAACATGAATACAATTTTTATAAAAAAGGGGAAGCTTGGGGTTGCTTCCCCGAAAAGCTTTGGGAAATTTTTAGTTTGAATACGAAGCCCCAATGTATCTTTGATAAAAAAAACAATTTTAGAAAAGCTTTTAAAAAAGGGCCCATTCTTGTTGCTTATTTTCCAGGAACACAACAGAAAAACGATTGAATAACGGCAGGGTTCGAAAATGCTAAAGAAAGAAGTCCCCTTTGCTGAAATGGGGGTGACACCGTCGGGTTGAAAATTTTCCCCAACCACATCACTACCAGGCAATGCGAGATTTTTCGTTATTTTTACTCCAAGGGAGGGCGATCCCAGTTTTCCAAACTACTTAATTTTGAGGGATACAAATAAAGGCTGAAAACTTGGGTGCTCCTCTTAATGGGATTGCAATTACTAAAAACGGAGACAAATAAACACCCCTGTTTACTGACAATTTACTGTGATGGTTGACAAAGACAAAACTAACATACTGACTTTTTTTTTCATTAAGTATGTTGTTTTATTTCGTTTTACCTGTTTAAAGAAGGCTGCCAAAGGAAAAAAAGATATTACAAGATTTAAATTTTAAAATAATCTTATTTAAAAATGGAGGTTCAACATTAGGGAAAAGCAAATAACTGAACTTAAAAGGAAATAGAAGTGATTGGATAAGTATAGGGTACTAGGAAAAATATGCTAAAGTTTAAATACTCTTTTTTATGTATTACTGGGTCATCAGCTGTACTAGCGAAGTGCCGGTGTAGGTTGCGTTAAGCACTGCGGTTGGGGCGCCCGCCTCTTTTAGCATTAGGGATCTCGGGGTTTGGTTTTTGGGGCCTGTCTATATTGTAAGTGTTTTAAAAACAATTAACTCCTAAATTACAAAAAACACACTGCCATTAGCCCCAATCGGGAAAACTTTTTTCATTAAGATTAAGAAAAGCAAATCTTCGGTGAAAAAATTCGGACGAAGAATTCGAAGCTATGGGTGATGGTGAGGGTTATAGACACAAAAAAATTTTAACTTCAAAAAGGGGTGGAGAAAGACTTTTTTTCACACAGGTAGACACTGATGCAATTTAAAAAAAACTTGAAAAAAAAAACACATGATCAGTTAAAAAAAAAATAGGCCAAAAAAAAAAAAAAGTTTAACAAAAAATAAGAGCAAAAAAAATCTATTTTTTTGTTAACTCACTGTGTTTGGGGGGAAACGCAACTCTTCACGAACAATGATCTTTTGGGCAGGGTTTTTGAAGAAGAGTCTTCTTAAAATTACGGGGGGATCTTTTTCATAATTCTTCAAATTCTAACCTCCGTCCATAGGGGTCTGTGGGGTTAAATTCTAAAATCGCCTTCTGCCCCCCAGGGCAACAATATCTTATTTTATCCAAACGGGAAAAGTTTTTGAGCCCCTGCATATCTCAGTAATGCAATTTTTTTTTAATTTTATGCTTTATGGTTTAAGGCCTGTGCCTTTAAATTCTTCTTGTTCATGGCGCGTAAAACTGCTGGCAAACTCCTAAGCCATTTTGTGTTATTCCTGTACTTCGTAGTGTCCATAATTTTTCTGGTATTGATAGGGAAAAAGGGTTCAGTAGATTCTTATTAAAGTTTTTACAGGGCCCGTGATCGATGGGGCCCGGGATCCCTCTCTTAACGTAACTATGTTTTAAAAAAAAACTTTTAAAATTTCTTTTTATTTTTATTTTTTTTTGGTTGTATTTTTTAAAAGAACCAAATTCTTTTCCTTATTCCCCAACTTAACCATCCGAACTTTAAAGACTTCCCTTTTTTTTTTGTTGTAAAAAACAACAACTTTGGGGGTTTTAACCGTTTAAAAAGGTTAATTTTTTTGGGGGGGGTAGAAAGCCAAAATTTCCGAAAACCCCCCAACTGTTAGCATTTCTTTACTTTTTTTCTAATTTTTTTTTAATACCCAGGGGGAAAAAAAATCCATTTTTTTTTCATTTTTTAACGTTTTTTTTTAAACATTTTTCTATAAAATTTTTGGGGGGGTTTTTTTTTATTTTGCCCCCCAAAAAAACCTTTTTAAAGCTCTGTGGGTTCTAAAAACAGACATTTTGGGGGGTTTTAAAATTCTTTTTCAAATAACCCCTTTTTTTTCCTTTTTCTCCATACCCCTTTTTAATTTTTTTAAAATTTACCATTTTTTTAACTTCTGTTTCTTTAAATTTATTTTTTAATTTTTTTTTTATAACCCAAATTTTAAAAATAATTTTTAAAAAAAGGTTTTAAAAATTCTCCCATAAAACCCCCCATAAAAAATTTTTTTATTTTCTTTCTTGCCTTTTTTTCTAAAATCCCGGAAAAAAAATTTTTTGAGGTGGTTTTAAAAAATTCTTTTCCTGTCAACCTTTAAAAATCACCCCATTTTCAAAGTTCTTTGAACACGCTGGTAAAAGGGCTTTTGCAATGGAACCCTTTTTTTCCCTTTTTTTTAACTTTTTTTAATAAAAAATTTAAAAAAAACAAAAAAAACGTCTTTTTTCGTAACTTTTTTGTTGCAAAAATAAAATTTACCCGTTTGGGTCCTTTTTCCCCGTTGGGCGGTTTTTTTAACAAATTTTCAAGGGAAGCATAACCCCAATAGGGCCCCTAAATTTCCCCCAAACTCGTTTTTTAAAAAAAATTATTTTTTTTTTTTTTTTAAAAATTTGTACAATATTTTGGGGGGGAAAAATCCCTGGGCCCCAAAAAAAAGTTTTACCTCCTGCGTAAAAAAAACTATTTTTTAACAAATAACAATTTCCCAACTTCTACATCAGATTAAAAGTCTGTTTACAAAACGTAGGCCCAAAAAAGGTTAAATTTCAGCAGATTGTTTTTAAACGTTATTAAGTAAATCCCCCTTTTTAAAAATTTAAAAAAAACCCCAAAAACCTTTTAAAAACCCTTAGAAACTTCATGTGCTTTTCAGATTTGGGGGGTTGCCCCAAAGGGGTTAATTTTTTTAATCTTTAAATTTTTCCCAAATTTTTTAATCCTAAAAAAAAAGCCCGGGGAAAGACCCGAAACCCCACGTAAGGGAAAACCCCCAATAATTCCGCGTTAAAATGTTTAAGAAGGGAATAAAAATTTTTTTTTTTGGGGAAATTGGGGGTTGGGGGGGGGGGGGGGGGCCCTGGGGAACACCCCGGGGGGGGGCAGGCCCCCCCAAGGAAAATTTTTTATTTGGAAAAACTAAAACAATTTTTGCAAAAACTATTTTTGAACAGTTTCAAAACCCCGGAATAGAGTTGGAAAGAAAAGCTGAACCCCCCCCCCCCCCCCAAAAAAAAAAAAAAAAAAAAAAAAAAAAAAAAAAAAAAAAAACATTTGTATGAATCCCCAGAACTGTAGCTAAAGAAAATTTGACAAACATGCTTTCAGGACATAAAGAATAAGGCCTGTAGATAAGTAAATCAAGTGGGAAATCAAACTAAGTAAATCAGATGTATGAAAACGACTGCTGGACTTCAATAAACACAATATGAAAAATGATTACTTTGAAGTCCTTTAAAAAAAAAAAACACTCAAGCTTTTGGGCCTTATACCCTCGTCAGGAAACACTAAACACAAAAAAGAACAAATGACATCAAAACAAACTGATGTCACAACAGTACACCCCCCCCCCCTTCCCCTTACAACTTATCATATCCCCACCCCTTGACAAGTTTGTGATGTGTTTGGGGGGGGGGGGGCTTGTGTGTGTGTGTGTGGGGGGGGGGTGGGAGAGAATGTAAATATCTATGTTCACGACCACCCATGTTATTTTGCACGAAAACCCCTTTTTCACATACAAATCACGTCCATCTCATATCAGTTTTGGCCAAAATTAACACATGTTTTCTAAAAAATTAACGCGCCAAAACCTCTAAAATTGACGTAATTAGCACATTGAAACGGGAGTTTCCGTACAGAATAGAATTTGGTGATGTGAACAAACATATTTACATTCTCTCCCTATAATATAAAAATCTAATGATTTGCACTATTAACGCCCGCGGAATGAGTTCTTACTAATTTCTAATATGCTCTTCTACTTCTAGCACTAATCAATAAATTAGAACAAACAACTGGCTTTTCCGTCTTGATTAGCTAATTTTTATATCCAATGAATTTAAAGAACCCTCAATTAATTCTTTAAATTCACTGTCTCCACCAAACCTGTATAACTGATAATCGCAAAACCCCGCCTTAACTGGATGCAGTACTCGTAGAACTGTAGACGGATAGCCATTAAACAAATTAGTATCTGTTTTTAACTGTTGTAAATGGACATACAACATTGGGTTTACGAGAAAATCGGATGCCTACTGCCCTTAAACTCATAAATGCCCCATTCTACAAGGCCGTGTGTGCTGAAGCTATGTGTTTCACCACTATTATAAAAGCCCAAAATTCGAGCAAGGCTTCTTGGAAAAACATACTCCCTTTCTTCTTTAGGTTCTGGAAAATTTATAGTAATTATAAGATTTGCCTCATTAATTTTTTAAACATAATGTTAAAATTGCTAAATACTTCTCTTAAAGAACAAAAGTTGTAGCAACCATCGGGTATTTTTAAATGTTTTAATAGATTGCCTTGCCCGTCCTTAATATCCACCCAGTTATTTTTATCTTTTCAGATATGTTAATCCATTTTTACTTTAAACCCAATTTCTCTAAGGGCGACCCTACAATCACCGCGTCTCTTTTCAATTGGGTGCTTTTAAGAACACACGCTCGTTTTGCTTGGTTATATAGATGTACATCTTTTTTATAACTATTTAAAAAACTAATTAAAAAATGGAACCTTTTAAATATAACGAAAGTGCCACTTACAATGTAGGAGCGTTTTATAACCCCAAATCTTTGGACTTCAGTTTGCTAACCATTGCAGTAGATGAATCATACGGCTTCCGGGTCAGGCTTGTAAACCCGCTAACTAGATATTTAAATCCGCCAATAAAGAGTGATGGAGTGCCATCAGCATGGTCATCCCGCCCAATACGTTTTACCAGAATCAGTTAAATTTTGCCGTTTACTGCGCAACTACTGGCTGTGGGTTTTTATATGCAAACCATTTAAACCATCCCAATCTTTTAGTAAGGTCAGTATATAACTTTCATGTTTATTACCAGTACAGACGAATACTAACCGAACTACAAGTGCCCCTTCCAAGCGACAACGCGTTTAATCCATTTAAAAGCCCAATGGACAATAATTTCATATGAAAGAATCTGCAACGAATTTAACATTAATACTTTAACTGATTTTAGACAAAAGTTAGACCGCAATCATGGTTAGGCACATTGTATTTGTGGGGTGTAAAAAGAGAATATACTTATGACTACTGGCCCGGCCACACCTCTTTCATCCAGACAAACAAGTTCGATTGGGATCCATAGAACAAAAACATCCTAATGCTTGGGCAACATTTATCTTAGATGAAAGTGAAGGCTTAACAATGCAGGAGTGCAAAGACTCAATGACTCCATAAGGACATACGTTTGGTGTCTATTAGGAGCACAAGCGCAGACCAAGTCTAGCATAGTTTGACCAATCTATAGGGTTTGATGCCAGAAAACAACTTCTAGCTAATTTAGAAGATGATATTAACTCTGCTGTTGATTTGCCTGCCAGCATACAAAGGTACCAAGACGTTTCTTGCACATGCTAGGTCAAAGGTTGACTTTGTTGTAGGCCATGGATTATACATGCTACCCTCTGACCTTAGACTACAGATTGGCATGATACAGAATTATAACAATGAAATCCTTATAGCTGGTGACTGTAATGTTGTAGCAGACGATTTTATTCCCATCATGCTTTGGGTATGCAGGAAGCAGCGGCGGCCATGTTCTATGTTGTTGGCACATGTATGCTGATGGACAACCCAACTTTCAAGGAAGATTATAAGTATTTGAGGAACTCTAAAGTGTGTTAGCGTGGACTCTGATGAGTGCAAGAGTGTGAAGAAAGGTGAGATATAATACTGGCGACGAGGATAGAAAAAAAAAAGTTTTGAAGCTCATCAAATTAACCTACGCATTTTCAAATCAAAGATGGCGACTCCTCTTCCACCTTTTGACAGGTTCGTGGTTCATCAAGAAGAAAGTACCGCAGGTCTTAGATGGAAGACCTGGGTTGACAAATTCGACAATCTTTTGTGTGCTTTGGACATTACAGATGACAAAAGAAAGAAAGCGCTCCTGTTGCACTATGCTGGTGACGAAGTGTATGAAATTGTGCAGTCCTTCACCCCTGCAGAACAAGGTGTGGGTGCTCAAGACACAGATGGCCATCCCTGTGCGTACACAAAGCTAAAAGACAGTCTTACTAAGTATTTCACGCCAAAGAACAACCCATCTTTTGAAGTATTCAAGTTCAGGCAGGCTAGACAGCTGAATGGTGAATCTATTGACACTTTTCACACCAGACTACGAAATATGACGCCAAATGTGACTTTCATGAAAATGACAAAGAAATACTGGCCCAAATCATACAAGGTTGTGCCTCCACACGTCTCCGACGAAAAGCCTTAAAGGACAATTTGACACTGCAAAACATTTTAGATGAAGCCAGAGCCTCTGAACTATCTGACAGTAGGGCATCAGAAATTGAAAGGACAATACCTTCGGTCAGTGCACTTCACATTTCTCATGGCTGTGCAACCCACAACGCACTCAAAGTGGTCAACCTGGCGACCACTACGCTCCTGGTTATGGTGGTCAACTTGGCGACCACTATGTTCCTGGTCATCGTGGTCAACCTGGCGACCATTACGCTCCTGGTCATCGTGGTCACCGGGCGACCATTACGCTCCTGGTCATCATGGTCAACCTGGCGACCGTTACACTCCTGGTTATCGTGGTCAACTTGGCGACCACTCTGGCTCCGGTCATGGTGGCAACCGCCACACTTCTGGGTCATCGTGGTCAATCGGGCAAACCCCACTTCTATCAGCAGCGACGACAGCCCACTAGTGGGGGTGAACGTGCTTCATCCTGCCGTTACTGTGGTGGTCCTTTTCCTCATCATTCAACATGCCCAGCAAAAGGAAAAGAGTGTAGATCGTGTGGTAAACTTGGACACTTTTCAAAGGTATGTGAATCTGTTCGTCACACTGTTCGACAGACTTACACATTTGACCCTGAACCAAACATGTTGGACACGCAAGAAACGGATCAGACAGTTGATAGATCCCCTGCTGATGAGTATGTGTTTTCCATACCGCAGACAAAAGTGAACTGAACAGAAGTCCAGAAGTAGAAGTCTCTATTGCTGGAATTCCATGCAAATTTGTCCTTGATTCAGGAACGACTTCAAATATCATAAATTTTCAAACTTTCCAAGAAATCAAAGAAACCTACCCACAAGTAGTACTGCAACGCCCATGCCCCCTCATTTACCCCTACGGATGTGACAAACCCCTGCCTCTTGAAGGACATTTTCAGGCTCAGATAGAGGTGAACAGCTCAAGCACCTCTGCAGTTTTCTATGTCATGAAAAATATTGCAGCTAAGAACACTGCCAACCTTCTTAGTTGTGCCACATCCAATGCTTTGGGTCTCGTCCATTTCACAATGTCGACCACGCCGCAGAACATCCCAGATCAATTCCCATCTTTGTTCAGTGGGGAGATGAGGAAGATCAAAGGCACTTCGTTAAACTCCACATTCACAAAGGCATGAGACCGGTATCCCAAGGACACAGAAGAATCCCTTTTCATGTCCGGAAAGATGTGGAAAAAGAGCTTGATCGACTGAGAAACTAGATGTCATCGAGAAAGTCGACGGTCCGACCCCATGGGTTAGCCCCATCGTGGCTGTTCCAAAGAAGAATCAAGATGGAGTCCGCATTTGTGTCGATATACGACAAGCCAACCAAGCCATTGCTAGGGAAAAGCATCCCATGCCAACCCTTGATGACTTGAATATCAGAACTGAATGGATCCATCGTATTCAGCAAACTGGACCTCTCATCTGCTTACCACCAGTTGGAACTGAGTAAAGAGAGCAGATACATTACTACTTTTTCCACTCATGTGGGACTGCGTAGGTACAAGCGTCTTTTGTTTGGTGTAAACGCTGCTTCGGAGATATTTCAAAACGCAATTGCTGAACTGTTGAGTGACATATCTGGCGCATAAAAACTCTCAGATGACATTATCGTGCATGGTCGAACTCAAGAAGAACATGATGAAGCTCTCAGACTGACTCTGAAGCGACTGGAGGAACGAGGTGCAAAGCTGAAGAAAGAAAAATGGTGTTTCTCTGTGCCAGAAATAACGTTCTACGGCACGTGTTTGGTAGGAATGGAGTTGCTCCAGATCCAGAGAAATCAAGACAATCTCTGAAACCCCTCCACCAAAAACCATCACGAGGTTCGTTCATATCTTGGAATGACTCAATATGTGGCACGTTTCATCCCGGGTTATGCGACAATCACAGAACCTCTTCGAAATCTCACAAAGAAGAACGCTCCTTGAAATGGGTCCTGTGAAGAAAATGCATTTCAGAGACTGAAAACCCTCCTCACAAGTGCTCACGTGATTGGCATACTTCAACCCGCAAAAGAAAACAAAGTACTGGTTGATGCAAGTCCGTTGGTTTAGGTGCAATCCACACTCATGACGTGGAAAACCCCAACGCCTACGCGCCAGCCGGTGCGCTGAGCAAGACACAGAGAAACGTTACTCTCAGAACGACAAAAATGCTTGCTGTGGTATCGGGTTGGACATTTTCATCTCTACTTGTTTGTGCCTCCTTTTTTCGTTGTTACTGACCACAAAGCCTCTTCTCAGTATCGTGACAGTCTTCAAAGCCAACGAACGCTCGCATTGAACGCCTGCGACTTCGGCTCATGCCATATGAAATTGACACTCTGTATGCTCCTGTCAAACGAGCGAAATCCCCGCTGTCTACATCAGCAGACATCCCAACAACCAACCCTCGAAGTGAAAATGCTTTCGGAAGAGGTACATCTGTTACGTGTTAAGAACTCTATCCCAAAGCATGACCTTGACTGAAGTTCGAGAAGCAACCAAGTGTGACAAGACTCTACAAAAAGTCATAGCAGTACAAAAGGGTGAGTGGAATGTTCCAGACATTCGCATGTATGGTGCCATTCAAAAATGAAATTTTTCAGTGTTGGATGGTCTTTCGCCCTCCGAGATCAACCGCCTCATCATCCCTACCAGCCTACGCTCAAAGACTGAGCGCCATGCTCATCAGTCCCACCTAAGGGATTGTGAAGACGAAACAACAACACATCCGCGAAAAAGGTGGTTCCTGGAAAATAATCGAATGGTTGAAGACACATGAAGTCATTATTTCCGTGTCAGGCTTCATAGACAGCCCCGAGTCATGTGAACCACTGGTCCCCACACCACTTCCCGACCCCTGCCCTGGTGCTCCCTCCTCAATGGACTTTTGCTGCCCATTCCCACCGGTGACTACGCTCTGTGGTGTGGGACATGACAGCCCGGTATCCTGAAGTTGAAATAGTCCCCCACAACATCTGCTTCCTCGGTGATTTCCCTTAAACTTGAAATGATTTTCGCCCGTCAAGGATTACCAAATACTTGTAAAAAACTGACAATGGCCCCACCTTTCAAGGACATGATTTGGCCAACTTGTGCGAAAGCTGTGGATT
The DNA here is from genome assembly GCA_018398815.1 of Conus ventricosus. NCBI lineage: Eukaryota > Metazoa > Mollusca > Gastropoda > Neogastropoda > Conidae > Conus > Conus ventricosus. Next base: position 1,456,229 of record CM031626.1, read on the forward strand.
TGAACACAGAAAAATCACCCCATTGTGGCCAAAGCAACGGCGAAGTGGAAAGATTCAATGCGAACACGAAAAAACTACGTCCGTTCATGTCGGCAGAAAGGAAGAACTGGCAAAACAAACCTGGCGACGATTCTTATGATGTCCAGAGCCACTCCTCATCTTCAACCTGCCTATCCCATTTGAAGCCTCAACGCAGAAACATGAATACTGAACTGCCTGCTGTGATTTCTAACCTTCAAAGTCAAACCCAGTATAATCTCAATCTCCCAGAAGGAACTAGAAAAGCAAGGAGACAATGAAACAAAAGCGATATGAAACGAAAGACGAAGGAGTCCAACCGCCGCAGTCTGGTGACAGCGTCATAGTAAAACAGCAATAGACAGTCCACACCTGACTCCTCCCGTATGACCCAAAACCCCTTCACCATCACTGCAGACTTGGTCCCAAAATTACTGCCCAAGCGAGTTCCAAAGAAATTGGTTAGAAACTCATCCTTCCTTCGGAAAGTCATCGTCAACGATCACAAACTACTTCTTGGAAGAAGAGTGGAAGGCGAAGACACATCCCTTTCGAGTTTCCCAGCTGCTCAGGAGAATCTCACACCTCCTGTGAACACACGGCCCACCAGGAAACCTGCTATGAACGTTACCCCAACAAAGACACCAACACGGAATGAATCCCAGTGAACACTATGAACGTTACCCCAACAAAGACGACCAACACGGGAATGACTTCCCCAGGAACACTATGAACGTTACCCCCAACAAAGACACCAACACAGAATGACTTCCCAGTGAAGACTATGAACGTTACTACCCCAACTAAGAAGACACCAACACGGAAGACTTCCCAGTGAACACTATGAACGTTTACCCCAACAAAGACACCCAACACGGAATGACTTTTTTCCCGTGTACACTATGAACGTTACCTCCAACAAAGCCACCAACACGGAATGACTTCCCAGTGAAGACTATGAATGTGACTGCAACACACCGCGACGGAGCCATGACCCCCCTGAGAAAACACGATGCGAAAACCATCCGAAATCGACACCACCAAGTAATCTGAAAAGACTATAAGTTATAGATTTTCAACACACTCACTAACATGAGATAAGACTATGAGATTTAATTAAGACTGATGAGTATCCACCTGGACAATTTTTGAATCGACAAATGTGTTTCAAGTGGTGTGAATGTCTGAATGAGAAAACAAGGTTTAAGTTTTAGATTCATTTTGTGTTTCAAGGCGAAGAGATACTGGAAAATGGCCTGATAATTAAATTTGAAGGTTTATGAGGGTACAAGATAGTATTTTTGAAAAATAATAATTGGGTTTAAGTGTTTAGAGAGAGAACATTTTTTTTTGTAAAGGTTTTTGAAGAGTTTCCAATAATACATAAAGATTGGATGTTTTTTTTAAAGAATGTTTCAATTTCAGTTGATAATTTTCCATATATAAAAAAGAAATCAATACAGTATTTTTAAAGTTGTATTATTTTAATCTGAAGGTTGGGAAGGAGTGTAATGTTGTAGCAGCGATTCTATCCCATCAATGGCTTTGGGTTAGCAGATGCAGCAGCGGCCATGGTTTAGGTTGTTGACACCATTGGTAACTGATGGACAACCGCAAATCTAGAAAGATTATAAGTATTTGAGGAACCCTAAATGTGTTAGCATGGACGTCTGAATGAGTGGCAAGAGTGTGAAGAAGCAGGTGAGTAAATAAACAGTCATAGGCTATGCCAGTCCTATTATCCACAAATTTATATCTAATTTTTGTTAAATAAATTCATGTTATCTAGAGGTTCTTAAAAAACATTAATACTAGGTGGCACGTTTGATGTTAACTGTTAGTTTCATTCCAAAAATTGGTTACTCTATTTAGTAAAGACATTTTCTCAAATTAGTTCTGGAATAATTGTTCATACAAAAAAAAATGTTTTTTTAATGTGTGTGTGTGTGTTGTGTGTGTGTTGTGTGTGTGTGTGTGTGGTGATGTGTGTGCGTGCGTGCGGTGTTATGCCTTGCGTGCTTGCGTGCGTGTGCGTGCGTGTGTGCGTGTGTGTGTGTGTGTGTTTTGTGTGTGTGTGTGTGTGTGTAGTGTGTGTGTTGTGTGTGTGTGCGTGTGTGTTGTGTGTGAGTGTGTGTGTCAAATATTAGGATTAACTCAATAAAGCAACTCTACCGGGGTAATGGTCAAAGTCACGACGAACAGATTTTGGGTGGTCTTTTTCAGAGTGGCGGAGCAAAAGAACACGTGCCCACGCAGTTTGTGAACGGTCGGGCCTTCGTCCAGTTAGCATACACATTAATTTACTTCACTTTACTTTCGTGACGTTTTTGTAAGTAGCAATCGAAAGATGGTGTGCTCGAAACTCTCAGAATATGGTGTTTGAAATTGGTGCCAGTTTGCATGTTATATAGACTTTGTGGTTTTCAACAGTTTAACTTTACGACACACGTTAGCTAACGCAAACAACGCGTGGTCAGAAAGAGCTAAGAGCTTTGTCCCTAAAGAAAAAAGGGTTTGTCTCTGGTCACATCCCGACCCTAACCGAAATTTTCCCTGCCGACCTAGACATTTCTTTTATTCTCCTGACACACACACACACACACACACACCCACACACACACACACACACACACACACCACACACACACACACACACACACACCACAGCACACACACACAAAGCAGTCAAACTTTAGATCAGTAGTCGATTTTGGGGAAGACCCAAGTACCATGCTTTTGGAAACTACAGTAAATTGACGCGGCAAGTGACATCTTTTATTGTACTGCAAGTGAAGCGCCAGATTGCAACTCGAGTTTGCGTCGTCTTTCTCCTTGAGACAAACCGTTTTTCGTCCAGCAGAAGTAAGAATTTTGTAGTTTCATCTGTGCGTGAAAAAAAAAAGTCTGTAAAAAAAATATGCTGACCAAACGTATTTGTCCAGCCATGTTACCAGAAACAAACCAATACTTTAACCTTTTGGTAAGGGATGCTTGTTTAAGCAGAGTGAGATCATTATCAGGGTCCTACGTGTAAAGTACTATTGGAAAAAAAAGGGGGGGGGGAGAGGAATAGATAGCAAAGACAACATCACGGCCGATAAAATAGAAAATGGATGATCATTGTACTTTATTCGTGTTCACCCCAGTGGCCGCCGTGTTGTGCGTGACACGAGTAGACGCCTCGTCCCTGTCTTCTGTGAATAGAATTTCCCAGAACTGTCGCCTTGTCGATTCTGGTAAAACAGATCATTGCTCTCAAAAGAACAAGAACTTCTGCTGTCTCTTCGAAAATTTCTTTTTTGGTGTGTCAGAACGCTTTTTGACTAATTCTGTCTGGTGTGGATCTTTGTCTCCGATGTAACTTCTTCAGTTCATTTATCTTGGCAGCATACCATGTCGGTTCAGAGACCAATCTCAAACAGAACCCCGAGAGAACATTGTCGGAAAATTTATTCCGCCTATAATTCATCATTCGAACTTTTCAGGATTTATACTCAAGTCAGATTATTTGAACCCCTCGCTGCAATTTACGGTAGCACATGATGGATTGTTTGGTAATCCGCGCATTAGTAGATCTGCACAGCAATATAGGTCTCCATGTCGATAGATCTATGTAGAAAACTTTCTTTATAACTGATTTTGTGAAATTCACAGATTTCTGCAGGGTTTGGTCTGGTTTACGGATTTTTACTTTCCACAGACTTCATTTAATTTCAATGTATTGGCTGCCTGTTCGTATGTATTTAGGGTATGTTATGCTTGTATGTCTCTGTGTGTGAGAGGGGACTGCATGGTTCTCAAAAATTGGACAGAAGTTCAGACCATAGCAATTCATCGACCCATGATCCTTTCAAGCATATTTTTATAGTGGAGATCTAACGACATGCATCATCCTGCACGCTGCGAAACCTGGTCAAAATAATTATACGAGAGAAACCTTTGATGCGTGATCAACCAAAGGGGCTGACCCACCTGCATGCTTGACTCGACTTGATCCTCTTAGACGGTCGTCCGTGGGGGCAACGCCCTGATAGCAGTGGAACAAACATCCTTCTCATTCCTCTCTGTGTCTCTGCCCTCCGCAATGTATTTTCACACCGCAGGCCTGTCCACTCCGTGATGTATCCCCCAATCTTTTTCCTTGTCGACCTCATCGTTCGCCTTGGTCCTGTACTGTGCCCTGCATGATTGGCTTGCAAGGCCTGTTGATCGTGTGATGTGTCCGTACCAGTTCAATTTGCGTCTTTTTTAACGGAGGTTAGAGATCCCGACATATGACCAAGTCATTCCTCGATCTGCTTTTTTAACTTCACATTGCTGATGTGATCTCGTTGTGGGGGTAATGAGATGCAAGGAGTCGTCTGAAGCACCTCATTTCCATTGATGGATCTTTTCTCAGGTCTTTTGCTCAGAGGCTACCAAGAGCCAGAAAGTTTTGCTAGTTTATTTCATCATAGGCATATTTTTCAAAACACATGCAAGGTTTCCAATAATGAAAGTTTCCTGCCAAGTCTATAACTTTTCCTCAAAACACACCCTTGTAACATAATGACTTTCATCCGTGTAAAAAATAATCGAAAAATCTTATTGATTACTCAGAAAAATTCCTTTGATTCCTTGTTTTCAGAGCTCGGTTGCTGAACTTTTTGGCTTAGCATAGACTGACTCATCTAAGGCCTGGCCAGGCTGTCGCTGTATTAAAAGTCCAGCGACATGTTCCAGTCTTTAAAGTGCGCTGTTTATCGTTAACTTCACAGTCTGAAAACGGATGTCGTTTAGCCACATACTAAGCTGTGCGCCGTGCAACTTTGCCGCAATGACAGACTTTGACCAGAGGACCGCAATAGTGGTCATTATCGTATTGATTTGTTTTATCTTAATATCATAATAAACGATCTGCCTTAAACATGATAGTTGTAGAAAAAGCAGCACGTCACAAAAAACAAACAAACAAAAATCCCACCCACCCACAAAAAAGTGATGATGATGATGATGATAAGGATGTGACAGGGCAGTTCCAAATGATTTAGTTAGACCCAAAGCGCGTGTGCAAACACAACACGGCCGTTCATGTTCCCCCCCCCCCCACATGTGCATTGCACACTAACAGACAATTATAATGACATAACTACTACACGACTAATGATAATAATAATAGAGAATTTTGAAATTCATTCGTCTGAAACAATCTACAAATTATTACCCAGTGTGTTTTATAGAAGACGATTGGGAATGGAATGAATAAATTCAATATACGTAAATACACTTATAAATCGAACATAAAAATTGGACACATTATCATTTATTTCTTTCGGAGTCCAATATCTCCGTAAACCATGGGAGTCCCCCCCCAAATATTCTACAGAAGGAGTCAATATCCTATCCTATACTTGTATAGTCCTACCAATACATGCTTCTAACAGATTACTCCTAGGAAAAATCAAGGACAATAAACGCCCCCGCCGCGCACAGAGACACAGACACACACAGACACACACACACACACACACACACACACACACACACACACACACTCACACACACACACACACACACACACACACACACCCACACATGGAACGCGATGCACGCACGTACGGCACGCAAGCACGCACGCATGCACGCACACACACACACACACACACATCACACAAACATCCCACAACACACTCCAGCACGCGCGGCGCGCGCGCGCCGCGCACACATACTGACATATTTTGCAGATATTCGTACGCACAAAACCAACATTGGAAATATGGAACGGTTTTCATGTTTGGTTAGCAATATTAAAAAAGCATTCAATAATTGCTGTTGACAAGCCATGTACACATGATTCATTACAATGTTCTAACAAAGGAACTTTGGGACATGTCCTGTGGGATCTTCTGTGCGATGACATCATTGGTGGAGGACAGAATATTTTCCACCCACTGCATTCCTTAGAGGCTGTCCGACTCATTATGACGGGGATCACAATATTGTTCCCCCACTGCATTCTTCTGAGGCTGTCGGACCGCATTATGACGGGGATCACCAAGAATTGTCCCCCACTGCAATCTCAGAGGGCTGGCGACTCTTTTGACGGGGATCACCAATATTGGTCCCCACTGCATTCTTCAGAGGCTGTTGACTCAAGATGCCGGGATCAACCAAATCCACTGCTTCTTCAGAGGGGCTGTCGACTCATTATGACGGGGATCACCAATATTGTCCCCCACTGCATTCTCAAGGGCTGTTGACTCATGATGAGGGGAATCCACCAATATTGTTCCCCACTGCATTCTCAGAGGGCTGTTGACTCATGATGACGGGATCACCAAATCCACTGCATCATCAGAAGGGCTGTGTCGACTCCATTATGACGGGGATCACCAATATTGTTCCCCCACTGCAATTCTTCAGAGGGCTGTCGAACTCATTAGGACGGGAGATCACCAATATTGTTTCCCCCCCACTGCATTTCTTCGGAGGGCTGTCGACTCAATTATGACGTGGATCAACCAGTATTTTCCAACAACTGCTTCGTCTGAGGCTGTTGACTCATTATACGGGATTCACCAATAGTGTTTCCCCCACGCCATTCTTCAGAGGGCTGCTGACTCAATAGGACGGGGAATCAAAGTCGCCCCTTCTAACATCATCTCCCACTCCACCACTTGCAAACAACCCACACAGTTGTTCTTCTCCTGATCATTATTGACAGATACACCACACATGAAGGTGAACACTCATCAGTTTTCTTGCGGAAAAATGACCAGCAGTGAATCGCTCACTTCCATCTGTACCACCGTCTCCCTCACACACTGACGCAAACATCACATTCTCATCAACTGTTCAAAACCTCTTAGGAATCTATGGGAGCGCAGACCACACACACACACAAACGACTCACACACACACACACACACACACACACACACTCACACACACACACACACACACACACCACACTGCCGCGCGCCATGTGAGAGTGCACACGCACCGCACGCGCGCGTGGGCGCGCAACACAAAGAACACACACACACCACGCACGCAACGCAAGGCACGCTCAAACACTCACCACACACACACACAACACACACACACCACACACAGACCAACACACAAACAACACACACACACACACACTGACTTTAAAACTAAAGATGTGAAACCATGAAGAAGACATCTTTGGACACAGAAGTGTGAAAACTACTTGACAACCAAGCACTGTCCAAATCAAAACACAACATAAATTGCTTGTTGACCGGAGGAAGAACAGACAACGATAAGTAGATTGCTTGTTGACCCCGAGGGAGACAGACAGATGATAAGTAGATGTGCTTGATTATCAAAATGTAGCATAAAAAATAAGCATTAAGCGGGTTAAAAAATCAATTAATAACAAACGAAATGTTTTTAATAATCAACCCTAACAGCCTGACGGGCAGACCGCTCTCTCTCCTCTCTCTCTCTCTCTCTCTCGTCCTCCTCTGTCTCTCATCGCTCTCTCGCTCTCTCTCTCTCTCCCATCTCTCTCTCGCTCTCTCTCAGAATATAATTATAACGTTTGGTACTACGTTTATCTACTGTGAAAACTTAAGACTACCTGCTGCGATGTAATAGGATTTAGCACGCCTCCACTCACGACTGGGGTCATGATGTCTGTTGTCATCATACAAAGACATAAAGCAGGCATGGTTTTCAGTGTTTGAACCTTTACCAAATGTCATCAGACACAGACATAATGCTTGAATGGTTTCAGTATGGAACATTACCAAGATGTCATCAGACAACAGACATAATGCTTCAATGGTATCAGTGTTGAATATTACCAAGATGTCATTAGACAACAGACCATACAGTGCTGGAATGGTTTCAGTGTTGGAACTATACCAAGATGTCATCAGACAACAGACATAATGCTTCAATGGTTTCAGTGTTGAATATTACCAAGATGGCATTAACAACAGACATGACGCTGGAATGTTTCAGTGTTGAACATTACCGAAGAGTCACAGACCAACAGACATAAAAGCTTCAAATGGGTTTTTCAGTGTTGAACATACCCAAATCATCAACAAAACAGACATAAAGCTTCCAATGGTTTCCATGTGATACATTCCAAATGTCATCAGACACAGACATAACGCTTCAATGGTTTCAGTGTTGAACATTGCCAAGATGTCATCAGACAACAGAACATAAAGCTTCAATGGTTTCAGTGATTGAATTATTACCAAGATGTCATCAGACAACAACATAAGCTGGAATGGTTTCAGTGTGGAACATTGCAAGATGCGTTAGAAAAAATCACGTTTAAAAGAAATTTGAGTTCTTTAATATTTTGTAAATGTAGCTTTTGTGGTATGACTAGATAGAGACAGTATTGACCCATATATTTTGGCATGTACTGAACTCAGTGTTTCTGAGACATGTTCACAGAATTGATAGGCAGTGAAATGTACCAGTGCCCCAAACCCATGTTCTTCTACGAGTTGATGATACAATGTCACTATTGATTTCCTTTCCCGTACCTTTATCCTTTTTGGAAACAAAATGTAGTGTTACGTCTTAGTAGAACGCCATAGCATGAGAGAATGTAAATATCTTCAGTTCAAGCTCACCCATCTTATTGTGGGGGGGGCACGAAAACCCCCCTTTTTCACATACAAAATCACGTCCTTCTCATGTTGATTTTTTGCCAAAATTAACACCTGTTTTCATAAAACAAAATTGTAACACGTCAAAAACGGCAAAAGCGAACGTAATAGTACATTAAAAGAATGGGGGCCCTTACCGTGCCAAGATACAGAGTTGGTGATCGTGAACAAAGATATTTACTTTTCTCCCGGACATAAAAATCTAAGTTGTAACAAAAAAATAAGTTTAGCAAAGAAATAAATACTTTTTTTAACGAACATCACAGTGTATTAGTGGGACAACCTTTTCAGCTCTTCACGAACAAACGATCTTTTAGGGCAGCTTTTTTAAGAAGAGAAGTCCTCTTCTTAAATAATACACGGGAGGGTTTTTTCATGAGTCTTTTTTCAACTTCATATACTTCTACGCTCCATATAGGATCTGTGGCGCTAATTCTAACATCGCCTTCTGCCCTCTCCAGGAGCATAACAAGTATCTTACTTTTAGCCCCAAACCGCACATAGTTTTGAGTCGCCCTGCACATCTATCAGGAATAAGGCTTATTTTTTAAATTTAATTGCGTTTTACTGGTTTAAGGACCTCTGTCGTTAAATTCTCTTCATTGTTCACTATGGCACGTGAAGACTGCTGGCAATCTCCTAAACCCAATCTGTGTGCGTTCTCTATACTTCGTAGTGTCCATAATTCTCTGTGATATTGAAAGTAAGCAGGCTTTTCAGCGAGATCTTATTAAAGTTTTCTACTAGGGCTTTGGATCGATGTTGCCTGGGACCCTCTCTAGTAAATGTAACATGAGTTTTAAAAAACATTGGTTGACAGAACCTTAAAACTCCTTTCCATCATCAACTTGAATCAGCCTAGATACTTTAAATGGACCCTCGCATGTATATTGTTGTTAAGCCACAGCCAACATCATTGAGCTTTTAATCTGTTAAAGGTTCAGCGTCTTGTATCTTGAAGCCATGTCAACAACTGTCAGAGCAACTTAAACTTTTTTTCTTCGAAACTTGGTCATGTGGAAGATACAACAAGTCCACTGGTGGGTGTCATTGTGAACTGATTAACAAATCTAGGTCCTTATTATTCTTTTTTGGGGGCAGGCAGATATATTTGCCAAATGCCTGTTTTAAAGCCAGTCTTTCGCAATCTGATTCAGACACTCTAAGCAGCTTTCTATTTATTTCAATAGCAGTCTTTCCTTCCAAAACGCCTTTAGGAGAATAAATATTTTTGGTAAAACAAACAACCTTTCGGAATTGTCCATAAGAAGACTGTATTTTAATTTTAATTTTAATTATTTTTAGGATTGTTTGTGCAAGAAATATAATCTCCCATAGCACCCACAAAGAAAAACCAATTTCCTGCCACTTTTCTCTGTTCTTCTGATGGTTCATAAAAGTCAGACAGTTCTGGCGGTGGCGAATGTTAGAATCTCTTTCCTGCACTTAAGTTATACGCATTCATTGCCTCATCAACGTCTGTAAATGTGTGCTCTGCATGACCCTGTTCTCTTAACTGTTTTATTTAATAAAGTCTAAGTGAGCAATCCCCTCCTTTTCTCATAAGCGTCTCTGCCTTGCTAAATCTTCTATTAGCCTTGTTATGGGCGTTTCCTCTCTTCAGCGACCTCAATTAACTAAACATATAAGTGCTTCCAGAGAAAGGCCAAGGCATTGAATAATAGCTCCTCCTACCATCATAACCTACTCCCTCCATCCTTTTTATAAATAAATATTTGCTATGCACTAAATTTTCTGGGATAAGACCCCTGTGTAACAAGAAAGTCTTTGATGACACGCAATCCCTGGCAGTAACTTTACAACTATAACCTTAACAACATCTCAATGTCTACCCTTCCTAGGTCACCGGCTTCATTTTAACTGTTTTTTGCTAGCACGCTATAGCCTTACTACGCCGCTTAATTACAGCAAGTGGTAAATCGTAGTGATAATCTTATTTTGTCACTCACTTTTTATTACTAAAAAAAATAAAATAATCATAATACGAAAGACTGTCTATGTGCTTTTTAATCAAAAAATCTTTTGTTGTTAAAGCTAAAAAAAAAGTTGCAACCCTATTTTGGCGAATCTTCAATTCTTTCCCCATGTTAGGGGCGGTTTTTATTCCAAGAAACATTTTGGCAAGGTTGAATTAACTTTAAACCCCAACAACAGGCAGGCTGCAGAATTAACCAACGTTTAAACCATGGTTTTAAAAGTATTATATTATTTGTTATTGCGTTTTAAAAAATTGGATTGTGGACAACTATTAAAGGGCTGAGGAGCAGGCAGACTACGCCGTAGGCTACTCAGGGCAGACCACTGCCATAAAGAAAGATGATACTCTCTGGCTGCTTGTGGAAAAACTAAAACAGTATTTTAGGTGTTGAAATAAGTGACGAACAGATTCGCAACTGTCATACATCAGACTTGAGAAATTACTTAGCTAGTACGAAGCACAACTAGGGTCAAACATGGTTTAGATCGGTAGCCAGACAAGGAGTAGTCTATATGCTAAGTTAGTAATTAAGAGGGCGCCGTTTGATTCAGAAGAGATTAAAATATGACTTATCACAAATCCGGTTTTAAACAAGTCAATAGAAACGCTTGCATGTATAGGTATTACCAGATTTGGGACTATGTTATGCCCATTCTCAATGGGATAATTACTGTTTAATCATATTAATTTTGATCAAATTATAATTTTAATCGCAATAAAAAAAATGAGGCGATCAGGAGAAGAGAAGACGCCGCAGACAATCCGCAGGACCAGAAATGTACCACAAGTGAATGTACCGTGCAAGTGAGTAATGTTACTACTAAGTCCTAAAAAGAAGGCCTGGACGTGTTGAGGCTGGGCGTAAACTAGCTGAATGAGGAAGCAGACTGAAAAAAGCAATACCCAAAATCCGGGGGGTCAGTAAAACAAAAAGTGTTAGGATAGTAATACATCATCACCACCCGCCAACAACAGCAACCACCCAACAACACAAATTCACAACAAACGATAAGATGTTTTTATATGTATTTTGCTGCTGGTGTTGTTGGCGGGGAGTTTCAGCATACAAATGTCAAAACGCCATACTTAGCCGCAAAAGTCCAACCCCGCCACAAAAACAGTAAAAGAAGAAGAAACAACATCTGCAAAAAAAGTGGCAAAAAAAACGCTCTGTTTGTAACCCCGCATTTTCTATGAATATTTTTAAGAACTAGATAAAGTACAATTAAGAACAAGGACAAGTACAAGCAAGTTAGTTTTTTATGTGTTTTTGTTTTTTTTTTTTTTTTTTTTTTTTTTTTTTTTCTTCTTTTTTTTTTTTTTTTTTTTTTTTTGTTTTTTTTTTTGTTTTTTTATTTATTTTTTTTTTTTTTTTTTTTTTTTTTTTTTTATTTTTTGTATTTTTTTTTTTTTTTTTTTTTTTTTTTTTTTTTTTTTTTTTTTTTTTTTTTTATTTTTTTTTTTTATTTTTTTTCTTCTTTTTTTTTTTTTTTATATTTATAATATAGACCGTACTTTATAAGTAAGTGCAAAGTGATTAACAAGTTAAGTGCAAATCAAATTAAGTTCTAGTTAAGTTCTTAATAAGTACTAAGTTTAAGTTCTACAGTTAAGTACTAGTTAGGTTCTAAGTTCAGTACAAACCAAGTCCAGTAAGCTCTCCAATGCCCTACCAGCCATATGTAAACTTATAATTGACGTAAGTTCTCTGTTAATGCAGAGACAGTGATTTTTTGTTAACCAGCAGTTGTGTTTACTTAATGAAGAAGTAGAGCGCAGATTTAACATTGTGGTGATAAAAAACTGTTGATTTTCAAAGAGAGCTTGCTTGAGTTATCGTAGAGTTATCGTTTTTTGACAAACTTCTTTACTTATGCCTTTAGCTTTTTTCATTACAGAAGTCTAGGCTGGCAACGCTGTACATCTTCGTCCGGCAAACCAACATATTCCTTTAATAACTTGTCCCATTGATACCTCATCCTCATCTTTCCAATTACTTTCTTGTTTACCAGTTTGAATGTAAAGGGCTGTCTTTTGGGAAGTCGCATGTGTCGTACCATCCTCCAGTTCCTTTAGCCTCTTTTGTATTCAAAATCCTTATAGAAGTCTCTGTGGGACGTCTAGAAGAAAACTATCAGGGTCTGTGTAAAGGACTCTTGCTTCTGGGATACAGCGTTTAAAAGAAGTCATACAGAAATTCTATCATGTCCCCCCCTCCCCCCCAATAACGTTGACACATCTAATACGGTAAAGCCAATAAACACCGGGCCAGTGTGTATCTTAACATCCTTTGTCTTCATCATAATGCAACCAAGCGGTTGTTAAATCTTCTAAAGTCTTGATAGTTAGTTTAGAGCCACTTAATTGCTTGGTTTTCTTTTGAACTAATTTAACATCTTTACGTTTTGTGTGGATGTTCATAGTTTTGCCAAAACAGCTGTTGTTCATCAGTTGTGTAAAGAAGTCTTTTTTGAATCAACAGTGGCTTGAGTTCTAAGATCAGTATATCTTCTTTCTCTTGATGATGGTCTCATAAAAGCTCTTGGTCAACAGCAATATTCTGTGAACAGCATCTTAGTTTCAGACCGTGTCTTAAGTAAAACTGTAGGGAGCTGGTATGACAAACATACTTAGTTTTTTGTAGCGAAGATGGAACAAGTTTAGGCGGTTCGATGGGACTTCATCTTTAATCTTTCTGCAGCTAGGGGTAATCGTATGTGGAGATCGTGAGTTTCATAAGGATATTCTAGTCTACTTCCAAGATTACCTCCCGATTGGATTATCAGGTGAAGCTTGACAACATACTTAACACAGTATTAACATTATGAGGTCCATTTCTATCGAATGTAAAGTTTACTCAGTGGAAGCGTTGACTCCATGGCCCAACCATACAGATTGTTGGCGTCTCAGTACATGTAGACTAGTTGGATTGGACGGTTAGTAGGATCATAATCATCTAAATATTTGTTGTTAGCTTTTGCCAGTAAGGTGTGAGGCCATGCTAATAGGGGGGGGGGCCGGCGGGGTGGGGGGGGGGGGGGGGGGGGGGGGGGGGGGGGGGGGGGGGGGGGGGGGGGGGGGAGGACCGGCCTAGAGGAGTGCGGGCCGTCTTTTTCAAATCATCTGAAGGTGTGGGATATCCCTACGTCACAGTGCCTTCCACTCTGCCAGAAAAGTCCCAATACCGCCGGCGACCCACTCCAGGCCATGGGGCCGGTGAAGACCTGTGATGACTCAGCAGTAAAGTTTCATGCATGTAGTTCTAGTACATTCTGAAAAACGTTCTGCCAATAAACACCCGTCAGCAAATAAATATGATCATGAAAATCGCCCATTGTTTGGCAGAGTAATCTGTCACAGGCTTTCTGAGCATATTCATGTCAGCATCATTTATGTCATTACCTCTAAAGACTAAAAAAGAAAGCGCCTTTAGGAGGGAAGTGAGGTCCGACGTCAAACCTGTCCACGAGTCCAAGTATTCATAAGATAAACTCCTTTACGTATCAAGCACGGGTCAAAATAATGATTAGTGATTGGTGGATTAGTCTTGTAGCAGATCCTGCTAATAGTTATCGAAACTAGCCATAGATGGTGGGCAGAGTCATAAAAGGAATAAACAGTCAAGAGTAAAAGTCTTTACTTTTCTGAAGATTGGCAATGCAGATAAACCCTCTTATATTCAGCAAGTCACTGCTTGCATGATAAAATGAGAATCGTAGCCACGAGGTTATGAAAGAAGATAGTGCAGTTTTCCATTTTTTGGTCAACCTTAAGTTGAAGATTACATTGATTGAACTTTCCAGTAATGTGATCCCGTGGTCGTTACTGGTACGCTCTTTACTGTTATGGTGTTAGCTCTAAAGCCGAAATAATCCAGCAGTGTGTAGATTGAGTCATAACGTTCTTGGTCTTCAGAGAGTCATAACAATGTCTGGAAAGATTTAGTTGGTTGAGTAGTAATTTGCGACGTTGTTCATCGGCTCTAGAAATCTACTACTGCAGTAGGGCCCTGTAAATTTCCCTGGGTGGTTGTGCCCCGTCTGACCATAACAACAATAAACGCACTAAGAACAATCTGATGGTGGGTTTAATCAGGTGTTTTTTTGTCTTGCTGTTGGGACCGTAGTACTGTGGCAAGAGCGAATCAAAGTCCGCATAAACCACGTACGGGCTCATTTGCATTTTTTGTGTAGCATTCTTTAAAACTAACTTTAGGACCCGTGGTTTAGGTTGAGGAGTTGGTTTCACAGTCTACAAAAACTTTACAATATTCTTATGACTGGCAGCTGCTTCTATAGTTGGGATTCTTGACCAACACCTTCTACAACAAAGCCCTTGTTTAGCATGGATCCTTTTGATGTATGAAAGCCATCATGTCGGCTTATTTTCCTGATTAATACAGATGAAACTCTTTGCACTATCTTCAAACAGTATCAAGTCTACATTTTTGTGAAGCCGTTCGCAAAAAGTAGGAGCTTGGAGAAACCCTTAGAGCACTAGATCGGCTTCTACAGACCATGTGTATAAACGTTTCCGGTATTGGTTTGTTTTGGTTCTTCAAACTGAGATATACTTTCTATACTCACTGAAAGGGCTATGTTATCAAAGTTTCAGCTCTGCATATATGCTTCCTAAATTAGATACTCTTTCTTCAGCATTCTTTATAACCAGGGTGTAAATGGCGCTAAAAAACGCACCACATACAACACATGTGTCAGGATGTTTTTTAGTGTAAGACCTCGTTTTAAAACTAACTCTTTTTGGAAAGGAAGGTGAAATTGCCAACGATAGGAAAGAACTTGTTTTTCCCCTCCAATTGGATTTCAAGAACGGTCCCTCAACCATCCAGAACCCACGCAAGTTTGCTTCTCACTTGGCATGGTTAAACTGTGTAAGCCGTAATCAGCCAGTCAGAATTAAGTCGCGATAGTTAATAACTTCTTTCGTTTTAGTTGAAACCCAGACTCCCATCTACTGTCATCATCAGGCGGTTATATAATCCAATCAGAACGTCAACACACTTTTACTGGCGGCTCCCATCTGAAGGACTCTGGATTTTAGAGATAGCATGTACTACGCTTTCATGAACATTTTTTGGGGTTAATGATGTTCGTCTACTTCTCTAACCATATTGCTTTACTTGTTGTCACTCTACCTTTCAACCAATGGCGCTGGCTGGCAGTGTTTTCAATCTCAGCGCTTTTGTGAGGCTCAATTTTTAACTCAAATATTTTACGTAACTTAAAAAAAATAAATGTATATAAAAAAAGTAAAACGCGCTTTTTATTCTTCACACCCAAGCGTTTGCAACACTTCAAAAGGCTAAACGTGAAACCCGTGACAATACCACCCCAGCCATATTTTGAGCTTTTTCTTCTGAATCACTACAGTCAATGTATCACACTTTTGATCGCTGCGTTTAAAATAGTCCTAGGATCGTTTTATTATATTGTTTTACATCATTCTCAAAACCAATTCACTAAAATCAATGTTTAATCCTTTCATTGTCTCGTCGAATAGTTTCATTTACTATTCTTTAAACAGATTCACTGAGTTCGACAGCCTTTTAAATTACAATAAATAAAAAATAATTGTAAATTCAGCTGTTATTCATATCTTTTCTAATCGATAAAACCGATCTTCCATTAATACGAAATAGTCACACATCCTTCAGGGCGGGTAGAAAAAGTCAGATCAACATCTTTAGAAACCATATAATCAACTACAATGGCACCAACTTTATAGCCGGTTGGGGCCAAGAATCTGGTATCTCACTGATGGCCTGCTTCACATGCTTGGTTTGTATTTTTATGTGGTTAGAAAGATCAGTAATTTGATTTTTCAAACTGCTCCGTAACTTTTTTCTCTATTAGCCCTCCAATTCAACTTGTAAAGTCTATTAGTAAGCGTTCGAACTTCTTCGTGGCTTCATTTTTTAAACCAGAATAAAATTATAAATTAAAAAAATTAAGTAATCAATTTCCCTCTCCCCCCACATCTCTGTCTCTCTCTGTCTGTCCGTCTCCGCCTCTCATCCCTCCGCCTCTCTCTCCCTCACTCACCAACACACGCAACGCAACACATATTAGCGGTGAAGATCAATAACTTACCTACAGCTTCACGGGCCAATATTCTACGTACGCGACGCCATAAACCCTTCAAACTCTGACTGTGATTGAGAATCAGAACTCATTGCCAGTTTTTTAACGAAGATTAATTTCCCATGAGTAACTGGTCTATCTGTGCCTCTGTGCTCCATTCACTTCTTTTGGTAAGGTTCGCGTAGGAGAATCATCATATCAAGATCTAGAAAACTCGGATTTATTATCCCGAATTTAATATTACACATGCGCGCTCACAATTGTTGTTTCGATTTCACATGTTATTGTACTCACTAAGGTTAGCACATGTGCGCACTCACAAATGTTGTTTTCGATCATCATGTTAATGAGGTTAGCACAATGCGCAGTGGAAAAAGTTGTCCACGCTTTTTCCGGTTTTAACAAAATTTTATAAACATTCGCCGTCCGGTTAATTTACCTTGCCACAAAATTTTTTACAGAAAGGCATGACAATTTTTTTTTTCCACTGTGCAGACTAACCATAGGCATAGCAACGACAGCCTGGCCTGCAATCAATTTCCACCTAGCCGAGTCTGTGTGAGGCCGGACAGACAGAAGTTATCAGTAGCGGTGGGATTTGCAAATCAATACTCAGCTTTCGGCTACCTGTAGCTGGCAAGAGAATCAGCGGTGGTAGTGAGGTTGGCAATCAATATTAGACGAGGCAAGTGGAGGCAGTCCATTCATCCATGCCGTGTTATTTGTCTTAGGGCGGTAAGATCTGTAACCAATTTTGTTAATCTTTTTTTTTTGTCTATTTTGGGTTTAATTGCTCATGTGTTAGTTTTTTCAATGTTCCGTCTTTAAATTGCAATCATGTCCTACCTGTTTGTGAAGTAAAAAGTCTTTCTCCACTCCTTTTGACGTTCAATTTTTTGCCGTCTTAATCCTCACCATCTAGCCATAACGTCTGAAATTCTTCGTGTCCGTACTGTTTTCATCCTGTAATGATTTTCTTGATCTTAATCTCAATGAACAATGTTTTAACAACTGATGACCAGGGCTACAATGGCAGTGTGCTTTTGTAATTTAGGAGTTAATTTTTTTAAAACAGCACTTACAATCAAGACACACAGCGCCTAAACCTAAACAAGGCCCCCTACTGCTAAAGAGCTGGCGCTCCACCAAACCGACACAGTAGCTAAAACAGCAACACTAGACCCAGCACTTACGCTAGCTACAGCTGAGGAGACCAGTAATTACATAAGAAAGAGTATTTAAAGCTTTAGCAATATTCTATATTTCTGGTAGCCCCTATAATTATCCTAGTCGCTTTCTAATTTCCTTTGAAGTTCATTATTTGTTCTAACCTAATCTGTTGAACCCTCCATTTTTTAATCAAGATTATTTTTTAAAAATTAATCTTATACATAACTTCTATTAATTCCTTCTGCAGCACTTCCATCAACAGAGTAAAACGCAATAAAAGCACATACTTGGTTAAAATAAAGTCGAGTACTGTAGTTTGGGTTTGTCAACCATCACAGTAACCTTGTCAGATGATGGCAAGGGTGTTTATTATCGTCTTCCGTTTTTAGTAATTGCAATCACGAGCTTAAGAGGGCATCCAAGTTTTCAGCCTTTTATGTGGTAGACCTCTAATTACGTAGTCTGGCAAGACTAGTATCGCCCTCCTTCGGAGTAATAAATAAGCGAAAAATCAATCGTCATTTTCCTATAGTGATTCTAGTTTTTGGGGTAAATTCAAGCCAACAGTGTCACCCCCCACTTCAGCTAAGACTTCTTTCTCTTAACATATATTCAGAACCCTGCTTAGTTTATTTCAATTTGTTATTTTTCTGTTGTGTTCCTGGAACAAGCAACAGAAAGGCCTGCATTTAAAGCCTTTCGAAAATTGTTTTCTTATAGTGTATACATTAGGGCTTCGGTAGTTCAAAACTTTAAATTCAAGCAATGTCAGGGAAGCAACGCCCAAGCATTCTCTCTTTTAAGAGTTTGTATTCATGTTTGCCAAAAAAGCGTTTTTGCCCTTAATTTTCTTATCTCTTCTAGGGTAGGATATTGCTGTCGTTTATTGTCTCAATTTCTGTTCTTTGTAAACACCCCCATCATCTGGGTATTCAATCCATAAACATTTCCTGCACTCCTAGTAGATCAAACTCAGTTGTGTCTGCTAGGTCCGTTTTAGCACTACTTGCAGTGCATTTTGGGAGCTAGTTTGCGCTTTTTGATTTTGTCCTCGAGACATGTCTTTTTTAATATTAAAAATTTTTATAATAACCAAATTGTTATATGGCAATCAATAATAAACAAATTATAATAAACATACGTATTGAACTGGGTTCCGTCCCGCAAGCATAGGCTTAGCGTGCTTAATTTTTTCTAACTGCTCTTTTTAATTTTTTAGCTCATCTCTATCCCTTATTATAAATTTTCACTTAAACATGCTTCAAAACTATCTTTGGTCCTTAGTGAAAATAATACGACCATTTTAACTGGTGCGATCGAAAGTCCTATTTTAAGACAGCGTTGTATTTTTGAGTTAAGAAGCCGACACGAAACTAAGACGTGGCGCCCTGCTCAAAAAAAGCTAAGCTTCGACAGAGCTTTTCTTTTTTTATATAAACAATGTCTCGTCTCAGCTGAACAGTCATCAATATATAAACAGGGTTTCAGTTCCCTCAAATAGTCTATAGTAATATACCTAAAACAGTCGCTTAGCTTGTCGCTAGGATCAACTAGAAATATATTTAATCGTCGGTCCCAATATACTTCCTTTCTGTTGTAAGAGTTTTGTGCTTAATGGTTGTTGCAGAATATAACATGTGCTCGTAAAGAAACCTGTATATTGTTTGTAACAAATCCAAGTACGAAGACAGTTTTCCCACACCCAGTTATTCCCGCAAATAAAGAACTGTGCGGATCTTTTGGCAAAACTTCAAACTGTCCATCTGTTTTTATTAGAATATTTCTTCTGCATTTTAATTAAGCCAGTCTTTTAGCCTGTTTTCTTCAATGTTTAACTGAGCAATTCACAAACCATAAAAACATGCATTTTTATTGGGCGTTTTTTTTCCGGTCTGCTTTCTTGTGAACATTTTTATTTTATACCAGCTTGCCCTACCTTTTCTCCACTTCCAAACAATCGTTGTCAAATTGGAGAATCAAATCCAGCCCCCACACAGCCCATTATTTGGTTATTTAAGTAGTCATTGAAGTCTTACATCATAAAGGCGAAGTTTTTTTACATACACGTTCAGACTGCAGGATCTCTTTGCCCACCTCCAGCGAACAACTTCTTAATTTTTTCATCAAAGTGTTGGTGGGTAAAAAAGTCGCGTGCCCTGAAACACCCTGATCAACTGCCATTTATTGGCACATCAACCTTCTCAAGTTTTTGGATTATAAAACACGCTTCTTGATTCTCTCTGAAACAGGAGTTGTTGTCTTCCTTCGTCAGTATCAAGAACAAAATTCCTTTTGAAAGACTTCAAGAGACTGTTTAGATGTAGTTCCAGAGAAGTGTCTCCTTGTTCTATTCTGTATGGAGTGTATGAACTCTTTCATAATAAATAACTGTTTTATTTTTATACTGAGTAAGATTTGTTCTAGCTAGTTCATGGTTAGTAACAACCTCAAACGCAAGAGAGATGTCACGAACTGTGTATTTAGCTCCAGGTCTTCAGACCAGAACTACAGAATCGCTAGGATTAAATGTCAGTTCATAACTAGTTTTTCTTTTAGCGCACCTTGGTATATGGCATAAGCTCTATTAACAGCCTCAAAATCCTAGAGGGACTGCATGCAGAATCTGTTGCTAGAATGCTTCTGCTACTACTGCTTCATCTTTAACATCATCCTTGCATCCTCCGCTTAAAGCCTGTGCTTGAGGCCGGGTTTAGGCCCTTGATTGCCCTGATAAACTTTCTCTTTTCTTTCTTTTTTAGGCAGCCATAGATCAGAATAAGGGCAAAAAATTCTGCCTCGGTTTACTACAAGACTTCTCTAACCTCACAGTTTGATTGCCATATGTTTTTAACGATAGCCCCTGGCCACATTAAGCAACAACAGTAGCATTATGATCTTTCCGATTTAATAATATTTTGAATGATAGTTTAGCAGTGCGCCTGGCAATTATAACCATCGGCACGCCAAGAAGTCAGGAGAACTTGACTGTTAAAGCTTGTCCAGCTGAACTGTTTTGATGGAGTTTTACACTAATTACAGACTGCCTTCTACTTTTAACGCATGGGCTCCTTCTCTTTTCTGTATGATCGAGGTCACAAACCAAATGAGTTCATTTTTTTATAAAACAAAAAAGATAACAAATAAAAAATATGGATGAAGATTTTGACGCGATATCCTGTTGATGAAGATAGAGATCATGCCAGGCCCTACATTTGAAGAAGGATGAAACAGAAATAGGGTCCTTCATTGCGCGAAGAACTTGGAAAAGAGCAGCAAAAGGATTCTTCAATCCCTACATTTGAAGATGGCAGAAAAACAAAACAACCCCCTTCAGTTAGCGCATCTCCGGGCAAAACATTAACAAAATAAAATTAACTCCATTCTAACATAGCATCGGACTAAGCCGCCAAAGGAAGCCATAGTCCTTTTTGATTTTAATTATGGGATAAAAAAGCAACCATCTGTATATACAAACTAGCAGAGGAAATTTGTAAGAGTTACTACAATCCAGACCCAACAAGCTTTTAAAACCTCAACCAATTAGACAGAGGATCCTGCTAGAAGTTAGGCTGACCAAGGCGATTAAAATAACATTTTAAATTTAAGGCCTAGGCTGTTTAGTCTTTTACAGAACTTGGGCGGAGGGTGCCAACACGATCTGAAATAGAAAATGACCTCTTGTCGAGAGTTAGGTCCAAGAACAGATGCAGCCAATAGCAAAATTTGAAACCGAGTTTTATGAGGAGACACATTAAAACCATTAACGATTCTCCATTGCCTATGCGTTGAAATCCTGGGGCTTAATCTGCTCTGCGACAATAAGGGGTGAACTACACAAACAATAAGCAAAACTTGTGGAGTTTGGATAGAGAAGATAGAAGAATAAAAAAAATAAACTCGCTGATGCAGATAAACAAGTTAGGGCAGAAGAAAAGCTAGAATACAGCAGAAAATACAGGAATTAATGAAGAAAGGGCGGCTAGGGTTAAGAAACGCTGTCTACTAACAAAGCGCAGCTACAGCGCAAACAAGCAGAATTTAGAGAAACTATACCGATACTATTAATGAAAACACTACGCTACAGAACGAATAAGGACTCGTTCAGGTTACAGGATTACAATATTTAGATAATATAAACGGCTGGTGTGTTATATATGCTATCTCTACACTCGTTTTATCTTTAACCGACAGTGGCACCAACCGGTAGTAGCACCTCCGACACTCAGCTGTTAAAAGTTGGAATTAGAAAACAATGTCATCATCTACACAACTTATTAACGAAGTTAGCGCCAAGCGCTTAAAGCTCTGCCTGCATAATAGGCATGTTTTAGTTGGGTTTTGGTCCACTATAGGCAAAGTTTTGCTGATTAATATGGCTAACCAAGCGGTACGTTGAGGAGTGCTAGCTCTGGATTAATTTTGAAGTGAAATAAAGTAGGGCCAAGTCCAGTAAAAGTTAGAAAAACACAACAAGGGCTGTCTTTCGTAGTGTGACTGTCCAGTGTGAGGTAGATCAACAGGTGGAGTGCCTTTCTGGCTAGCTTTTCTGGCTGTGGAACGCTTCCTGGCTGTGGCTGCTTTCTGGTGTTTATACTGGATCGCTTTCTTCAGGGCTAGGTAACTTTCTTTAAATGGAATGGAGCAGGCCTATGTGTTTAAGCATTTATTGTGCCCTAAGTTTTGTCGTCTCCGGGAGCTATGAGGATTTCATTGTTATAATTCTGTATCAAGCCAATCTGCAGTCTAAGGTCAGAGGGTAGCATGTAATAATTCCCATGTCCTAAACTAAGTCAACCTTTTGACCTAGCATGTGTTAAGAACGTCTTGATACCTTTGTATGCAGGCAGGCAAATCATCAGCAGAGTTAATAGTATCTTCTAAATTAGCTAGAAATGTGTTTTCCTTAGCATCAAAAGCCGTAATTGGATTCACGAGCTAGACTTTGTCTGTGCTTGCGCGTCCCTAATACACACCAAAACGTAAAGTCCTTATGGAGTCCATAAGTCTTTGCCCTCCTGGCATTGTTTAAGGCCTTGTTACTTTTTACCTAAGATAAATGTTGTCCAAGCATCTAGGGTGATTATGTTCTATGGATCCCAATCGAACTTTTTTATATCTGGGTTGAAAAGAGTGTGGCAGGACAGTAGTCATAAGTATCTTCTCTACGTTCCCCCCAGAGCGCCAACCCCAAAATTTCTCCCTCAGTACTTATTCCTGGCTTTTCACAGTAATTTTTCCACCATCTGTACAGTATTTTTCCGACCGGAATTAAGATTAAATTTCACGCGGCGTTTGATTTCTTTTTTAACCAACTTATTTTGATAATCACTTTTTCTTTTGTGATAATTAATAGTGGATTCAAAACTATTAGCATAAAGAATGATCAAGACTTACTCTTTGACAATAACATACAATTTACTTACTTATCTACTCTGCTAGAAAAAAATACTACTACTATCACACACGACAACACAAATTGAGACACAGAGACATATATAGGCCTATACAAGAACATTTCAAACCACCACAGTGCATACCACATACACACATAGTATACGAAAGAAAGAAAGCGCAAACCAGCATTTAAGAACAAAGACAAAACTGACAATTACACACAAAAAATAATCTTAAAAGCCTTACCTTCAACTTGATAGAAGGCTTTGCTTTATCACATTAATTAGAGCAAAGTGAATGTCACTTGCCTTAATCAGTTTTTGTCAATTGAGTTTAACAGTGAATCATTAGAAGTCTCTTTTGGCATTTCTCACTTGACACTCTTTAATTATTGTCACAATTTTTAAAAAAAGGAACAGCTGTCCCGGCATGATCAGCGCACTGAGTGCAATGTTAGTGTTCCAACCAGAAATGAGCAAACAGTGTTTTTATTGTGTTCAGGCTCATATCACCGACCACTCCATGCTTTTTTCAGCTGGTGAAGGGGTGGTAACAAAGTTTGTCATTGGAAGTCTGTCCAATTGGCAGCTCCTTTCTGCTTGTGCCTATTGTTTGGGACTGACGAAACCATCGTTGAGATTCCAACCATGACTTATAACGAAATCTAAGTCACAGACGGTGGCACCTCGGCATACAGTGGGTTCCAGTTTTTGAGGCAAACAATGCTGGAAATTCCTTGGAATATAGGGGACGAAAGTGCTGTTGATTCGGGCTTGGGTTTTTTTTTTACTCCAACGAGGTTGAAGCTCTTCACTATTTCTTTTATTTGCGCCGTTGTCCATTTTTGATGATGAAAAACGATGATGAAAATTCAGAAACCAATGTGCTCTCTGCGCTCAGTGCTTACACGACGCTAAGGTTTCGGCGGGCTTTCTAGTCACGCGAGTCAGCACATGGTCCATCAGACCACAGGGACCTACAGCAAATTTGGCTGTACGGTCCCTGATCAGACCCTACACGTAACTGAGTGAGCTTTTGTTTCCACATCGGAAGGAGGGGTGGGGGGGGGGGGGGGGAGGTTGGCAAGCAGGGGGTAGGATGGGCATACTTGCCATCCTCCCCCTTCCCCGCCCCCCCCCCCCCCCACCCTCCCCTCCCCCCCCCTCTCCCCTCACCGCCCTGCTAGCCACAGCAGTTGCTGCCGTCAGCTGCTAAGGGCCAGTTGTCGTCTGCTACAGGGGTGGTGAGAGAGAGAGGTTTGGCAAGCAGGGGGGTATGATGAGGCATAACTAAAAATAGCCACCGCAGTTAAGTCGCTGCCTGGGCCATTCTTAACACATGTCGTCTGCTACAAGGGGAGAGACCGATGGAATATGCCTGCCCTGCTAGAGGTCTGCTAAGGAGAGAGCTACACAGTAAAAGGAATCAAGGATGGATGGAATTTTTTTCTCCAGCTAGGGGCCTACCTATCTAATCAACTATTAGGTGTGGCTGGCAGAGGCCTTGTTCTTCTGTCTCCCTTCCTAGATCCCTTTAAGCACAACAAATCTGCTGCCTCGGTAAAGCACAATGCCGTACCATTGGCGCACGTCGTCACCGTATTATTTTGGCGCGACCTGATCACCGTATTTTTGTAACTCGCCGGACAAAAAACGGCCGGAACGTAACTGGTTTGGCAGCTCTGCGCCCCACAAATACAATGTGCCTAACCCTTGAGTGCGGCAAACTTTTGTCCTAAAATCAGTTGTAAGGATCAATGTTAAATCGTTGCAAAATTCATTCATATGCATTATTGTCCATTGGTTCTTTAAATGGATTAAAACGCGTTGGTCGTTAGGAGTAGGCACTTGTAGTTCAGTTAGTAGTCTCTGTACTGGGTAATAAAACATGAAGTTTATATACTGACAGACGCCCCCTACTAAAAGATTGGGGTGGTTTAATGGTTTGCATGATGCAACACCACAGCCTGGTTGCGCAGTAAATGGCAAAAAGTTAACAGATCTGAAAAAAGCCCATAGGGTGGGAGCCCATGCAGAAGGCACTCTATCATTATTTATTGCGGATTTAAATAACTCGTTAGTGGGTTTACAAGTCTGACTTGAACATATGATTCGTCTTACCGCAATGGTTGTAAACGATATTCCAAAGATTTGGTTATAAAAGCGCCCTACATGTCAGTCAGCATGTTCCAATATATTTAAAAGCGACCCTTTTTTAAATAGTTTTAAAATAGTTATAAAAAAAGATGGTACATCTCTATAACTAACCCCCAAAACAAACGTGTGTTCTTACGTACCCAATTCCCAATGGCGCAGGAGTTGACTGAGTTGAGGAATTGCCCTGAAGAGAAATTGGTTTTAAAAGTTATGTGGGTCAACATATCTGAAAGGAGTCAAGATACTGGGTGATGTTTAAGACGAACAAGCAATCATTAAAACATTTAACATAACCCGATGGCTACCACGGCTTTTGTTCTTTAAGAGGAAGTATTTTAGCCAATTGGCATTAAGTTAACAACTAATGAGGGCAATCTTATAATTACTATGAAATTTTCCAGAAGAAAAAAGGGGAGTACTTTTTCCTAGAAGCCTCTCGAATTTTAGGCTTTTATGATAGTGGGTGAAACATATCATATTAAAACACATATGCACTTAAAAAGCGGCCTATATGAGATGTCAGGCAGTAGACAGCCGATTTTCTCGTGAACCGCAATGTTGTATGTCCATTTTACAACAGTTAAAAACAAATACAATTTTTTAATGGCCGCCATCTACTGTTTCTAATTTCTAACGAGCAACTTCCGGCAATTAGAAATTTGGGGGTTTTTTTTTCTGGGGGAAAATAAAAAATTTTTCCAAAAGTAAAATTTTTACTAAAAGGGCTAACTTGGTCGTGCTTGCGTCCTAATACACAAAAAACTATGTCCTTATGAGTTTTTAAGTCTTTCACTCCGGGCATTGTTAGGCCTTTACTTTACCTAAGAAAATTTGTCCCAAGCTTTTTTAGGGTTTTTTTTCAATGGATCCCAACGAACTTGTTATCTGGTTGAAAAGAGGTGGGGCCGGGCCAGAGTCATAAGTATTTTCCAAAATTTTTCGCCCCCAGAGCTCCAACCCCAAAATTTTTTCCCAGTACTATTCCGGCTTTTCACAGTATTTTTAAACCCTCTGACAGAAAATTTTCCGACCGAATTAAATTTCACGCGGGTTTTGATTTTTTTTTAACCAACTTATTTTTAGCATTTTTCTTTTTATTTTTAAAGTGATTAAAAACTATTAGCAAAAAGAGATTATCAAGACTACTCTTTAAAAAATAACATAAAATTTTACTTACTTAGTCATTTCTGCAAAAAAAAAATCTACACTATCACACACACATACAAAAATTGAGACACAAACAATAATCCCCAAACACGAACTTTTCAAACCACCACAGGACAATCCCCAACACCAAGAATACGAAGAAAGAAAGCAACCGCATAAGACAAAGACAAAACGACAATTACACACAAAAAATAATTTTAAAAGGGTTTACCTTCAACTTGATAAAGCTTTCTTTCAAAATAATTTGAGCAAAGTGAATTGGGTCACTTGTTTCTCAGTTTTGGTCAATGATTTTTAAAAGTGAATCATTAGAAGTCCTTTCATTTCTCATTTTGACACCAATAATTATTGTCACTTTTTTTAAAAAAAAGAACAGTGCCCCGGCATGATCACCACTGATGCAATGTTTTTTCCCAAACCCAAAAAGTGACAAACATTTTTTCAGCTTTTCACCGACCACTCCTTGCTTTTCAGCGGGTGAAGGGGGGGTAAAAAAGTTTGCATTTGGGAAGTCGCC
The DNA here is from genome assembly GCA_018398815.1 of Conus ventricosus. NCBI lineage: Eukaryota > Metazoa > Mollusca > Gastropoda > Neogastropoda > Conidae > Conus > Conus ventricosus. The sequence goes on from CM031626.1 coordinate 1,483,393, forward strand.
AAATTTGCGCCCTTTCTGCTTGTCCCTATTTTTTGACGTGGGAAAAACATCGTTGATTCCACCATGACTTAAACGAACAAGTCACAGACGGTGCACCCGCATACAGGGTCCATTTTTTAGGCAACAATGCATGGAAAGTCCTTGGGAAATAGGGACGAAAGGCGTTTCTTGCGGGTTTTTTTTTTTTCTCCCCGGGGGTTTTTGAGGCTCTTCACTTTTCTTTTATTTGCGCCGTTGTCCATTTTGATGATAAAAAACGATATGAAATTCAAAAACCAAAGGCTTTTCCCGCCAGTGTTTTACACGACCTTGGGGTCGCGGTTTTTCTTTCACTCGAGTCAGCACAGGGCCATCAGCCAGGGCCCTACAGCAAATTTTGGGGTTTTTTTTGTCCCTATCAGACCTAAACAAACTGAGTGAGCTTTTTTTTTCCAATTCGGAAGGGGGGGGGGGGGGGGGGGGGGGGGGTTGGCAAGCGGGGGGTGGGATGGGCATATTTCCCATCCTCCCCCTCCCCGCCCCCCCCCCCCCCCACCTCTCCCCTCCCCCCCCCTCTCCCCCCCTCCTCTAGCCCACAGGCTGCCCAGCGCTAAGGCCATGTCGTCTGCTACAGGGTGGGGGGAGAGGGAGTTGGCAAAACAGGGGTATGATGGCAACAAAAAAAAAGCCACAGCTTAAGTCGCTGCCTTGGCCATTTTCCCTTTAAAACAGTCGTCGCTACAGGGGGAGACAATGGAAAATTTCCCCCGCTAGTGTCTGCTAAGGAGAGAGCTACCATAAAAAGGGAAACAAAGGGTGGATGAATTTTTTTTTTTACTAGGCCACCTAGTCTATCAACTAAAATGTGGGGGCAGAGGCCTTTTTCTTCTTCTCCTGAAGGGTCCCTTTTTTGCACTACAAAACCTGCCCCCGGGAAAGCAAAAATGGCCGTAACCATTTTCCGTTTTGTCACCGTATTATTTTTTTCTCACCCTTCACCGTAATTTTGTAAACTCGCCGTGACAAAAACGGGGGGAACGTACTGGTTTGGAGCTCTGCGCCCCACAAAAACAATGGCCTAACCCATGATTGCGGTCTAACTTTTGTCAAAATCAGTTTTAAGGGTCAATGTTAAAACGTTGCAAATTCTTTTTATAGCATTTTGTCCTTGGGCTTTTAAATGGATTTAAAAGCGTTGTCGTTAGGGAGTGGGATTGTAGTTCATTTTGTATTTGCGTACTGGAAAAACAGAAAGTTTAAAACACCCTTACTAAAAGTTGGGTGGGTTTAAAAGGGGGGCATTTAACACCAAAAGCCTGTGGTTTTGGAAAAATGGGGAAAAAAAATGATTTGAAAAAAGCCCTAGGGGGGGAGATTGATGGATTATTTAATTTTGGGGGATTTAAATATTGTTGGGGTTTAAAATTTATTGGGATTTTGTTATGAATGGTTTAAAATGAATGTTGGGGGTTATAAAAGTTATGAAGGGTTTTTTTTTTTAAAAAACATTTTTTTAAAAAGTTTTTAAATGTTTTTTAAAAAAAAAAAAGTAATTTATAAAAAAAAAAAGGGTTTTAAGTAAATTAAATTTTGGGGCCCGGATTGACTGAGTTGGGAAATTTCCCTTAGAGAAAATTGGGGTTTTAAAATTATGTGGGGCAACAAAATCTGAAAGAGTCAAAAATAAATGGGGGGATGTTAAGGGCGAACAAGGGAATCAAATTTAAAAAATTAAAAATACCCGATGGCTACCCCCGGCTTTTTTCTTTTAAAAGAAGTATTTAGCAATTTTTGGGGATTAATTTTAAAAATTTAAAGAGGCAAATCTTATAATTATATAATTTTCCAAAAAAAAAGGATACGTTTTTCCTAGAACCTTTCTCGAATTTAGGGTTTTTTATAGTGGTGAAAAATACAATTAAAAAACTATCACTTAAAAAGCGGCCTTTATGATATGTAGGGAGTAGACCACCGATTTTTTCGTGAACCCAAAGTTTTATGTCCATTTACAACAGTTAAAAACAAAATACAATTTGTTTATGGCCAGCCATCTACTGTTCTACGACACTTTTCCGGAATTTCGGGAGGTTTTTGCGATTATCAAAAATTTCCCCAATTTAAAAAAAAGGGGTTTAAACGGAAAAAAAAAAAAA
>CM031626.1:1485624-1533643 GCA_018398815.1 Conus ventricosus
ACCCTAGAGAGGTAATATGTCGTCAACATTATTGCCGAAAACCCTTTTTCACATACAATCACGTCCATTCATATCAGTTTTGGCCAAATTTAACACCTTTTCACAAACAAAATTAACACACAAAATTAACACACAAAAACCTCTAAAATTGACGTAATTGTCAATTTAAAACGGGGGGTTTCCGTGCAAATAGGATTTGGTGATCGTGAATGAACATATTTACATTCTCTCCAGGGACATAAAAATTAAGGGTTTACAGTACGCTCTTCTACTTCCAGCACTATTAAAATAAATCATTATAAAAAAGTGCAAAACTCTTCGCATCTGGCCACATTACTGATCACCCCTGGGTCTAACTTGAGACCCTATGGCGCCCTAGGGCCCCAAGCCAGATCCAGAGGATCACAGATAATGTGGCCAGATGCGAAGAGTTTTGGGAATATGCCTCTAATAGTGGTATTTCTTACACTTGGTTGCCTACTTTCAGTTTGTCTAATTTGGGGCAATTCTCTCACCCCCTTTTCAGTGACTCTTCCTAGGACACACACACACACATTGTGGTTTGCGGGCGTTTATAGCCGCGCCAGTGACCCAGACAACACAACACATTGTGGTTTGCGGGCGTTTATAGCCTCGCCAGTGACCCAGACAACACATTGTGGTTTGCGGGCGTTTATAGCCGCGCCAGTGACCTAGACGAAACACGAAAATGGGAAGAGTCACTAGAGGGCAGAGAAGAGGGCCAAATTTAGACTTTCAGAAACCACACAAACAAGCACAAAACCACTGCAGGCATATTCCCAACTTTACACTTTTAGGATTAATATATATACTGTGCAAACTGAAAGCTTTATAATTCTATGGTGTTTATGCATAAGTGCGGCTGTTATTAAAATTGTTTTTTATTCAAGCAGAATAGTTTTAAAGGTTAAACAACAACTGTGCTTTAAAGTACTTTTTAGTAGCTACTTTGCACAATATTCATATTAAAAGCTTTAGCAAATTAAACGCAAAAACACAACTTTTAATAATCAATTCTCTCTCACTGATCTATAAATAGATAATTTATTCAGGGGAAGACAATTACTTTTATGCATAATTAAAGGGAGATAAATCACTTTCATTATCATTGTATTGCTTATTTTGATTGTTAATGATTACTCTGTGCGCGTGTGAACAAGGAAGGTAGAAATCAATACTCTACAAACTGCTGTCAGAGAGCGGAAAAACCCGGACTCAAAATAGACCTCAGCCGCCAAATGATCAATAGGCGGAGAGCGTTGCAGCGTGCTTTACAGACCCATGCTGCGAGTGAATGAGAGAGAGGGAGAGAGGGGGGAGGGGGCAGGGAGGGAGGAGGGAGAGACGCTGCGACTTACTTATTTTTTAATTGTCGTTTATATTCTGGTTTAAAAAATGAAGGCCGAAGTAGCTACAGAGCTTATTAATATACTTTACGAGTTGGATTGGGAGGCTGATAAAGATCAGTTAAAGAGCAGGTTTGAAGAATTAATTACTGATCTTTTTGAGCGTATAGATATAAGAGAAGGCGTGACGCGGGCCATCAGTAAAATACCAGATTCTTGGCCCCAACCAGTTATAAAGTTGTTTGCCATTTTACTAGATAATATGGCTCCTAAAGATGTTAATCTGACTGTTTCTACCAGCCCTGAAGGAGTAGCTATTCGTTTTAATCAAGATCAGGTTTTACGATTAGAAAAGACTATGAATAACAGCTGAATTTACAATTAATTTTTTATTTATTTTAGATTAAAAAATGGCTGCCGAACTCAGTGAATCTGATTTAAAGAAATGTAATGAACTATTTGACGAAACAATGAAAGTATTAAACATTGATTTTAGTGAATTTGGGTTTGAGAATGATGTAAACAATATAATAAAAGATCATAGTGAACTGTTTAACAAAGCAATTAAAGTGATGAACATTGACTGTAGTGATTCAGAAAAAGCTAAAATATTGGCGGGTGTTATTGTAAGGTTAACGTGTCTTGAAGTGTTGCAACGCTTTGGCGAAGAATAAAAGTGCGTTTTACTTTCTTTTATATACATTTATTTTTTTAATTTACGTAAATATTGTGGCTTTAAAAATGACGACCACAAGTAAATTCGAGGATGGAAAACTATATACGATGGAAGAAATATTTAGTAGTGACAAACAATTATTAAGCAATACGTTTAGTGAAGTAGACATGGACATTATTAACCCCTCGAACGTTCAGGAAAGCGTAGCACATGCTATCTCTAAAATCCCAGAGTTTCTTCAATGCGAGCCGCCAGTAAAAGTGCTGTTGGCCGTTCTGATTGATTATATAACGCCTGATGATAGTAACATGCAAGTCTGGGTTTCAACTAAACAGAAAGAAGTAATCAGCTATCACGACTTTAACTCTGACTGGGCTGACTACATGCTTACCCAGTTTAACCATGCAAGTGAGGAGGCTCAGCTAAGGGGGTCTGGTTGGTCTGAAGGGACAGTCCTTGAAATCAGATTGAGACAACAAAGTTCTATCCTATAGTTGGCAATTCTCACCTTCCTCTTCCAAAAGAGTTACTTTTAAAACGAGCAGTCTTAAACATACATAATTCTGACAACATGTGTTTTATGTGGTGTGTTTTAGCGCATTTACATCCTGTCAAAAATCATGCAAACAGAGTTTCCAATTATGAACAAAATAAGCATGAGCTGAACTTTGATAACATAACCTTTCCAGTGAGTATAGAAAGCATATCTCAGTTTGAAGAGCAAAACAAACCAATCACTGAAAAACGTATAACATGGTCTGTAGAACCACTTACTACCTCTAAGTATTTTCCCAAGCTCCTACTTTTGGCGAACCGCTTAACAAAATGTAGACTTGTACTGTTTGCAGATAGTACAAAGAGTCATTTATTTTATTAATTAGAACAATAAGCAGACTTATGGCCTATGCGTCAAAGAATCATGCTATACAGGGCTTTGTAGAAGGTGTTGGTCAGAATCCAACTATAGAAGCAGCTGCCAGTCATACGAAACTTGTAAAAGTTTTGTAGACTCCCGAAACTGAACCCCTTACACCTAAACCGGGGTTTAAAAGTTAGTTTTAAGAATGTACAAAAATGCAAATGAGTCCATACGTGGTTTATGCGACTTTGAATCAATCTTGCACAGTACTATGGCCCACAACAGCAAAAACAAAAAAAACCTTATTAACCCACCATCAGATCTGTTCTTTGCGTTTATTGTTGTTAGGTCGATGGGCACACACACGCCCAGAGATTACGAGGTCCCAACGCAGCTTAGTAGATTTTTAGAGCAGATGAAACAACTTTGTAATTACTACTCCAACCAACTAAATCTTTCAGACATTGTTATGATCCTGAAGATCAAGAACGTTATGACTCATTTTACACACTGTTGGATTTGCAGCTTGAGCTAACACCAACAGTAAAGACGCGACAGTAAGAGACAACGATCACATTACTGGAAAGTTCGAGGGGGCACGCACAATCAATTGTAATCTTCAACTTAAGGTTGACCCCAAAAAATGGAAATGCTATCTTCTTTCATAACCTAAGAGGCTACGATTCTCATTTTTTCATGCAAGCAGTGACTTCTGAATTAAGAGGGTTACCTGCATTGCACAGTCTTAGAAAAGTACAGATTTTACTCTTGATTGTTTATCCTTTATGACTCAGCCCAACATCTGATGGGGGGTTTAGATAAGTTAGCGGGATCGCTACAAGAATTCCCAATCACTAAACAATACTTTGATCCCTCTTTGGTGCGTAAAGGCGTCTATCCCTTTTGAATACATGAACTCGTGGGACAGGTTTGATGAGACTCACTTTCCCCCTAAAGGGCTTTCTTTTCTAGTCTTAGAGGCAAAGACATAAAATGACTCTGAATATGATCCGCTCAAAAAGCCTGGACAGAATTACAATGTCGAACGATGGGTTATTATCACGTCAAAATTTATTGGTGACGTGTGTTTATTGGCAGACGTCTTTCAGACTACAGATCTACATGCATGAAACATTACAGCTTAGACTCATCACATTACATCCTGCCCCAGGGTTATCTTGGGATGCTTTTTTTAAAATCCCACAAACATTCAGATTGACTTAATTTCTGATCTACCCACACTTCAGATGATTGAAGACGGGGCTAGGGGAGGTTAGCATGGCTCACACCTTACTGCAAAGCCAACAAAAAAGTATTAGACGATTATGATCCCCCTAAACCATCCAACTATCTAATGTATTAGACGCTAACAATCTATACGGAGGGCCATGAGTCAACACTTCCACTGAGAAACTTTAAAATGATAAAAGGGCCCCATGATGTCAATACTGTGTTAGGTGTGTTGTCACAGCTTCTGCCCGATAATCCAATAGGACTAATCTTTGGGAAGAAGACTTAGAATATCCCCGAAACTACACGATCTCCACAACGATTACCCCTAGCCGCAGAAAGATTAAGATGAGTCCCATCGAACCTCCTAAATTTGTGCCAAATCTTAGACATAAAACTAAATATTTGGCCATTACAGACCCAAAAGTTTTACTAAAACCGGACTAAACGACAGCGTTCCAGAAAATTACTGTGATCAAAGCCCTTTATGGGGCCAAAACCAAGAAAATACGATCAAAAACCCCAAACCCGACGCTTCAGAAAAAGACTTCTTTAAACGAGAACAACAACTTTTTTGGGAAAAACCATGGGGAAACCCCCACAAAGAAAGATTAAATTTGTTACAAAAAAAACCAAACAATTTAATTTGCCTCTAAACCTAACTACAAACTTTAGAAGATTTAAAAAACCCGGTTGCATTAAAAGATAAGTAAAAGGGTGTAAGTTGGACAAGCCGGGGTTTTATTGGGTTTTCTGTATTAGAGTTTCAAGTTTTTGATGTTGGAATTTTTGTGACACTTTAAAAAAAACTTACCAGAAACAAGAGTACTTACACAGACACTGACTCTTTTTTTCTGACGTCCCAACTGAAAACTTTTTCAAAGACAGAAACGAATAGCAAAAAATTGAGGTGGTACACACATGTGCATCCAAAAAATTGCCTTTACATTCAACTGAACAAAAAAGTGATTGGGAAAAATAAAGGGTGAACTTAAAGGACAGTTTAAAAAAAAATTTTTGGGCGGCGAAAGTATAGCTTTGCCAGCCAGACTTTTTGAAAAAAAGAAGGGTAAAGGCATAAGTAAAGAATTGTCCAAAAAAATAAACTCACGACAACTACACAAGCTCTCTTTTAAAACAAAGTATTTTATCACACAAATTTAACGCGCTCAAAACCCCCACAAGTAAACACAACTCGTTAAAAAAACATATCCCTAACAATAACAAGAAACTTACGCAAACCTAGTTTTTATGCTAAAAGGCATTGGAGAACTTTAAAAGATTAACTTGACTGACTTGGCTGTACTTAACTTAAGAACCTAACAGTACTTACTTAAAAACATAACAAGAACCTAACTAGTACTTTATATAAACTTATAATTTTTGTATTTTAAACTTGTAATTTACTTGCACTTAACTTAAAAGTACTTTCTATAACTAACTTAACTTGTACTTAAACTTGTACTTACCCTAGTTCTTAACTTGTACTGTATTTATTTCATTAAAAAACTATTCCATAGAAAATGGATCTACAGCAGGAGGTTGCGCTTTTTTTGCAGAAGATGGTTCTTCTTTTACTGTGGGGGCTTGTAGCTTTTTTGTTGGGTATGGTGTTTGGGTATTTGTATGCAAAAAAAACTGCCAACAACAGCAGCAGCGCCCAATACATAATGATACATCTTATTGTTTGATTGTGATTGTTTGTTGTTAATTGTGTTGTTTTGGTGCGGGACGATGTGTATTACTATCTAACAATTTTGTTTTGCTGATTGGTTTGCTTTTCTCAGTCTGTTCCATTCACTAGTTTACGCCCATCCTCAACGCTCCAGGATTTTTAGTCTTCAGGATAAAACTCCTCCGCCGTCTCCGCCGTTATTTTTTCGCATCTCCGCCGAAAGAAAAAGTTTTCCCCAAAAAATTATTCGAAGAGTGAAGCTCAGAAACGATCTCAACTGTCTGCACAGCGAATTTCTTCTCTGTCGGTAAGTTCTCAAAGGGCGAGTTCTCTTTCTGCTTCCTTCCAGTATCATTCTCACAGGCTCGATTCACAGCGAGAGTTTTCGCCAGTGAGTGGAAACAAAACGGGAAAAAAAAGAAAGAAGTATTGAACCACTAGAAGACCGAGTGGCGCAGAAGGACGTGTTGACCGCAGAGTCACGGATGTAATAAAAAACATGACAAAGACGGCGAATTTGAAGTGTTTTTGCGAGCCTTGCCAAAAACGTGTCTACTTTGGTAGTCGTGGCTTTGTGGCAATCAAGATCACATCGAGCGTCCCAGTCACCAACAGAAAATGTTGTGTTTCCCACACCATTTCAGCATGTTTCAGATCATTGGGTTTGCAACAATCTACGTTTCATTTTCCCAAAGATAGTTTGACTCCTACTCTGATTTTCTACAAGTTCCATTTCGATGGTAGTTTTTGATTCGACTCTGATTTACTTAATATGAAAAAATGATTCTTTGAAGTCCTTTTTTACAAAAAAAAAAAAAAAATGATAAGCACTCAAGCTTTCGGGTCTTTGACCCTTCATCAGGAAACACTAAACAGTAAACACAAAGGGGAAAAACAGCATAACAAAACAACGGAGGAAAAAACAACTTCGAACCCACTGGGGAGATGAGGAATTGAGTACTTTCCCCCGTAGAGTCTTCAAAGCAAGGGAAAAACGTCAAAGTGACAAAAAAAAATATAAAAGAACAAATGACATCAAAATAAACTGATGTCACAACAGTAATTTTGTAACACTTTTCCCCAGGTATAATGCAAACGTTTGCTACATGTTTTAGGTGTCTGCTAACAGCCCCTCTATGAAATCCTTTCCCCCCACCCACTCCCCCCACTACCTAAATACTTTCCTCTACTCCTCCTCCTTCTCCCTCAACCCCCCCCCTCACCCCACAACACACATACCCCACACACTTCGCCCCCTCCCCCCACCCCAGTCCCCCCACCCCCTCACACACACACACAAACCCCCCCCCCCCCCCCCGAGAATGTAAATAACTATGTTTCAAGACCACCCATGTTATTTTGCACAAAAACCCCCCTTTTCACATACAAATCACGTCCATCCATATCAGTTTTGGCCAAAATTAACACCTGTTTTCCAAAAAAATAACGCGCCAAAACCTCTAAAATTGACGTAATTACACATTGAAACGGGGTTTTCCGTGTAGAATAATATGGTGATCGTGAACAAAGAAATTTACATTCTCTCCCTATAATATAAAAATTAAGGGTTTAATCAACTAGTCAATTGATCACAAAAATCACTTAACCTAGTTTACGCACGCTTTGTAGGGCCCAAAAAAATATGTGATCACTGGCCTAGTTTACTGCACTGCTTTGTAGGTCAAACGTTCCTACAAGAACGCTGCTGTGCTGCCCTTTTTCTAACTGGGATTTACCTATACACCGTTAAGATTAATATATATACTGTGCTTTATAATTCTATGGTGTATAAAGTGTGGCTGTTATTAAAATTGGTTTTTACTCAAGCAGAATAGTTTTAAAGGTTAAACAACAACTGTGCTTTAAAGTACTTTTTAGCAGCTACTTTGTAAAATATTCATATTAAAAGCTTTAGCAAATTAAACACAAAAACACAACTTTTAATAATCAATTTTCTCTCACTGATCTATAAATAGATAATTTATATTCAGGGGAAGACAATTACTTTTATGCATAATTAAAGGGAGATAAATCACTTTCATTATCATTGTTTTGCTTATTTTGATTGTTAATGATTACTTTGTGCGTGTGTTAATAATGAAGTTAGAAATCAATACTCTACAACCTGCTATCAGAGGAGAGAGATTGGGAAACCCCGGACTCAGAATAGACCTTAGCTGCCAAAACAATCAATAGGCGGTGCTCGTTACTGTGTGTGTGTATGCTGTGTGCCCTCTCTGCGTGTGTAGGAGAGACAGAGAGAGACTGAGAAAGACGGAAACAGACAGACAGAGACAGAGAGAGAGAGAGAGAGATGTGGGAGTGAATGAGGGGGAGAGAGAGATGAGGGAGTGAATGAGGGAGAGAGAGATGCTGCGGCTTACTTATTTTTTAATTGTCGTTTTTTATTCTGGTTAAAAAAAATGAAGGCCGAATTAGCTACAGAGCTTATTAATATACTTTACGAGTTGGATTGGGAGAGAGAAGCCGATAAAGATCAGTTAAAGAACAGGTTTGAAGAATTAATTACTGATCTTTTTGAGCGCATAAATATTCAAGAAAGCGTTAAGCAGGCCATCAGTAAAATACCAGATTCTTGGCCCCAACCAGTTGTAAAGCTGTTTGCCATTTTAGTTGATAATATGGCTCCTGAAGATGTTAATCTGACTGTTTCTACTAGTCCTGAAGGAGTAGCTATTCGCTTTAATGAAGATCAGGTTTTACGATTAGAAAAGACTATGAATAACAGCTGAATTTACAATTATTTTTTATTTATTTTATATTAAAAAATGGCTGCCGAACTCAGTGAATCTGATTTAAAGAATTGTAATGAACTATTTGACGAAACAATGAAATTATTAAACATTGATTTTAGTGAATTTGGTTTTGAGAATGATGTAAACAATATAATAAAAGATCATAGTTAACTATTTAACAAAGCAATCAAAGTGATAAACATTGACGGTAGTGATTCAGAAAAAGCTAAAATATTGGCGGGTGTTATTGTAAGGTTAACGTGTCTTGAAGTGTTGCGACACTTGGGCGAAGAATAAAAGCGCGTTTTACTTACTTTTATTTACATTTATTTTTTTTAATTTACGTAAATATTGTGGCTTTTAAAAATGACGGCCACAAGTAAATCCGAAGTTGGAAAACTATATACGATGGAAGAAATATTTAGCAGTGACAAACAATTAAGCAATACGTTTAGTGAAGTAGACATGGACATCATTAACTCCACAAATGTTCATGAAAGCGTGGCACATGCCATCTCTAAAATCCCAGAGTCTCTTCAGATGGAGCCGCCAGTAAAAGTGTTGTTGGCTGTTCTGATTGATTATATAACGCCTGATGATAGTAACATGCAAGTCTATGTTTCAACTAAACAGAAAGAAGTAATCAGCTATCACGACTTTAACTCTAACTGGGCTGATTACATGCTTACACAGTTTAAGCATGCAAGTGAGGAAGCAAAGTTAAGGGGTTCTGGGTGGTCTGAAGGGACAGTCCTTGAAATCAAATTAAGACAAACAAAGTTCTATCCTATAGTCGGCAATTCTCACCTTCCTCTCCCAAAAGAGTTAGAGTTAAAACGAGCAGTCTTAAACATACATAATTCTGACAAACATGTGTTTTATGTGGTGTGTTTTAGCACATTTACATCCTGTTAAAAATCATGCAAACAGAGTTTCTAATTATGAACAATATAAGCAAGAACTGAACTTTGATAACATAACCTTTCCAGTAAGTATAAACAGTATATCTCAGTTTGAAGAGCAAAACAAACCAATTACTGTAAACGCTACACATGGTCTGTAGAAGCCAATCTAGTGCCTCTAAGGGTTTCTCCCAACGTACCTACTTTAGGCGAACCACTTAACAAACATGAGACTTGATCCTGTTTACAGATAGTACAAAGAGTCATTATGTATTAATCAGAACAATATGCAGACTTATGGCTTTTACTACAAAAGACAATTTTAAACAAGGGCTTTGTAGAAGGTGTCTGGTCAGAATCCCAACTATAGAAGCAGCTGCCAGTCATAGAACACATTGTAAAAGTTTTGTAGACTGTGAAACCAAACTCCTCACACCTAAGCCCGGCTCTAAAGTTAGTTTTAAGAATATACACAAAATGCAAATGAGCCCGTACGTGGTTTATGCCGACTTTGAATCGCTCTCGCTCTTACCGCAGTACTATGGCCCGCAACAGCAAGAACAAAAAACAACCTTATTAACCCACCATCAGATCTGTTCTTATGCATTTATTGTTGTTAGGTCAGACGGTCAACACACAACACCGAGATTTACAGAGGCCCAATGCAGCCAGCAGATGTTTAGAGCAGATGAAACAACTTCACAATTACTACTCTAACAAAATAAATCTTTCAGACATTGTTATGACTCCTGAAGACCAAGAACGTTATGACTCATTACGCACTGCTGGATTTGTGGCTCAGAGCTAACACCTAACAGTAAAGACGCAACAGTGAGAGACCACGATCACATTACTGGAAAGTTCAGAGGGGCCGCGCACAACAATTGTAATCTTCAACTTAAGGTTGATCCTAAGACATGGAAACTACCTATCTTCTTTCATAACCTAAGAGGCTATGATTCTCATTTCATCATGCAAGCAGTGACTTCTGAATATAAGAGGGTTACCTGCATTGCACAGTCTTCAGAAAAGTACATGACTTTTACTCTTGATTGTTTATCCTTTTATGACTCAGCCCAACATCTGATGGCTAGTTTAGATAAGTTAGCAGGATCTCTACAAGACTTTCCAATCACTAAACAATACTTTGATCCATCTTTAGTGCGTAAAGGAGTTTACCCCTATGAATACATGAACTCGTGGGATAGGTTTGATGAAGAGTCACTTCCCCCTAAAGGCGCTTTCTTTTCTAGTCTTAGACGCAAAGACATAACTGACTCTGAATATGAATACGCTCAGAAAGCCTGGACAGAATTACACTGTCAAACAATGGGCGATTATCACGATCAATATTTATTGGCTGACGTGTGTTTATTGGCAGACGTCTTTCAGAATTACAGATCTACATGCATGAAACATTACAGCTTAGACTCATCACATTACATCTCTGCCCCAGGTCTTTCTTGGGACGCCTTCTTAAAGTCTACAAACATTCAGATTGACTTAATTTCTGATCTGCCCACACTTCAGATGATTGAAGATGGGCTGAGGGGGGTATTAGCATGGCCTCACATCCTTACTGCAAAGCCAACAACAAGTATTTAGATGATTATGACCCAACTAAGCCGTCTAACTATTTAATGTACTTAGAAGCTAACAATCTGTATGGATGGGCCATGAGTCAACCATTTTCCACTGAGAAACTTTTAAAATGATAAAAGGACCTCACGATGTTAACACTGTGTTAGGTATGTTGTCACAGCGTCCCTCTGATAATCCAGCAGGACTAAATCTTGGAAGTAGATTTTAGAATATCCTAAGAATTACACGATCTTCACAACGATTACCCCCTAGCCGCAGAAAGATTAAAGATGAGCCCCATCGAACCGCCTAAACTCGTGCCTAATCTTAGGCACAAAACTAAATATGTGTGTCTTTACAGACTCCTACAGTTTTACTTAAGACACGGATTGAAACTGACTGCTGTTCATAGAGTCATTGCTTTTGATCAAGAGCCTTTTATGAGGCCATACATCAAGAAGAACACTGATCTTAGAACCCAAGCCACTGATGCTTCAGAAAAAGACTTCTTTAAACTGATGAACAACAGCTGTTTTGGCAAAACCATGGAGAACGTACACAATCGTAAATATGTTAAATTATTTTACAAAAGAAAACCAAGCAATTAAGTTTGCCTCTAAACCCAACTATCAAGACTTCAGAAGATTTAACGACAGCCTGGTTGGTATTATGATGAAGAAAAAGGATGTTAAGTTGGACAAGCCGGTGTTTATTGGCTTTAACCGTATTAGAGTTGTCAAAGTTATTGATGTTAGAATTTTCTGTACGACTACTTTAAACCACTGTACCCAGAAGCAAGAGTACTTTACACAGACACTGATAGTTTTTTTTTTATTCTAGACTCCCCACAGAAGACTTCTATAAAGACTTAGAAACAGAAGTGGCTAAAGGGGCTGATGGATGGTACGACACCTGCGACTATCCTAGAGATTCGCCTTTACATTCAACTGTAAACAAAGAAAGTGATTGGAAGATGAAGGATGAACTCAATGGGACAGTTATAAAAGAATATGTTGGTTTGCGGTCAAAGATGTATAGCGTTGCCAGCCAGACTTCTGTAATAAAGAAGGCTAAAGGCATAAGTACAGAAGTGTCAAAAAAAATATAACTCACGACCAACAACAAGCAAGCTCTCTTTGAAAACAAAGTATTTCATCACACACAATGTTAATCTGCGCTCTACTCTTCATCAAGTAAACACAACTGCTGTTAACAAGAAATCATTAGTCTCTAACAATAACAAGAGAACTTACGTCAATCCTGAGTTCTCATATGCTGTAGGGCATTGGAGAACTTTAAAAGATAACTTGACTGACTTGGCCTGTACTTAACTTAAGAACCTAACAAGAACTTACTTAAGAACCTAACTAGTACTTACTTAAGAACCTAACTAGTACTTAACAAGAACTTATTTTTTTGTGCTTGACTTGTAATTTACTTGCGTTTAACTTAAAAGTACTTTCTATAACTCACTTAACTTGTACTTTATTTAGTTCTTAACTTGTACTTTATTAGTTCTTAAAAAACTATTACATAGAAAATGGGTCTACAACAGGAGGTTGCTTTTTTTTGCAGAAGTTGGCTCTTCTTCTTTTACTGGCTTAATGGGGGTTTGTGACTTTGCTGCTAAGTATGGCGTTAGACATGTGTATGCTAAACCCCCCCCCCCCCCCACCAACAACAACAGCTCCCAATACAATAATAATACATCTTATCGTTTGTTTGTGATTGTGTTGTGTTAATTGTGTTGTTGTTGGCGGTGGCGATGCTGTATTACTATCTAACAATTTTTGTTTTGCTGATTGGTTTGATTTTCTTAGTCTGTTCCATTCAGCCAGTTTACGCCCCGCCTCAACACGTCCAGGATTTTTAGTCTTAGTAACACTACTCACTTGTGGCACATTCTGCTCCTGCAGTACATTTACTTGCGGTACATTCTGCTCCTGCGGACTGTCCTGTGGCGTCTTCTTCTCCTGATCGCTCATTTTTTTTATTGCGATTAAATTTTAATATGATCAAAATTAATATGATTAAAAGTAATTAATCCCATGATGAATGGGCATAACATCGTCCCAAATCTGTAATACATGTCACACGCAAGAGTTTCTAGGGACTTGTTTAAAACCGGATCTTGTGATAAGTCATATTTTAAATCTTCTTCTGAATCAACTGGCGCCATCTTACTTACTAACTTAGCATATAAACTAATCATTGTCTGACCCACTGACTAACCATTTTTGACCCTAGCTGCGCTTCGTACCTAGCGTAGTATTTCTCAACGTCTGAAGTAGGCAATTGTTGGATCTGTTCAATACTTAGTTCAACACCTAAATACTGTCTAGTTTTTCCACACGCAGCTAGAGAGTATAATCTTTCTTTATGCAGTGGTCTACGGAGTAGTCTGTCTTGCTCTTCACACTTTAATAGTTCGTCACAATCCATTTTTAAAAGCAATAAAAAAAATAATATAATACTTTTTAAAACCATGAGTTTAACGTTGGTTAATTATGCAGTGCCTATCGTGGTGTTATAGTTTATTCCAAACCTGCAAAATGTTTGTTAGGAATAAAACCGTCCAACATGGGGGAAAGATAGAAGATTCGCCAAAACTAGTTGTAACCTTATCTTTAGCTTTAAACAACAAAAGATTATCTGATTAAAAAGCACATAGACAGCCTTTCGTATTATGATTATTTTAATTATTTTTTTAGTTAATAAAAAGTGAGTGAAAAAAGATTATCAATACGATTTAACCACTCTGCTGTAATTAGCGGCCTTAGTATAGGCTATAGTGTGTTAGCAAAAAACATGTTTTAAAATGAAGCCAGCTGACCTAGGAAGTTAGACATTGAGGATGTTGTTAAGGTTATAGTTGTAATTACTGCAGGGATTGCATCAAAAGACTTTCTTGTTACACAGGGATTATTCCAGAAAATATTAGTTCATAGAAAGATTAATTCATAAGAAATCATTTATTAAAAGATGGCGGGAGTAGTTATGATTGGTAGGAGGAGCTATTGCTAATGCCTTGGCCTTCTCTGGAAGCAATTATATGTTTGGGTAAATTGCGGTCCGATGAGGAGAGAGAAACGCTCATAACAAGGCAATAGAAGATTTAGCTAAGGCAAGAGACGCTTATGAGAAAAGACGAATTGCTCACTTAGACTTTATTAATAAAAAGTTAAGAGAACAGGGACATGCAGAGCACACATTTACAGACGTTGATGAGGCAATGAATGAGTATTACTTAGTGACAGGAAAGAAGTTTCTAACATCACCACCGCCAGAACTGTCTAACTTTTATGAACCATCAGAAGAACAGAAAATAGCAGAGATTGGTTTATTGTGGGTGCTATGGGGGCAATCTTAATTCTTGCAACAAACAATCTAAAAAATAATTAAAATACAATTAAAATACAGTCCTTCTTATGGACAATACGAAGTACAAAATATATATTCTCCTAAAGGTTATTGGAAAGGAAAGACTGCTATTGAAAAACTGAGTAAAGCTGCTAGAGTGTCTGAATCAGATGCGAAAGACTGGCTTTTAAAACAGGCAATTTGGCAAATACGCTCGTATATCTGCCTGCCCCCAAAAAGAATAATAAGGCCTAGATTTGTTAATTCAGTTCCTAATGAACACCCACCAGATGGACTTGTTGTATCTTCCACATGACAAAGTTAGAAGAAAAAAGTTTAAGTATGCTCTGACAGTTGTTGACATGGCCTCAAGATACAGAGACGCTGAACCTTAACAGATAAAAGCTCAACTGCTGTGGCTGTGGCTTTAACAACAAATATACATGCGAGGCCCATTAAAGTATCCTAGGATGATCCAGGTTGATGATGGAAAAGAGATTCAAAGGCTCTGTAAAACCATTGTTTTTAAAACATCATGTTACAGTTAAGAGAGGGATCCCAGGCAACCATCGATCACAAGCCTAGTAGAAAACTTTAATTAAGAATCTAGCTGAACGCCTGTTTACCTATCAATATCACAGAAAAATTATGGACAGAACACGTAACACAGAATGGGTTAGGAGGTTGCCGGCTGTCTTACATGCCATAAACAGCGAAGAATTTAAAGCAACAGGCCTTAAGCCAGTAAACGCAATCAAATAAAAAAAAATTAGCATTACTGAAGATGTGCAGGGGACTCAAAAACTCTTGCCGTTTGGCTTAAAAGTAAGATACTTGTATGCTCCTGGAGAGGCAGAGGGCGATGTTAGAATTAGAGCCACAGATCCTATATGGAGCGTAGATGTATATGAAGTTGAATGAATTATGAAAACAAACCCCTTCCCGTGTATTATTTAAGAGAAACCCTCTCGTCTAAAAAGCCTGCCCCTAAAAGATCCTTTGTTCGCGAAGAGTTGCAAGTTGTCCCTCCAAACACAGTGAGTTAACAAAAAAAAAATAGTATTTATTTTTATTAACCTTTTTTTACCTATTTTGGGCTTAACTGATCATGTGTTTGGTTTTCAATGTTCTGTTTAATTGCATCAGTGTCTTGCCTGTCGTGAAGTAAAAGTCTTTCGCCACTCCTTTTGAAGTTCAATTTTTTGCCGTCTATAATCCTCACCATCAGCCATAAAGCTTCTGAAATTCTTCGTCCGTAATGTTTTCATCCTGTAAATGATTTGCTATTCTTAATCTTAATGAACAAAGTTTTGCTGATGCTAGGGCTACAATGGCAGTGTGCTTTTGTAATTTAGGAGTTAATTTTTTTAAAACAGCACTTACAAATCATAGAAATAGCACCTAACCCTAAACCAAGACCTCCTAATGCAAAAGAGGCCGACGCCCCAACCCCAGTGGCTAAAACAGCAACACTAGACCCAGCACTTACGCCAGCTACGGCCGAGGAGCCAGTAATTACATAAGAAGAGTATTTAAAGCTTTAGCATATTTCAATTCTGGTAACTCCATACTTATATAAGTCGCTTTCTATTTCCTTTTGCAGATCAGTTATTTGCTTTAACCTAAACTGTTGAACCTCCATTTTTAAATAAGATTATTTTTTTAAATTAATTCTTGTACATATCTTCTTATTAACCCTTCTGGCAGTACTTCATTAACAGAGTTAAAACGCAATAAAATCAACATACTTAATGAGAATAAAGTCGAGTACTGTTAGTTTGTCTTTGTCAACCATCACAGTAACCTTGTCAGATGATACATGGGTGTTTATTTTGTCTCCGTTTTTAGTAATTGCAATACTGAGCTTAAGAGAGCATCCAAGTTTTCGGCCTTTATTTGTATACCTTTGATTAACGTATGTTCTGGCAAACTAGGATCGCCCTCCCTCGGAGTAATAAATAAGCGAAAAATCATCGTCAATTGCCTAGGTGTGGCAGAAGCTTTGGGTTAAATTCTAAGCCGACCAGTGTCGCCCCCCACTTCAGCTAAGGACTTCTTTCTCTGTAGCATATAATTCAAGACCCTGCCAAGTTATTTTAATCTGTTTTTTCTGTTGTGTTCCTGGAACCAGGCTAACAAGAAAGGGCCTTCATTCAAAGCCTTTCTAAAATTGTTTTCCTTATCAAAGTATACATTAGGGCTTCGTAGTTCAAACTTTAAATTCCAAGCAATTTCAGGAAGCAACGCCCAAGCATTCTCTCTTTATGAAGTTTGTATTCATGTTTGCCAAAATCGTTTGCCCTTGAATTTCTTATCTCTTCTAGGGTAGGATATTGCTGTCGTTTTTTTGTCTTCAATTTCTGTTCGTTTGTAAGCCCCCGTCATCTGTGTACTCAAATCCATAAACATTTCCTGGCACTCCTATTAGATCAAACTCGGTTGTGTCTGCTAGGTCTTTTAGCTCTACTGCAACGCATTTAGGAGCTAGCTGCGCTTTTGATTCTGGCCCTCGAGACATTCTTTTTATAATATCAATAAATTGTTATAAGCAATCAATAATAAACAATCTACAATAAACAAACGTATTGAAACTGGGGGTCAGTCCGTAAGCATAGCTTAGCGTGCTTAGATTTTTCTAACTGCTCTCTTATTTTTTTTTAGCTCATCTTTGTCCCTTATTGTATAAATTTTCACTTAAACATCTTCAAAACTATCTTTGTCCTTAGTGTAAAATAATACAACCGA
Source organism: Conus ventricosus (assembly GCA_018398815.1). Taxonomy (NCBI): domain Eukaryota; kingdom Metazoa; phylum Mollusca; class Gastropoda; order Neogastropoda; family Conidae; genus Conus; species Conus ventricosus. The sequence continues at coordinate 1,502,776 of CM031626.1, forward strand.
TTTTAACTGTGATCTAAAGTCTTTTAAGACAGCATTATATTTCTGGGTTAAGAGCCACACAGAAACTAAGGCGTGACGCCCACTAAAGGCTAGCTTTGACAGAGCTTTTCTTTTTTAACAATGTCTCGTTCAGCCGAACAGTCATCAATAATAAACAGTGTTTCAGTTCCCTCAAATAGTCTATAGTAATGTTCTAAACAGTCGCTCAGTTTGTCGCTAGGATCAACTAAAAATATATTCTCGTCTGTCCAAATAAACTTCCTTTCTTTGTAAGACTTGTTGTGCTTAATGGTTGTGCAGAATATAACAATGTGCTCGTAAGAAACCTGTATATTGTTTGTAACAAATCAAGTACGAAGACAGTTTTCCCCACACCCAGTAATCCCGCAGATAAGAGAACAGTGCGGATCTTTGGGCAGAAACTTCAAGCTATCCATCTGTTTTTATTAGAAATATTTCTTCTACATTTTAATAAGCCACGTCTTTTAGCCTGTTTTCTTCAATGTTTAACTGAGCATCACAAACCATAAAAATGTGCATTTTTATTGGCCGTTTCCGTCTGCTTTCTTGTGAATATTTATTTTTATACCATCTTGCCCTATCCTTTCTCCACTTCCAAACAATCTGTTGTCAAATGTGGATCTAAAAATCCATCCACAGCGCATATTTGGTTGTTAAGTAGTCTTCGAGTTTTACATCATAAAGGCGAAGTTTTTTACATACTTGATCACTGCAGGATCCTTTGCCTACCTCCAGCGAACAACTTTCTTATTTCTCAAAGTGTTGGTGCGGTAAAAGTCCGCGACCCGAATACAACTGATCAGACTTGCCATTTATTGCACAGTCAACCTTCTCAATTTTTGGATTATAAAACGCTTCTGATTCTCTATGAGAAGGAGTTGTTTCTTCAGTAACAAGACCAAAAATTCCTTTTAAAGACTTTAGAGACTTGATTTTAGATAGTTATGTTCCAGAGAGTGTCTCGCTTGTTTCTATTTTCTGTAAGGCGTGCATACGTTTTCATAATAAATAACCGTTTTAAACTTTTATACTGGGTTAAGATTGTTCTGGGCAAGTCCAGGGTTAGTAACAACATCAAACTCAAGAGAGATGTCACTAACCGTGTATTTAGCTTCAGGATCTTCAGATAGAACGACAGAACCGCTAGGATTAAATGTCAGATCATAAGTAAGTTTTTCTTTTTAGTGCGCCTTGGTAATATGGCATATGCGTCTTTAACAGTTCAAAATCTAGAGGGATGCAGAAATCTGTTGCCAAATGCTTCTGCTACTGCCTCATCTTTAACATCATCCTTTGCATCCTCCGCGTTTAAAGCCTGTGCTTGAGACCGTTTGGGCTTTGTATTCCCTGATAAACTTTCTCTTTTTTGTTCTTATTAGGCAGCCATAGGTCAGAATAGAGGGCAAAAATGTCTGCCTTGCCTAGTAAAAAGATTCTCTGCCCTCCAGTTTGATTACTATATGATTAACGATAGCCCTGCCTAAATTAGCAACAACAGTAGCATTGGATCTGTCGATTTAATATCATTTTAAATGATAGTTTAGCAGTGCCTGGCATTATAACATCATCAGCGCCAAGATCAGGAACTTAACTGCTAAAGTTTGTCCAGGCTCAACTGTTGATGGAGATTTTTACACTAATAACAGTCTGCCTTATACCTTTACACATGGGGTTCCTTCTCTTTTCTGTATGGATCGAGGTCACAACCGTATGAGTTCATTTTTATAAAACAAAAAACAGAATATAAATAAAAAATATGGATGAAGATTTTGACGCGCCTGATCCTTCTGAAGAAGAAAGAGATTGCGGCCCTATTTGAAGAAGATGAAACAGAATAGTTCTTCAATTGTGCGAGAACTTGAAAGAGCAGAATCGGGTTCTTCAAATCTTTCCTTTTTCAAAATTTTTAGAAGAAGCAGAAACACCACCTTCAGTTAGCGCATCTCGTCAGAACTATTAACAAATAGAATTAACTCATTCTACATAAGCTTAGGACTAAAAGCCGCCAGAAGGTCATAGTCCTTTTGATTTTAAGATAGATAAAAGCAACATATGTATATAAGAACTAGCAGAGGAAATTTTGTAAGAGTTACTACAAAGCCAGACCCAACTAAGTTTTTAAAACTAAACACAATTAGACAGAGGATTCCTGTTGCCGACCAAAGGCGATTAAACATTTTAAATTTAAGGCCTGAGGCTGTTAGTCTTTTACAAAACTTGGGGCAAGAGTTGCCAACACAATCTGAAATAGAAATGACCCCTTTTCAAGATTTAGGGCCAAGAATAAATGATGCAGCAGCAGAAATTGAGACGAGTTTTAATGAGGAAACAGTCAGAAAAACATTAGAAAAAATTTGACGATTCTCCATTGCCTATGCGTGAAATCCTGGGGTTTAAAATGATCGCCTAAAGTCAATAAGGGGCGAACTAGAAAACAATTTGGCAAAACTTGGTGAGCTAGATAGAGAGATAGAAGAAGAAAAAATAAACGGGCTGATGCGGATGTAACAATTTAGGGCGAAAAAGAAAAGGCTAGAAAAACAGCAGAAAATAAAAGGGTTTAAGGCACAAAGGGCGGCCAGGTTAGAAGTGCTGTCTCAAACCCGAGCGCAGCTAGCATAAACAAAAAGCAGAAAAAGAGAAACTTTTAAACAGAATACTTTATGAAAACACCTACGCTAGCTGAAAGAATAAGGGCTCTGTTTAGGGAACAGGGGATTACAATAGTTTTGTATATTAACAGCTGTTGGGTTTTCTATCTCTACACTCGTTTATGCTTTAACCAGTGGTGCGCCAACAGGGCCAGTACACCCCCAACACCTCAGCCTGGTAAAAGTTGGATTAGAAAACAATTGCATCATCTAGAAACCTATTAAAGAAGTTAGCAGCCAAAGCGCTTGATGCTCTCCCCGGGGCTTAAAGACATTTTTTGTTATTTTGGGTTTTTCTATTATGGGAAAAAGGTGGCTGGTTAAATATGGCCGACCATCGTGGACGTTAGGAGGGCTACGGGGAAAATTAATTTTTAGTGAAAAAAAAGTAGGGCCAAATTCCAAAAAAAATTTAAAAACACCCGAGGGCTGTTTTTTCGCTAGGGGTGACTGTCGTTTTGGGCGGGATCAACGGGTGGAGTTCCCTTTCTGGGCCTGCTTTCTGGTTTGGGGAGAGGGTTTAATAACGGGATCGTTTTTCTTCAGGGTTGGGCCCTTTTTTTTAAAATGGAAGGAGGGGGCCTTGTGTTTAAGTTTTGATTGTGCCCTAATTTTTGGGTCGTCCTTTTATATCTCACCTTTCTTCACACTCTTGCACCATCAGAGTCCAGGTTTCCCAAAAAACTTTAAAATTTTCCTCAAATACTTATAATCTTCCTTAAAAATTTGGGGTTTTGTCCACAGCATACAATGTGCCAACAACATAGAAAAAGGCCGCCGCTGTTTTCCTGCATCCCCCAAAGCATGATGGGAATAAAAGGGTCGGGCTACAACATTACACTCCTCCCAACCTTCAGAAAACTAATAAAAACTTTAATAGACACATGTATTGTTTTTAATCTTTTAAATTACAAACTAAAATTTTACACGTTTTTTAAAAACAAAACATCCCCAATTTTTATGTATTATTTGAAACTCTTCAAACTTTTCAAATTTTTTACTTCTCTCTCTCTAAACAACTTAAAAAATTTAAATTTTTTTTAAAAAATACTATCTTGTCCCCCAATAAATTTAAAAATGCTAAAAATCGGGCCATTTCAGAAATCCTTTTTTCGCCTTGAAAAAACAACCTAAATTTTAAAAACCCTTAACTCGGTTTTCTAAAAACCAAACATTCACACCCACTTGAACACAAATTTGCCCGATTCAATAAAAGGGTCCTGGTAAAAAATTTTCCCATCATTTAAAATTTAAAATCTCATAGCCCTATCCCCGTGTGTGTGTGGGGTTTTTGGGGAAATCTATAAAACTTAAATTCTTTCAGATACTCTGGGGGGCTTCGTTTTCGGACGGGTTTTCACATCATGTTTCTCGGGGGGCCCAAGGCAAACTTTCGGGGTGTTGCGGGTCACAATCATACCCTTCACTGGGAAGTCTTTTCCGTTTTGGGGGTCTTTTTTGGGGTAACTTTTCATGTAGGTTTGGGGGGTGGGGGGTTCACGGAAAGGGGGTGAAAATTCCCTGACACGGGAAAACCGAAAGGGATGTTTTCCTTCACCTTCCCCCCTTTTCCCTTCCAAAAAAATTTTGTGATCGGGGCGAGATTTTCCGAAAATGGATGAGTTTTTTAAACAATTTTTTTGGGGAACCCCTCGGGGGGCAGTAATTTTTGGGCCCAAAGTCTGTCATTGTTTGTAAAGGGTTTTTTGGGTCATACAGGAGTCATTTTGGGACGGTTTTTTGTTTTTTTTACTAGCACCCCTGCCACCACTGCGGGGTTTTGGACCCCCTTCGTCTTTCTTTTTCAAATCTGCATTTGTTTTTTTTTTCCCCTCCTTGCTTTCTGTTTCCTTTCTGGGAGTTTGAGTTTTTCACAGGTTTGAAGGTAGAATCAAAAGCGGCAGCCCAAATTTTTTTTTCTTTTTCTGCCGTTGAAGCTTCAAATGGAAAAGGCGGGTTGAGGCATGGGGAGTCCCTTCTTACATCATCAAAAATGTCTGCAGGTTTTTCCATTCTTTTTTTTCTCCCCTCAAAATGAACACTGTTTTTTTAGTTTTTCGAAATGAATCTTTCCACTTAAACGTTGGCTTTTTTGGCCAAAAAGGGGGTGATTTTTTTTGTGTTCAAACCCCACTTTTTTGCAAATTTTTGCGAATTTCCTGTCCTTAAAAGGGGGGGGCCATTGTCAGTTTTTACGGTTTTTGGAAACCCTTTTACGGGCCCAAAAAATCTTTTTAAAAGTTTAGGAATCACCGAGGAAGCAGATTTCCCGGGACTTTTCAACTTCAATCCCGGGGCTGTAATCGCCCACACCACAAGAGGGGGAGTCCCGGGAGGGGAAAGGGCCAGAAAAAAGTCCATTGAGGGGAGACCCAGGGGGGGGGGTCGGGAGGGGTTTGGGGGACCAGGGTTCACGTGACTGGGGGCCTGTATAGGGAACCTGCCCGGGAATCCCAACTGCACTTTTTCCTTCAACCATTCATTTTTTTCCCAGGAAACCACCTTTTTTCGCGAATGTGTTTTGTTTCGTCTTCACATCCCTTGGGGGGACTGAAGCAATGGCGACAGTCTTTGGCGTAGCTTTAGGGAATGAGGCGGTGATCCCGGAGGCCCAAAAACCATCCCCAACACTGAAATTTCTTTTTGAATGGCCCCTACATGCGAATGTCGGATCTTCCATTTCACCCTTTTGTACGCCTTAAATGATTTTTTTGAAAGAGTCTTGTAAAACTTTGTTGTTTCCCTCAAAACTTCAGTAAAAGGTCATTGCTTTGGGGAAAAAGTTTTTTTTGACCTTAACAGATGTACCTTCTGAACCTTTTCACTTCGGGGTTGGGGTTTTTTGGGGGTGCCCCTGCTGATATGGGCAGGGGATTTCGCTCTTTTTTGACCGGGAGCATACAGGAGTGTCATTTCAAAAGGGCATGGGGCCGAATTTCGCGGGGGGTTAAATTTCAAAGCTTTTTCTTTTTGGCTTTGAACTAGTCAAAAACCCACTGAAAAAGAGGTTTTGGGATCCGTAAAAACAAAAAGGGGCACCAAACGAAGTGAAAAAAAATGTTCAACCCCAAAATACTACAGCAACATTTCTCTGTCCGATCTGAGAGAAACGTTCTCTGTGTCCGGCCCACCCCCGGGGGCTGGCTTTGGCCGAGGGGGTTTTCCGCCCTTGAGTGAGGATTGCCCCAAAAAACCAAACCGGACTTGCATCAACCAGTACTTTTGTTTTCTATTGGGGGGGTTGAAGTATGCCATAAACGGGGACACTTTTGAAAAGGGTTTTTTAAGCTCTGAAATGCATTTTCTTTCCCCAGGCCCCCCATTACCAAAGGGAGCTTTTCTTCTTTGTGAGATTTCGAAGAGGTTCTGTGATTGTCGCAAAACCCCGGGGATGAAACGTGCCACAATTGATCATTCCAAGAAAATTAACCCGAACCTCGGAATTTTTTTTTGGGGGAGGGTTTTTCAGAGATTGTTTAAATTTTTCTCGGGAATCGGAGCAACTCCATTCCTAAAAACCCACTTTCCCGTAAAAACGTTTTATTTCTGGCACAGAGAACACACATTTTTTCTTTCTTCAGCTTTGCACCTCGTTCCCCAGCGCTTCAAAGTCAGGCTGAAGCTTCAAAACATGTTCTTCTTGAGTTCCCACCATTTCCCCGATAATGTCATCTTGGGGTTTTTTTATGCGCCAGATAAAGTCACTCAACAGTTCGCCAAATTTCGTTTTTTAAATAACTCCGAAGCACGTTTAAAAACCCCAAAAAAAAGACCCTTTTTACCCACCAAATCCCACATGAAGGGGAAAAAAAAGAAATGTATCTCTCTCTTACTCAGTTTCCAACTGGTGGGAAACAGATGAGAGGTCCCGTTTTTTCCCGAAAACGATGGACCATTCATTTTTGATAAACAAGTCAACAAGGTTTGGGATTGGGGGCTTTTTCCCCAGCAAAAAGGGTTGGTTTTGGGTTGTCGTATAAACGACACCAAAACGGACTCCATCTTTAATTTTTCTTTGGAACCGCCACGTGGGGCTAACCCATGGGTCGGGCCGGGCCCCACTTTTCCGATGAAAATCAAATTTTTTTCCAGTCCCATCAAGCTCTTTTTCCACATCTTTTCCCGGAAAATGAAAAGGGGTTCTCTGTGTCCTTTTGGGTAAAACCGGGGCTCATGCCTTTTTTTGAATGTTTAGTTTAAAAAAACCCAAATGCCCTTTTATCTTCCTCATTCCCCACGGGAAAAAAGATGGGATTTATCTGGGATGTTCGCGGCGTGGTCCCACATTGGGGAAATGGGCGAGACCCCAAAAAATGGATTTTGGGACAAATAAGAAAGGGTTTGGGATGTTCTTAAACTGCAAATTTTTTTATGACATAGAAAACTGCAGAGGTGGCCCTTTAGCTTTCACCCCCTATCCCGACCTGAAAATGTCCTTCAAGAAAGGGAGGGGTTTTTCACATCCGAAAGGGGGAAATTAGGGGGGATGGGGGTTTTCAGTACTACTTGTGGTAGGTTTCCTTTTTAATTTCCCTTGGGAAAATTTGAAAAAATTTTGATATTTGGGAATCTTTTTCCCGAATCAAGGACAAATTTGCATGGAATTCCAGCAAAAAGAAAACTTTTACTTCTGGACTTCCCTTTTAAATTTACTTTTGTTTTGCGGGTATGGGAAAAAACATACCATCAGCAGGGGGGTTTTACAACTTTCTGATCCTTTTTTTGCGTTTCCAACAAAGTTTTGGGTTTAGGGGCCAAAAGGGGTAAAACTGTCGAACAGTGTGACGAACAGATTCACATACCTTTGAAAAGGGTCCAAGGTTTTTCCAACATCAAAACTTTTTTTCCCCCTTTTCGGGGGATGTTTAATGATGAGGAAAAGGACCCACCACAGAAAAGGGAGGATTTAAAGCACGTTTTAAACCCCCCCTAAGGGGGGGTCGTCCCCTGCTGATAGAAGGGGGTTTGGGCCCCATTGAACCACGAAGCCAGAAGTGTGGGGGGTTGCCCCCCATGGGCCGGGGCCCGAGTGGGCCCCAAATTTGACCACGATTTCCCCGAAGGGGAAAAGGGGCCCCCCAGGGTTACCATTTATGAACCCGGGGGCTAAGGGTCCCCCCGGTTTTTACCACATGACCAGGGGGCGTAATGGTTTTGCCAGGTTTAAAACCCCGAAGACCAGGAAAATAGGGGCCCCCAAGTTGACCCCCCAAAACCAGGGGGCGTATGGTCCCAGGTTGACCACTTTTAGTGCGTTTTGGGGTTTCCCCAGCCCATGAGAAATGTGAAAATGGGACTGACCGAAGGTATGTCCTTTTAATTCTGATTTCCCACGTCCCCGAAGTTTTAAGGGTCCCGGCTTCATCAAAAATGTTTTGAGGTCAAATTTTCCCCTTTAAAAGGGTTTTCCGTCGGGGGACTGGGGAGGCACAACCTTGTAAAGATTTTTGGGGCCCGTATTTTTTTTTTCTTTTCCCTAAAGTCCCCATTTGGCTTCATTAATTTTTGGGATCCCCGGGGTAAAAGTGTCAAAAGATTCACCATTCAGCTGTCTGCCTGCCGGGAAATTTTAAATACTTTTAAAAGATGGGTTTGTTCTTGGCGTGAAATACTTTTTAAGAAAAGTCTTTAGCTTTGTTACGCACAGGGGATGGGCCCCTGTGTCCCTTTAAACACCCACAAACCCTTTTTCTTCAGGGTGAAGGGCGCACAATTTCCCTACACTTCGGGCCCCCAGCATAGTGGGAACAGGAGCGCTTTCTTTCTTTTGTCATCGAAAAGTCCAAAGCACACAAAAGATTTTCGAATTTGTCAACCCAGTCTTTCCCTCTAAGGGCCTGCGGTTAAATTTTCTTCTTTATGGGAAACCCCGAAACCCGTCAAAAATGAAAGGGGTCGCCAACTTTGAAAATTTTAAAATGCGTAGGTTAAAATTTTATGACTTCAAAAATTTTTTTTTTTTTTATCCTCGTCGCCAGTTTTAATCTCACCTTCTTCACACTCTTTCAAATCAACAGAGTCCAACGCTAACAAAACCCTTTTGAGTTCCTCAAAAACTTATAAAACTTTCCCTTTAAAGTTGGGTTGTCCCCCAGCATACAATGTGCCAACAACATAAACAAAGGGGCCGGGCCCCTGCTTTCCTTCATAAACCCCAAAACCCTATGGGGGGAAAAAATCGTCTGCTACAAAAATTACAGTCCCCCAGCATAAGGATTTTTATTGTTATTTAAAAAAGTATCAAGCCAAACTGTAGTCTAAGGTCAAGGGTAGCAAGTATAATCCATGGGCCCACCAAAAAAAAAAGTCAACCTTTGGGCCTAGCATGTGCAAGAAAAGTCTTGGTTTCCTTTGTATGCTGGCAACAAATCAAAAGCAGAGTTAATATCATCTTCTAAAATTTGCTAGAAGTTTTTTTCTGGCATCAAACCCAAAATTGGGGCAACATGCTAGACTTGGTCTGCGCCCTTTTGCTCCAAAAAGACACCAAAACGGGATGTCCCCTTTTGGAGCCCTTGAGTCCCCTTTTATTCCTGGGATTGTTTTAAAACCTTTTACTTTTATCAAAATAAATGGTTTCCCCCAAACTTAAAGGATTTTTTTTTCTATGGAAACCCCCAAACGAAAATTTTTTTCCCCGGATAAAAAAAGTGGGCCGGGGCCCGTAGTCCCTAAGTATTTTTCTCTTTTTACACCCCCCAAAAAAACAATTGCCCAACCCATGATTGCGGTCTAAAATTTACGTCACATTGTAAGTGGCACTTTCGTTATATTTAAAGGTTCCATTTTTTAATTAGTTTTTTAAATAGTTATAAAAAAGATGTACATCTATATAACCAAGCAAAACGAGCGTGTGTTCTTAACGCACCCAATTGAAAAGAGACGCGGTGATTGTAGGGTCGCCCTTAGAGAAATTGGGTTTAAAGTAAAATGGATTAACATATCTGAAAAAGATAAAAATAACTGGGTGGATATTAAGGACGGGCAAGGCAATCTATTAAAACATTTAAAAATACCCGATGGTTGCTACAAACTTTTGTTCTTTAAGAGAAGTATTTAGCAATTTTAAACATTATGTTAAAAATTAATGAGGCAAATCTTATAATTACTATAAATTTTCCAGAACCTAAAGAAGAAAGGGAGTATGTTTTTCCAAGAAGCCTTGCTCGAATTTTGGGCTTTTATAATAGTGGTTGAAACACATAGCTTCAGCACACACGGCCTTGTAGAATGGGGCATTTATGAGTTTAAGGGCAGTAGAGCATCCGATTTTCTCCGTAAACCCAATGTTGTATGTCCATTTACAACAGTTAAAAAACAGATACTAATTTGTGTTTTAATGGGCTATCCGTCTACAGTTCTACGAGTACTGCATCCAGTTAAGGCGGGTTTTGCGATTATCAGTTATACAGGTTTGGTGGAGACAGTGAATTTAAAGAATTAATTGAGGGTTCTTTAAATTCATTGGATATAAAAATAGCTAATCAAGACGGAAAGCCAGTTGTTTGTTCTAATTTATTGATAGTGCTAGAAGTAGAAGAGCATATTAGAAAATTAGTAAGAACTCATTCCCGCGGGCGTTAATAGTGCAAATCATTAGATTTTTATATTATAGGGAGGATGAATGTAAATATGTTTGTTCACAATCACCAAATTCTATTCTGTACGGAACTCCCGTTTCAATGTGCTAATTACGTCAATTTTAGAGGTTTTGGCGCGTTAATTTTTTAGAAAACATGTGTTAATTTTGGCCAAAACTGATATGAGATGGACGTGATTTGTATGTGAAAAAGGGGGTTTTCGTGCAAAATAACATGGGTGGTCGTGAACATAGATATTTACATTCTCTCCCCCCCCCCCCCCCCACACACACACACACAAGCACCCCCCCCCCCAAACACACACAAACTTGTCAAGGGGTGGGATATGATAAGTTGTAAGGGGGAAGGGGGGGGGGTGTACTGTTGTGACATCGTTTGTTTTGATGTCATTTGTTCTTTTTGTGTTTAGTGTTTCCTGACGAAGGGTATAAGGCCCAAAAGCTTGAGTGTTTTTTTTTTTTTAAAGGACTTCAAAGTAATCATTTTTCATATTGTGTTTATTGAAGTCCAGCAGTCGTTTTCATACATCTGATTTACTTAGTTTGATTTCCCACTCTGATTTACTTATCTACAGGCCTTATTCTTTATGTCCTGAAAGCACTGTTTGTCAAATTTTCTTTAGCTACAGTTCTGAGGATTCATACTAAATGTTTGCTTTGTCTCAATTGACATAGTTTCTTTCCACATCAGTTCTCAGTCTTCATGGTGTTGAAAGCTGTTCTATAGAATGAGTTGTTTAGAAGCAAGAAAGTGATTTCTAAAGATTTTTATGCCTTATTTAATACAAAATATGCTTCAGCTTCAGGGGGCAACTGCCCCCTGACCCCCGCCGGGCTGTTGCCCATGGTGACCCCCCCCCCCCCCCCTCCCGATCCCCCGCCAATCTCCTCTTTTTAAAAAAAAAACTGTTTTCATCCCTGGTCTTAGTAACATTACTCACTTGCGGCACATTCACTGGGTACATTCTCCTCCTGTGGAGGTCCTGTGGAGGGTTTCTGCGTGTCTTCTTCTCCTGGTCGTTCTTTTTTTTTTTTGCGATTTAAAAATTTTAAAGTGATCAAAAAAAAATAAAGATTAAAAGTAATTTAAAACCCTTTTTTGGGAAAGGGCATAACTCGTCCCCCAAAACTGTAATAAAGGGCACATGCAAGGTTTCTAGGGACCCGGTTTAAAACGGCTTTGTGTAAAGGGCGTTTTTTAAATTTTTCTTCTGAATCAAAATGGGGCCTCTTTCTTTTAACCCTTTTTTTATAAACTAATTTATTGTCTGACCCACCGATCTAACCATTTTTTTTTCCCTAGCCCGTGCTTCGTACCAGCCCTATTAATTTTTTAACGTCTGGGTGTTGACAGTGCTGAATCTGTTCCCTTTTTAGTTCAATTCCCAAAAATGTTTTGTTTTTCCCCCACGCAGTAGGAGTTTAAAAAATTTCTTTTTTGGGAGTGGTCTACGGAAAAGGGAGTCTGTTGCTTTTCAAAACTTTTAATAGTTCGTCACAATCTTTTTTTAAAAAAAAAAAAAAATAATTAATACTTTTAAAACCATGAGTTTTAACGCTGGTTAATTATGCAGTCCCTATCGTTGGTGTTATGTCTATTCAACCCTTGCAAAATGCTTGTTAGGAATAAAAACCCCCCAACATGGGAAAGATAGAAGATTCGCCAAAATAGTTGCAACTTTATTTTTTGGGCTTTAACAACAAAAGATTTCTGATTAAAAAGCACATAGACACCCCTTTCGTATTATGATTTTTTATTTTTTTTTAGTTAATAAAAGATGAGTGAAAAAAATTATCAATACGATTTCCCACTTGCTGTAATTAGCGGCCTTAGTATAGGCTCTAGGTGTTAGCAAGAATGTTTAAATGAGGCCGGCTGATCTAGGATGGTTAGTACATGCAGGAGGGTTGTTAAGGTTATGTTGTAATTTACTGCAGGGATTGCGTCAAAAGATTTCTTGTTTACAGGGGATTATCAGAAAATATTAGTGCATAGAAAGTTAATTCTAAGAAAATAATTTATAAAAAGTGGCGGGAGTAGTTATGATGGTAGGAGGAGTATTGTTAATCCCTTGGCTTCTCTGGAAGCATTATATGTTTAGTAAATTGCGGTTGATGAAAAAGAAAGAGCAGACATAACAAGGCAATGGAAATTTACCCAAGGCAAGAGATGTTACGAGAAAAGACGAATTGTCCTTAGACTTTTAATTAATAAAAAGTTTAAGGGAACAGGGTCATGCAGAGCACCCCATTTAGGACGTTGATAAGGCAATGAATGAGTATTATATAGTGAAGGAAAGAAGTTTCTAACAACCCCACCTCCAGAATTGTTGACTTTTATGAACCATCGAAGAACAGAAAATAGCAGAAATTGGTTTTATTGTGGGTGCTATGGGAGCAATCTAAAAAACAATCTAAAAATTATTTGTTAAAATGTAATTAAAAAAAACAGTTAAAATATTTAATAAGAAGATCGTTAAAATATGGATAAAATATATTATTATCCTAAAGGGATTGGTAAGGAAAAAAACTGCTATGAAAAATGAGTAAAGCCGCTAGAGCTGTCTGAATCAGATGCGAAAGATGGGGCTTTTAACACAGGCAATTTGGGCAAAATTATATCTACCTGCCCCCAAAAGAATAATAAAGGCCTAGATTTGTTAATTCAGTTCCAAAATGACACCCACCAAAATGGACTTGTTGTATCTTTCCACATGGACAAAAGTTAGAGAAAAAAGGTTTAAGATGCTTTAACAAGTTGTCGGACAGGGGTCAAGTACAAAGACGCTGGAACCTTTAGGATAAAAGTCAACTCCTTGGCTGTGGGCTTACAAAACAATTATTACATGCGAGGTCCATTAAAGTTATCCTAGGGATGGTTCAAGTTGATGATGGAAAAGCGTTTTTAAGGTTCTGTAAACCAGTTGTTTTTTAAAAATCAGTGATTAAACAAGTAGAGGGGATCCCAGGCAACCATCGATCACAGGCCCTAGTAGAAAACTTTAATAGAATCTAGTGAACGCCTGTTTACTATTCCAATATCACAGAGAAATTATGGACACTACGAAAGTACAGAGAACGTAACACAGATATGGCTTAGGAGATTGCCAGCAGTCTTACGCGCCATGGAACAATGAGAATTTAAAGCAACAGCTTAAACCAGTAAAACGCAATCAAATTAAAAAAATTTGCATTACTGAAGATATGCAGGGGGCTCAAAAACTCTTGCCGTTTGTGACTAAAAGTAAGATACATGTATGTCCTGGAGAGGCCGAAGGGCGATGTTAGAATTAGAGCCACAGATCCCTATGGAGCGTAGATGTATATTGGAAGTAGAAAAGAATATGACAACAGATCCTCCCGTTTCTTATTTAAGAGAGACTCTTCTCTTTAAAACGCCTGCCCTAAAAGATCATTTGTTCGTGAAGAGTTGCAAGTTTGTCCCACCAAACACGTGAGTTAACAAAAAATAGTATTTGTTTTTGCTAAACTTATTTTTGTTAAACTTTTTTTTTTTTTTTTTTGGCCCTATTTTGGTTTAACTGATCATGTGTTTGTTTTTCATTGTTTGTTTATTGCATTCCGTGTTCTACCTGTAGTGAAGTACAAGTCTTTCTCACTCCTTTTGAAGTTCAATTTTTTTGTGTCTATAATCCTCACAATCAGCCATGGCTTCTGAAAATTCTTCGTCAGTAAGTTTTTCATCCTGTAATGATTTGCTATTCTTAATCTTAATGACAAAGTTTTTGCCGATGTAGGGCTTACAATGGGCAGTGTGTTTTGTAATTTAGGAGTTAATTGTTTTTATAAAAACAGCACTTACCCAATCATCGGACATGGCGCCTAGAACTAACCCGCGACTTCCTAATGCTAATGAGGCTGGCGCTCACGCATAGCTATAACAGAACACTACACCCGGCACTTACGCTAGTACAGCTGATGAGCCAGTAATTACATAAGAAGAGCTATTTAATGCTTAATCGTATTTCTTCCTAGTAACCCGATACCATATCCAAATCACTTTCTATTTCCCTTTTGCGTTAGTTATTTGCTCTACCTAAACTGTTTTTGAACTCATTTTTAAATAAGATATTTTATTAATTAATCTTGTACTTATCTTCTTATTAATCCTTCTGGCAGCACTGCATTAACAGAGTAAAACGCAATTAAAATCAACAAACTTAATGAAAATAAAGTAAGTACTGTAGTTTGTCTTGTTAACCATCACAGGAAACTTGTCTGATGTACATGGTGTTTATTTTTTGTCTCCGTTTTTCGTAATTGCAATAACGAGCTTAAGAAGGTGCATCCCAAGTTTCAGCCTTTATTTGTATACCTTAATCTAACGTAATGTTTGGAAACTAGGATCGCCCTCCCTTGGAGTAAATAAATAAGCGAAAAAAAATCATCGTCATTTGCCTAGGTTAGTGAAGATAGGTTGGTGTAAAATTCTAAGCGACGGTGGTCCCCCCCACTTCAGTAAGGACTTCTTTCAGCTGAGTTCTATTCAGAACCTGCCTAGTTATTTCAATCTGGTTTTTTCTGTTGTGTTCCTGGAACCCTAAGCTAACAAGAATGGGCCCTTCATTAAGCTTTTCCTACAATTGTTTTTGTTATCAAAGTATAATTGGGGCTTTCGTAGTTAAGAAACTATAAATTCAATCAATTTCAGGAAAGCAAACCCAGCATTTCTCTTTTATGAATTTGTTATTCATGTTTGCAAATATCGTTTGCCCTTACATTTCTTATCTCTCTAGGGTTAGGACATTGCTGTCGTTTTTTTCTTCAATTTCTATTCGTTTGTACACCATCCTCTGTGTACTCAAAAAATCATATAAACATTCCTGGCATATATTCGATCAAAACTCAGTTGGTGTCTGCTAGGTCTTTTAGCTTACTGCGCGGCATTAGGAGCTAGCTGCGCTTCTGATTCTGGCCCCGAGACATTCGTTTTAATATAAATTAAAATAAACAAATTGTTCTACGCAGTAAATAATAAACAATCTAAATAAAACAAAAGTATTTACCTGGGGGGGTCAGTCCGCAAGCATAGCTTAGCGTGCATAGATTTTTTAACTACTTTTTATTTAGTGTAATCATTCTTTGTCCCTTATTATATAATTTTTACTTAAACATACTTCAAACTACTTTGTCCTTAGTGTCAATAATACAACCGATTTTACTTGCGATCTAAAGTCTTTTAGACAGCATTGTATTTTTGAGTTAAGTGGCCCACAGAAACTAAGGCGCGTGGCGTCCAACTAAAGGCTTGCTCTTGACAGAGCTTTTCTTTTTTAACAATGTCACGTCAGTGAAAAGTCATCAATAATAAAGAGTGTTTCAGGTCCTCAAATAGTCTTTAGTATGTTCTAAACAGTCGCTCAGTTTGTCGCTGGATCAACTAAAAATATATTCTGTCTGTCCAAATAAACTTCTTTCTTTGTAAGACTTGTGTGTTAATGGTTGTGCAAGAATATACAATGTGTCGTACTGAAACCTGTATCTTGTATTGTACAAATAACTACGCAGGACAGTTTTCCACACCAGTAATCCCGCAGTAAGAGACCGTGCGGACAATTTTAGGAAGAAAACTTCAAATATCCATTGTTTTTATTAGAACATTTTTTAACCTTTTATAAGCCCGTCTTTTAGCCTGGTATTCGTCAATGTTTAATGGCATCACAAAATAAAAACATGGTTTGTATTGGGGCGGTTTCCATCTGCTCTTTCTTGCGATTAATTTCGTTTTATACCATCTTGTCCTCCTTTGTCCACTTCAAACAATCTGTGGTCACATGTGGATATCTAAAATCTAACCAAGCCTATTTGGTTAATAAGTTGTCTTAAGTCTTACTCATAAAGGCGAAAGTTTTTTCATACACGATCAACTGACAGGATCCCTTTGCCTCACCTCCAGCGAACAACTTTCTTCTTTCATCAAAGTGTTGTGAGGTAAAAGTCCGCGACCGAATACAACTAATAGACTTGCAATTTATTAACATTCAACTTTCTCACTTTATGGGATTATAAAAACGCTTCTGATTCTCTCTGAAAAAGGAGTTGTTCCTTCCAGTAAACACAGAACAAAATTCTTTTAAAGACTTCAGAGATGCTTTAGATGATGTTCCAAAGAGTGTTCGCTTGTTCTATTTTCTGTAACGCGAAAGTGTGTATACTCTTTCATAATAAAAAATGTTTATTAATATGGGATAGATTGTTCTGGCAGTTCAGGGTTAGTAACAAACATCAAACTCAAGCGAGATGTCACTAATGTGTATTTGGAATAAAAAGGGTCTTCAGAAGAACCACCGGAATCGCTAGGTGATTAAATGTCAGATCATAAGTAAGTTTTTCTTTTAGTGCCACTTGGAACTAGGCATATGCGTCCTAAAACAGTTCAAAATTAGAGGGATGCAGAATCTGTTCCAATGGCTTCGGCTACTGCCTCATCTTTAAACATCATTCTTTGATCTCGCTTTAAGCCCTGTGCTTGAGACGTTGAATATTCATACATAGGCAGTGTATTCTGCTCACTTTCTCTTTTCTTCTTTTTTAGGCAGATAGTATCGAATAGAGGGTAACAAAATATTGCCTTCTTAGTCAATGACTTCTCTGCCTCCAGTAAGATTGCTATTCGTTTAAGATAGCCTGCCTAAATTAGCAACAACAGTAGCATTAGGATCAATCGCTTTAATATCTATTTTGAATGATAGTTTAGCAGTGCCTGGCATTATAACATTCGTCAGCCGCCCAAGTCAGGGGAACTTGACTGATAAAGCTAGTCCAGGTTCAAAAACTGTAGATGGATTATTTAACGCTATTACAGTCTGCTTTATACTTTTACTCCATGGGGTTCCTTCTCTCTTCTGTATGGATCGAGGTACAACCGTATGAGTTCATTTTTTGTTAAACCAAAAATGAATATAAATAAAAAAAAATAATGGATGAAGATTTTGACGCGTTTAATCCTATGAAGAAGAAGAAGAAGATGAACCGAACTGGGCCTTTCATTGCCAGAGAACTTGAAGGAGCGGGTTCTTTACGTCCCTAGGACAACGTCAAGAACTATTGCGAGAAGAATTCAAAAATTTAAAGAGATAGGATGATAGCTGCCGGGGTGCTTCGATCATAACGTTTGAAGAAGATGGCGGGCATATGTCTAACAAAAACTGGTGCAGGGGGCCGTGTAAAAGCTACTTCAACACATACCCAAACACGTTTTTAAAAACTAAGCCCAATATGGCGAACTATCCCTATTGCTAAGGCAGAACAAATAACCTTTTAGGTTAGAGCGATGCGTAGTCATTTACTGGACTTGGAGCGGGGCTGCCAAACATCTGAAATACATATAACATACCTCTTCAAGATTTAGTCAACAAGCAGATGATGGCAATTAACAAAACAGATGAATTCATTTTGAAGAGCTGAAGAAAATCATAGCAGAAAAATGAGACAAGTTTTAATTGAGGAGACACAATTAAGGAAAAATTGAGATTCTCCCATTGCTTATGCGTGAAACTCCTGGGGCTTAATGCAGCTTTACGGACAATAGGGCAGTGAACTAACAAAACCAATTTGGCCAAACTTGGCGAGTTAGATAGAGAGAGATAGAAGAAGAAAAAATAAATGGCTGATGCGAGATAACAATTTAGGGCGAGAAGAAAAGGCTAGATACAGCAGAAAATACAGGATTAAGGGCTACAAAGGGCGGCCAGTGTGTTAGAGTGCTGTTACTCCAGGGCGCAGATAGCATCCAAACAAGCAAAATCAGAGAAACTATAAACTACAATACATTATGTAAACACTCCAGCTAGCTGAAAGCCATCAGGATCTGTTTCAGGGAACAGGGGGATTAAAATAGTTAGTATATTAACGCTGTTGGGTTAGCTATTCTACACTTCCTTTTATGCTTTAACTGGCAGTGCGCCACAGGGCCTGTCGATCCTCCAACGCCTCAGTGGAAAAGTTGGATTAGAAAACTAATTGCTCATCTAGCCCAAAACTATTAAAGAAGTTTGCAGCCAACGCCGCTTGATGCTCTGGCCTGGCATAATAGGCAGTGTTGTTAGAGTGGGTTTTGTCTTACATAGGCAAAGTTTGCTGGTTATTGGCGACCATCTGTGCACGTTAGGAGGGTAGCTGCTGGATTAATTTGTAGTGAAATTAAAGTATGGCTAATCAGTTTAAAGTTAAAAAAATACACCGCGGGCGTCTTATCGCTAGTGTGGCTGTCAGTGTGAGGTGTAAAGGTGGCCGTGCTTTTGGTGTGGGACGCTTATACCTGGATCGCTTTCTTCAGGGTAGGTACTTTTTTTTAAATGGAATGGAGAGCAGGCATGTGTTTAAACTTGATAGTGTCCTCCGTGGTTTGGTCGTTCCAGCTATGAGGATTTCTTGTTATAATCTGTATCATGCCAATCTGTAGTCTAAGGTCAGGGGTGCCATAGCCATGTTATAATCCATGGCCTACAACAAAGTCAACTATGACCTAAGCATGTGCAAGACCGTCTTGATACCTATGTATGCTGGCAGGCAATCAACAGCAGAGTTAATAGCATCTTCTAAATTGGCTAGGAGGCATTGTTTTTGGCGTCAAAACCCGTAGATTGATCTACTATGCTAGACTTAGTCTGTGCTTGCGACTCCCTAATTAGGACACCAAACGTATGTCTTATGGCGAATTGACGCCTTTGCACCCCTGGCATGTTAGCCTGCATCACTTTCATCTCAGATAATGTTGCCCAAGCATTAGGGTGTTTTTGTTCAATTGACCCCTATCGAACTTGTTTGTCTGGTTTGAAAGAGGTGTGGCCAGGCCAGTATTCATACTTATTTCTCTTTTTACCGTCCCACAAATACATATGTGCCTACCTAACCCATGATTGCGGTCCTAACTTTTGGTTACCGTCCGTTGAAGGATTAATGTAAAATTCATTGCAGAATTCTTTCATAGCTTATTGACCATTGGGCCTTTTTAAATTGATTAAAACGCGGTTGTCGCTTGGAAGGGGCAACTATGTAGTTCAGTCAGTATCGTCTGTACTGGTAATAAACATGAAAGTTATCTACAGATCCTTACTAAAAGATTAGGATGGTTTAATGGTTTGCATATGAAACACCACCCCAGTAGTTGCGCAGTATGCCAAATTAAACTGATTTGGAAAAAGCCATAGGGCGGGATGACCATTGCTATGGCACTCTATCCACTATTAATAGGCGGTTTTAATATCTAGTTAGTGGGTTTACACGTCAGACCCGGAAGCCGTATGATTCATCTACTGCAAGTTAAATTGCTGAAGTCCAAAGATTTGGAGGTTATATACGCTCCTACATCGTAAGTGGCCTTTCATTATATTTTAAAAGGTTCCATTTTTTTAAATAGTTTTTAATAAATAGGTTATAAAAAGATGTAATCTAGGTAACTCAACATAAACAAAAGTGTGTTCTTAACGTCCCAATTGCCAATAGGGCGCGGCGTTTGTAGGGTTGCCCTTACAACATGTGTTTTAAAGTTAAAAATGGTTTAAATATTCTGAAAGAGCTAAGAATAACTGGAACGGATATTAGGCGAACAAAGGCAATCTATTTAAAACATTTAAAAAATACTGATGTTACTACAACTTTCTTCTTTAGAGAAGTATTTAGTAATTTGGCATTAAGTTAAAAAATTAATGAGGCGAATTTATACTTATATAATTTTCAGACTTAACGAAAAAAAATGGAGTACGTTTGTCTAGAACCTTGCCCGAATTTTAGTCTTTTATGATTTGTTGGGTGAAAAACATATCATATTGAAAACACATATGCACTTTAAAAAGCGGTCTTTATGGAGTTTGTAGGCAGTAGACCCAGCGATTTTTCCATGTTCCGATGTTGTAGTCCATTTAAGAAGATTAAAAAAACAGACCGCAATTTGTTTATGTGGAATTCATCTAACCAGTTCTACATGCCTCTACCGTCAATCAAGGCGGGGTTTTGCGATCTCAGTTATACAGGTTTGACGGAACAGTGAATTTAAAGTATTAGTTAAAGTAGACATAAATTCATTAATATAATCGATAACTTGCCAAGATGGAAGGACTAGTTGTTTGTTCAGATTTATGGATAGTGCGGAAGTGGAGAGCGTTACTGTAACCCTTAATTTTTTGTGCCCTGGAGAGAATGTAAAATATGTTCGTTCACTATCCCCAAATCCTATTGTGCACAGGAACCCCCCGTTTTAAATTGACAATTACGTCAATTTTAAGAGAGAGGTTTTTGTGTGTTTAATTTGTTTGATGTAAAAGGTTGTTAAAATTTGGCAAACTGATATGAAGGTCTGGCGTGCTGATTGTGTATGTGAAAAAGGGGGGTTTTCGTGCAGCATAACATGGGAGGTCTTTGAACGTAACATATTTCCTTCTCTACCCTGTGATGTCTTCCCATACCTGGGTGATGTCTTTCCCTACCCTGGTGTGTATTCCCCTCCCTAGTGGATGTCTTCCTACCCTTGGTGATGTCTTCTCATTACCCTGGTGCTGTCTTCCCCTACAATGGCGATGTCTTCCCATACAATGGTTATGTCTATTCCCTACAATGGTGATGTATCCCCTACCCTGGTGCTGGTCTTCCCTACCACATTAATGTTTTCTTTACCCTGGGAAATGTCTTTTGTTACTCTTTGATGTTTCTTTTAGCCTGGTGACGTTTCCCTAACCATGTTGATGTCTGAACTACTCTGCTATCTCTTTCCATGCTGGTAAGTTTTGCAAAGCGGACAGACAGGATGAGACATCAACAAGGAAAGGTACGGCATGTGTTCACATACCTGGTGATATTCATATCTGCCTGGATGGTGTCTTCCCCCATGCTTTGGAGCTGACTCCCTGCTAACGGATGATGTCGTTTGGTCTACCGCACTTGAACATCAGAGAATGGTTCCGTACAGCCGCTGTGAGAAATCTTCAGTGACAAGGCATATAGCACTGGATGGAGGATGTAAAAGTGATTTAGAAAAGCTAAAGCCAAACATTCGCCTGGACTAGACTGATTTACCTTATTGTTGTGTACAAATATTCCCAGTGTCCTCGAGTGAAAAGATCAGCATGAAGGAAGTGAGATGCTCGAGCCTCACCCTCCCACACACCTGATATCTCTTCTACATGGTGATGTCCCCCTAACCTGGTGATGACCCCAATGGATGATAGGCTGTTGGAGGTCACATTCAATAGAGCCAAAACTCAAATGACAACAAACCAGTCAGACTGTGTAATTCTGACCGTGGAGGAGGAAGCACCTGGGTCATAGTTGCCAGGCTGATAAAATACTCACGTAAATAAAATGAGTACTTGATTTGTCAGTCTAGGAAAGAAAGCAAGCATTTCTTGACATGCCATATGTTTGGGAAGCAATCCAACGCGTAGCTGAGGAAACGGCCTCAACGTGTTGGCTTGATCCGGCTCGTGATATGGATCAGTTTGTGCAGATGATGCGGCTGACCTTAAGCTGTATCTTGTAACCAAAGAACATCCAAGAAATACAGTAGACGCATTTCTTTGGCTTTTTCAATGACGGTCAATATGGAAGTTGGATAATAAGGAGCTGTGGCAATTACTTCATACACTATTTTGTTTTGGCAATGCGACGTCTCAAAATCAGCTATTGAGTTATACATGTTTAGCAGACTCGGGCAATGGATTCAATCTGCCCCCGTAGAGTCTTATGAACTTCGAAAAAGTCCTTTCAATGAAGAATAACATGCAGCCTACTAAAAGCTGCCAGTCAAAACTTGTTGTTTAATCAAGGATATGTTTCTAAAAAGATCTCAAACTGTCAGACGCGAAAGGAAAAAAGAAAAGTAGCTGAGAAGTTTTAATGAGCCAACTATGCTACTCAATAGTAAACAGAAGGGAATCAAGTAGAGTGTTGGAAGGTGTATGGATGACTCGTTGAAAGACACAAAAAGGAATGGAAATCCCTGCAACTGGCAGCAAAAGGACTGCGGATAATGGACCAGTGTGGCCTCTTAAGAAACACAAGGTTGCTATCGGCGGTTCATGCTGAAATCATGAAGCTGCTTGAACCTCTACTTATACATGAGATCAGTAATAACACAGAGAAACAATAGTTCCCTGGCTCCACCCTGTGTGGGGAATTCTTCTGTTGCTGTGATGCTGGAAACACGATTTGGTCTGCAGCTGAAGTATCACCTCCGAACCAGGACAGACGGAAAAGTCTTCACCCTTCCAGACTAAGAGCAAGACAAAAGTCAGCTGAGATGCCTGCGTGACTTCCTCTTTGCAGACGACGCAGCAGTAACGCCACTCAGCCGAGCGAGGACCAACAAGCAGCTTCATGACGTGCTTTTTTTGTTTTCAGCCATGCTGTCAAGGACTTTGGGTTACCAGTAGCTTGAAGAAAACAAAAGAGGTCATGGTTGGGACAGGCTGTTGAATCTCCCCCGTCATCAGTATCAATGACCATGAATGGATCTCGTCAAGATATGTTTATTGGGCTCAACTATTCAGACACCCTCTCACTTGATGAGAGCTCATACATGTGCAATCGGCAAGGCAGCTACCTACATGACCCGACTGACAAAGAAACATGAACAACAGCAAGCTGACCGAGCAAAAAGGGTCCGATATACAAAGCCTGCGTCTGAAGCACCCTCCTGTTGGCAGCGAGTTTTGGGACTTTGCGTGCCCGACAAGAGCGCAAGTCAAGGCTTTCATATGCGTGGCCTCGCGCTTCTGACCATCACCTGGCAGGAGAAGGTCCCAAACAACGCTGTCCTGGAAAGCGCCGATGCACCAGCATTTACACTCTGCTGAAACAGAGCGTATGCAGAGGCTCGGCATGTGTGCGCATGGATGACGGACGGGATCCCTAAAGACCTCCTCTCTGGAGTGTTGTGCCGGGAAAACGTCCCACAGGCCGGGACACAGCTGCAATTCAAGATGTGTTGCAAGAGGGATAAAAGCCTTGAATGCCGCTCACGAGACAGAATTAGAGAGAAGATTCAACAATCATATGATTGAAAACACCAAAGAACTGACACACGTAAGTGCCCTTTCACACAGCAACTGTACTTGATTATAAAGGGTTGAATAATTATTCAAACCAAAAGGTAGATTAGGCTGAGTTTTGGTTTCGCATTGTTTCATCATTAAGAGGAAGGCAAGTTCAGGATGGAGATGAGCTGCCAGGTGACACTAAATACTACACGTAAATAGAGGATTGAGACTTACATGATGCCAGAATAAACAATTATTACTACAGATCCATGAAAATCTTATCACAGAAGATCCTACTGGTTGTGATTTTGAACTTTCTGAAAGAGGATAAACATTTACTGTCCTTTACGGAAGTGCTCGGCTATTCTTCCTCTGGATTGAATTGAATTAAATAATGATTTAATTGGGTGTGTAAGTGTGTGTGTGGAGTGTGTGTGTGTTTGGTGTGTGTGTGTGTGTGTGTGTGTGTGTGTGTGTGTGTGTGTGCGCGCGCGCGCGCTGCGTATCGTTGGGCTTGTATTAGTAATTTTCTACCCCTTCAGACCTTCAAGGTCGATGTAAGCCTGGTGGTGGTGCACTGTTGTTATACCACTGTTGCATTGATGAAACTGAATGCTGCTGGATGTGTGCGACATTAGCACTCCCTAAAACACAGGGGCCATTTGGAACTTCTAACGCACGTCCGATATATCACAGGGTCTTTGAAAACAGTCAGGCACGTTCCATACAATACAAGCGTACTTGAACATTCCATGTATATCCTTTGGCATCACTGATGTCTTGATATTTTCATGCACATTCTTTATCATCACAGGAAATAATGTGGCACTACTGGAACATCCCTTACATCACAGGAGTCAGTTGACACTACCTGGAACATCCTTACATTCAGAGCAGTCATGTGTCACTTTATGGCAAATCCCTTACATCACAGAAGTCATTGACATTTCATGCTGTCGTTAATCATATGAGTCATTTGACACTTCATGCTCGTCCATTACATCACCAGGAGGTCAGAGGACATTTCATGCTCGGTCCATTAATCACACGAGTTACTTGCATTTCGTGCTCGTCCTTTACATCACATGAGTCATTGGACACTTCTTGTTCGACCATTTACATCACAGAGACTTTGACACTTTCTTGCTGTCTATTACATTACAGGAGTCATTGGACACTTTCTTGCTGAACAACCATCCCAGGAGTCATTAGACATTTCATGCTCTCATGACATCAAGGGAGTTCATTTTGACACTTCCATGCTCGTCCATTACATCACAAAAAGTACTTGACACTTTCTTACTCGTTATTACATCACAGGAGTCATTTGACACTTTCTTGCTTCGTACATTAACATCACCGGAGATACTTGACACTTCCATGCTCGTCTTACTTCCGGAGTCATATGACACTTTTCTTGTCATCCATTACATCACAGGAGTAGTTGACACTTTCTTGATGGTCCTTTACATCCAGGAGTCATTGACACTTCATGCTCGTCCATTAATCACAGGAATTACTTGAACTTTATAGCAATCCTTACATCCCAACAGTCATTTGAAACTTCCATGCTCGCAAACTCTCACGAGTTATTGAACCCATAAAGAACATTCCGTACATACAGGATTCATTTGACTTTCATTTAAGGCACCATTCTGACATCCCAGGAGTCATGTGACACATTCACTTTAAGGACATTCCTTACAATCACAGGAGTCATGTCGAACTCACTTTAAGGCACATTTCTCACATCACAGGAGTCATGAGGACCCTTACTTTTAAGGCACATTATCACACACAGGAGTATGTGACACTTCACTGGAACATTCCTTACGATCACAGGAATCCTTTTACACCTCCATGCTCATTCGTTACATCACAGGAGTCATTGACCACTTTCAACGGACACATCCCTTAGGTAACAGATGTTTTTCTTTATATATATAAAGACTTCCATAAAAAGCGAAACGAAAGCAACACCAAGCTGAAGGTTAGGGAGCGAATTTTCTTGTGTCACAATTGTTCAGAGTGGAAGCGAGAAATTCAACGTGATTTGATTCATTACCCGGTAATGTATGAAACTGTCAACAGTAATATGTCTTTGTGTGGAAAATCCAAGGTCTCGTGAACAAACAAGCTTGAAGTCTATACGAGTGTGGCCACATTTGCATGGAAAACTGCTTGATACACCTGGGCTCATTGTAGGGACAGATGGTGATGCGTCTCCCACTTGGCACACCCCAGCACACATGGACGATGGCCTGGGAAGTTGAGCCGCTGTTGCTTGGTTGTGGGGACGCAGGAGTCAAACCGTTCTGCCAGTTTCATCCAAAATGTTCTATTGGTTTAAATCGGGACTGAGGGCTGGCCAGGGCAGACATTGACGTTGTTATGCTGAAGAAATGTGGGTGGCGGGTTGTGTGGTGGTCTTGCATTGTCATGTTGGAATGTCCAGTTGGTGTTGCACAAAAAAAAGGAAGGACATGGTGGTCTGAGAACTGGTGGATTGTAGCGCTGTGATGGACACTGTCGCGACAGGCCCATGTTCTGACGATGACTGGTCTATGGCGTGGTTAATGCCAATAGCACCCATATCATAACGTTCGGCCTCCCCAGGGTTTCCGCTCTACCAACAGGAGTCCGCATAGCGTTCACCAGGTCGAGCATTTCTCGACAACGACCGTCTAGCCATTGTCAATACAAATACGGCTTCATCTGAGAACAGTATGGTACCACTCTGCCTGGCCAGTTGATTCGGGTTTGTGGGGGCCCCCCCCCCACTTGGCAGCCTGTCTGCGGTGTCTAGGTGTCGTACCGGATCTGTTGAGGACGCCTACATGCAGCCGTTTCTGAAGCCCGCGGCGCACAGGGGTTGAAGGTGATTCGTTGTGGAGATTCAGGCACCTGTCGAGCATTGTTAGTGGCTGTTTGCCGCTGTCTGCAGATGGGTTGAACAAAATGGCGATCCTTCTTGGTGTAGTGGACCCAAGGAGGGCTGGCCGGGGACGATCATCAGTGGTCCCAGTGAACTCGTATGCGGTGCTGCAGACGAATGATGGTTGAGATGTGGACGTTTAAAGAGGGTGGCCGACTGCCTGGAATCCACACCAGCTCCAGATCGCTAGGGCCACGATTGCGTCCCTCTGCCCCTTTCGTTGTATAGTCTTGGCATCTATGTAGCGCTCAGGACGGCAGTCGTTGTCTGAAACCTTGTAGCGGGGCTTTCTAAGGGCTGCATGATGCGTATTGTCGCTGGTTAACTTTGCTTATGCATGGTGTGCAGTTGCTCACATGCAGCAACCAGTTTGCCATTTTTGTTGACCCTCCACTGCCGGGAATGATGCGTTGCTCACACAATTTTTTCACTGCACGTGAGTCTTGGACCCAAACAACTTGCCACAATGGTTCAATATTGTATATTCACCCATTTTCACCCGAAAAATAGCCTTTCAATTTTTCCCGTTTTTTATGGAAGTCAGTATATATATATATATATATATATATATATATATATATAATATATATATATATATATATATATATATATATATATATTCCCATGCCCACCCCTTACATCACAGAAGACTTTGTCGATTCCATGAACATTCTACACATTACGGGAACCTATGATACTTTCAGGTGCATCCATAACATTTTAGGAGTAATTCTTAACATTTCCGTGCATATCCATTGTATTGATAGAGTTATTCGCTTCACACGCACTGAAATTGAAGGACACTTGTCAGCAACAGAGACGAGGTGTGTCAAAAATCAGGTTTAAATCACTGACCATTTTAACCATTTGTTGATATCGCCGTCTACAGTGCATTGTCTTACATCATCTTTCTTTCTTTTATTCAGCTTCTACAACACCGCATCCGAAAACACCAGGTAAATATTTTTTCTTCCTTGCTTTTTGTTTGCTTGTTGCCTTCTGTAGAAAATCATGTTACCTGATTCACGGAATACGATTTCATCTGAAATATTTTTTTGGGGTTTTAGCGTTTACCATTTTTTCCGATATAGGGTTGACCATGGCAAGATGTGACACATGAAAGAAATATATTTTTTGCAAGGTGAGGAAGGACAATGGTCTATTTGGAGATAAAGTGTTCTGGGCTTGACATTTTCTCTTCGTCCCATCTGTGAAATCAGCTTGGTCTCTGACTGACCTGCGTCATGTTAGGAAGAACATGCTGACACATCGCCACACAGAATGTTGTGACCACATTCCAGGCATTGATAGAATCACGACTTTCAATGAAAGTTGGTTTAGACATTAATATTTATGTGGTGATTAAAGTCTAACCTTTTGTTTCCGACTGCAAAAACATTTGTTTTAAAAGATTGTAGTGAATCTGACTCTCCACCTCCTCCGACGCCTCCATCTCCACCCCCACCCCCCGCCCTTGGGGGTGGGGTGGGTGATAGGTGAAGGTGAAAACATGCTCGTTGATATTTACCTCCTTTCATACATTTTAGGATATCTCAACCTACCACAGTGACGTCAACCCACATCCTAGTGATGTCATACTCTAGAAGCCATGTCTGCCCCTACAATAGTGAGGTCCCTTACTCCCCTTGTAATGTCTGTCCCGACTCTGGTGATGTCTTCCCCCTGCCCTGGTAACACATGTCTCTACCTTGAGGAAGTTTCCTTCTGTCTGGTGATGTCTTCTCTTACGCTTGTAATGTCTCCTGTCTCCCTGGTGAAGTCTCCCTCAATCACGATGGTATCTTTCTCTACTCTGGTGATGTGTTTCCGTACTCTGGTGATTTGTTTCCCTACTCTGGTGATGTGTTTCTCTACCCTGGCGATGCTGCCGAGTCACTTCGGTGGTGTTCAGTGGCGCCTGTTCTGATCTAACATACGCAGGACACCACCTACTAAGCCCCCTACTGACGACACAATAATTGCTTAGTCGCGGAGCCGGCGTGAGTGAGCTCTCCCTCCGGAGGGCGCCACCACGTCCATCCAACGACAGCCCCCATGGACCCGCCGATACCGGTGACCCCGACGGAACCAAACCAAGGCCACAGACGTGGAGAGAACATCGAAACTGAGGTCACCATGGGAGCAGGGCATGAAGGGCCACAGAACTTGAGACATTTTTTTTTTAATGCTGATCGATGAGAATGAGGATGATTAAGATGATGCCACGGATTTCCATTTCGGTCTGAGACTACATGACAGGGCTGTACTCTACGCTTCCTTTCATAATATATCCCGGCGTCAACCAGGCCCGAGAGATACAGACACCTGCAGTGTTGGTCATGAAATTTGAGCAACACTCTCAGAAACGCATCCATTAAGTGGATGAAACTCGACTGTGTGGTCCCAGTCTTCCCAACTGAGTCCGCAGCAAAGGAAGGATAAGACATGTTTCCCCATACCCGGGTGATATTCTTATCTGCCAGGATGGTGTCTTCCCCCTGCCCTGGTGATGACTCCCAGTACCCTGATGATGTCTTTTGGTCTACCGCCACTTGAAATCCAGAGCTTGGTTCCGCTACAGCGCTGTGGGAAATCTTCAGTGACAAGCCACTAGCACTGGATGAGGCTGTGAAAGTGGTTTAGAAAGCTAAAGCCAGTGTCCTCGAGTGAAAAGATCAGCCTGGAGGAAGCTGAAGATGCTCCCCCACCTCCAACACCCACTGATATCTCTTCTAACATGGTGATGTCCCCCTAACCTGGTGATGTCCCCTAACCTGGTGATGTCCCCCAGTGGATGATAGCTGAGAGAGTTCACATTCCCAAAGAGGAAAACTCAAATGACAACAACCAGCTCAGACCAGTGTCATTTCTGAACGTGTGGAGGAGGGAAGCTCCTGTGTCATAGTTGCCAGGCTGACTAAATACCTCACCTAAAACAAAGAACAATAACACCTTTGGGCAGAGTAGCGGTACTAAAATCCTTAATCCTTTCAAAGCTTATCTTTCTCTGGATACTTCTTCCAAATCCGCCAGACACTCAGATCAAGAAAATTCAGAAAAGTTGTTCTGAGTTTGTATGGGAAATAAAATGGACAAAATCAAACGCAAATATTCAGTGCACAACACCGAAAATGGAGGGATAGGTATTCCAAAAATTGAAGAATATATAAAGGCATTGAAACTAATGTGGATAAGGAAAATACTAACCAAAAACCAAAATGGATGATAATGTTGCTGTCACAATGTCCAGAATTAGAATCAATTCATAAAATTGGACCGCATTTTTTAAAGTAAAACTAGTTCTTACGACTTCTAGAGAGATGTTTTCGGCGCATATAGTCAATTTTGTAATCACGTAGAATTAAATAAAGGGCATGAACTTGTATCAGAGCCCATATTCTACACAGAAAAATTCAAGATTGCCAACAAGACTTTTCATTACAAGAAATGGACACAAAATAATATATATCTAGTGCAGGATTTACTGGATGAAAACGGCAATTTCCTGCCTTTTAGATGATTTATCCAAAACGTCGGAACAAAAACAAACGTTTTAGAATACACAAGGTGTATACCATCAATAAAAAAATAGAGGAGTAGAAATATCCGTATTCAAGATAATGTAACCGAAAAAGTGAGTAAAGCCGTACAGTTGATAGTTAATCTACTAAGAGGATCAAAGGTATTCTATGAATTGATTCTAAAAAAAAAATGAAATATTAAATATTAAGCCTTTCTCGCGATGGGAAAAGGCATTTGATAATACACCAGTTGATTGAGAAGTAGTGCTGAAAAAATAGGAAAATAAAAGAAGTTAAATTAAAATGGTTTCAAACAAGAATATGCTATAGAATTCTGGTGACAAATAATGTCTTAAGCAAATGACCATTGCTGACAGTAGTTTGTGTAATTTCTGCCAAAAAGAGAAAGATACAATAGAGCACCTCTTATTTACCTGTCAACATTCATGTGTCTTTTGGCAGGGAAACTGAGAATGTCTTCATTTAAACTTTGAACGTGTTCTCTTTGGCACAGAAGATAACAGTAAAACTGATGAAGCACTTGACCTTATTATTTTGTTACGAAAATTTCAGGTACACAAATGCAGAATAAACAAAACAAAGCCAAATACACATGTCTTTTTGAAAGAATTACATATCCAATATAAGATAGAAAAATATGCACATGATTTAGAGATGAAGCAATAGGAGTTCCAAAATGGGGAGTTTGTGTTATACTCCCTGTTTGGCTAATATACTTACCATGTCAGACCATAGCATTCAACGGCAGTTAGCCAGCTCTGTCAGGCCGAATTTTATCCGTGGCCAATGCAGTCATAAGTCAGTCACGTGACGTCACCCCACTTCCGCCTCCGGAAGAAGCCGGTGTCAACTTCTTCTACCTCATTCAGCGAGGCCTGTGCGCAAGGTAACCCCGAGAACCTTTGCGCTAGAGGGGAAGGTAGGGAGGGCATTAGAGTCTGACATGGTAAGTATATTAGCCAAACAGGGAGTATAACACAAACTCCCCATTTTGGCGTCATATACTGTACCATGTCAACATAGCAGAATTTAAAGGAATCGAGGAGGGCGAGCGCCCTAGTGGTTCTCGGGGTTGGCCTTATGGCTGCATTGGCCGCCACAAAGGAATCCCTTTAGAACCGTCA
>CM031626.1:1534643-1558763 GCA_018398815.1 Conus ventricosus
CAGAAAAAAATAAATTTGGATTCAACATCACATTTAAACCATACAAGAAACCAAAGATACACCTCTTTATGTACACACCAAAGTAACCATCCACCATCTGTACTAAAGACCATACCCATGGCATAAACAAGAGACTATCAAACCTGTCATGCAGTGAGAGAGTGTTCAACAATGCAGCAGTAGAATACCAGGAGGCCTACAAACAAGTGGATACAATTACAAATTACAATACAACCCAGACAACAACACAAATAAAAGCAAGAAAAATAGGGAAGAAAAATCATATGTATAACCCCCATACGACGGGAAACTCAAAACAAACATAGGGAAAGAATTCTTCAAATCCTAACAACTTCATTTCCAAAGAGCACAATGTCTTCCCAACCCCTGTGAACCTTCTGTACTCTGGTGATGTCTTCCCTACCTTCTTGATGTCTTCTCCACCAGGTGATGTTTTTCGTTACCCTCTTGATGTCTTCCCTACCATGGTGATGTCTTCCCCTACCCTGGTGATGTCTTCCCCTACCCCAGTAATGTCTTCTCCTACCCTGGAAATGTCTTCCGTTACTCTTTTGATGTTTCGTGTTAGCTTGGTGAGGTCTCCCTCAACCCTGTTGATGTCTTAACTACTCTGACTATATCTTTCCCCATGCTGGTAATGTTTTGCAAAGAGACAGAACAGGATGAGACATCAACAAGGAAGGATAAGACATATTTCCCCATACGCTGGTGATATTCTTATCTGCCTGGATGGTGTCTCGACCCCCTGCTTTGGTGATGGCTCCCTGTACCCTGATGATGTCTTTTGGTCTACCGCCACTTGAAATCCAGAGCTTGGTTCCGCTACAGCGCTGTGGGAAATCTTCAGTGACAAGCCACTAGCACTGGATGAGGCTGTGAAAGTGGTTTAGAAAGCTAAAGCCAAACATTCGCCTGGACTAGACAGAATACCTTAACTGTCGTGTAACAAATATCCAGTGTCCTCGAGTGAAAAGATCAGCCTGGAAGGAGCTGAAGATGCTCCCCCACCCCCAACACCCACTTGATAATATCTCTTCCTAAACTGGTGATGACCCCCAATGGATGATAGCTGATGGAGTTCACATTCCCAAAGAGCAAAACTCAAATGACAACAACCAGCTCAGACCAGTGTCATTTCTGAACGTGGAGGAGGAAGCTCCTGTGTCATAGTTGCCAGGCTGACTAAATACCTCACCTAAAACAAAGAACAATAACACCTTTGGGCAGAGTAGCGGTACTAAATCCTTAATCCTTTCAAAGTTTATCTTTCTCTGGATACTTCTTCCAAATCCGCCAGACACTCAGATCAAGAAAATTCAGAAAAGTTGTTTTGAGTTTGAATGGGAAATAAAATGGACAAAATCAAACGCAAATATTCAGTGCACAACACCGAAAAATGGAGGGATAGGTATTCCAAAAATTGAAGAATATATAAAGGCATTGAAACTAATGTGGATAAGGAAAATACTAACCAAAAACCAAAATGGATGATAATGTTGCTGTCACAAAGTCCAGAATTAGAATCAATTCATAAAATTGGACCGCATTTTTTAAAGTAAAACTAGTTCTTACGACTTCTAGAGAGATGTTTTCGGCGCATATAGTCAATTTTGTAATCACGTAGAATTAAATAAAGGGCATGAACTTGTATCAGAGCCCATATTCTACAAAGAAAAATTCAAGATTGCCAACAAGACTTTTAATAACAAGAAATGGACACAAAATAATATATATCTAGTGCAGGATTTACTGGATGAAAACGGCAATTTCCTGCCTTTTAGATGATTTATCCAAAACGTCGGAACAAAAACAAACGTTTTAGAATACACAAGAATCCACGATAACAATATTATCAGTGAAAACTGCTTCAAGTGGGGAACTGTGGACCCAGAAAAAACAAAAACCCCTTATTTCTACCATCTCCCAAAAATACACAAAAGTGCTCTTTCACCTCCAGGAAGACCCATCATCTCAGGAATAGGCGGACCGACAGAAAAACTGTCGAAACTTGTTGACTACTGGCTCCAGCCCACAGTCCAGACCCTGCCATCGTACGTCAAGGACACCACAAACTTTCTCCAGACGCTAGAGGAGTGGAAAGCCACTTATGAACCACTACCACCAGGTACCCTCTTCGTTACCATCGACGTCGTAGGACTGTATTCCAACATCCCTCACTCCGAGGTGAACACGTCCCTCAAAGAAATCCTGGCCTCTTCCCCACAGCTATTTGACCCCATGCCCCCCATCACTATGGTGCTAGATATTGTCCAACATATCCTACGAAACAACGTTTTTCAGTTCGAAGGCAAGTGCTACCTGCAAATCTTGGGTACAGCCATGGGCACTCCCATGGCGCCATCTGTGGCCAACATCTTCATGGGGTGGTTGGAGCAACGCCTCCTCTCAACTTCTCCATGGAGGGTGGACAGCAACATTTGGCGCCGATTTATAGACGACATCGCCATGCTCTGGTTCGAGGGAGAAGAGCAGTTGTGCAAATTTCTGAAGTGGCTCAACCAACAGCATCCCACAATTAAATTCACAGCCAACTACGGCACCAGCAACATCCCGTTCCTGGGTGTCAGTGTCAGCATCAGCGATAGCCGCATCCACACTGACCTGTACATCAAAAGCACCGATGCACATCTCTCTCTTCCGTTCAATTCATGCCATCCAAGACACTGTGTCCGTAGTATTCCCTACAGTCAGTGCCTGCATATCCGCCGGATCTTTTTCTAGTGACACAACTTTCAGCCAACGATGCCAGGAGCTGTGCCAGAGACTGTCCAGGAGAGGCTACCCTAGACCCCTGCTCGACGCAGTAACTATGAAGGTGGCTTCCATACCCCGGCAAGAAACTCTCTGCTACAAGAGCAAGATAACACCACACAGAATCCCCTATGTGGTGACACACAACCCTAGCAACCCACCCCTGGGGAGATGGCTGAAGGAAAACATGAGGACCCTACACTCTAGCCGCCGCATGCAGGAAGCGGTACCTCTTCCGCCTATTGTGGGAGAAAGAAACAGCAAAAATCTACGGAGAATCCTCATGCCATCCAAACTTCCTTCACTCCACATGCCAGCAAACTCAGCTCCACGTGGCTGTTACAAATGTTCTGCCAGTAAGTGCATCATATGTAAACACCACTTACAAACTACATCAACATTTACAAGCATATGCACTCATCAACATTCACCATTAGGGATCACATGACATGCCAATCCACTAACATCATATACCTCATAGATTGTCTTAGGTGCAGAAACACACAATACGTAGGGGAAACAGGCAAAACGTTACAAAACAGATTCTATCATCACCGTTCAGACATCAAAACAAACAAAAACACTCTCGTAGCTAGACACTTCAACAGCAAAAATCACACACTGACCGACCTGACCTGCACAGCCATAGAACAAATTAGACAACCAAATGCATCAATACGCAAATATAGAGAAAAATACTGGCGACACACACTGAAGACAAACTACCCGGACGGCCTGAACGTTTGGGATTAGACTGGACTAATCCTATGCAACTTTCTGTTCTGGACAAACATGTCATGTGCTGCCAAGACTATGGTGGTGGATACTGAAGGTAAGATAAGATAAGATAATGTTGCTTATAGCCCAGCCGACCGCAAAGGGCCACATCAGGGCTGTCACCACGTTAAAATCAGCTCACCAGACACTGAAGGTGTTGATGTTGATTGGTTGCTGTGCTCTTTGCTGTCCACCTTACTGTGCTCATTACTGTCCCCAGCTTCTCATGCCCCTAGAAGTGGGAGCCTATACTCGCCCCATCCCCACCCCCTTGGCTCCCTCCCCCTCACTCCCCCCCCCCTGTTCTCCCTCCCCCCCCCCCCCCGACCCACCTCGCCCTATAGCCCCCCCCCCTTTTTTTTTTCACCCCCGCCCCCACATCCCCCTTCCACTTTCTTCTCTGCCCCACCCCAGTCTACAACCATCCACGCCCACATCCTTTCCAACCACATGCTTTAACTTCCCTGCTCTTATTCCACCTAATCCTCCCCCCTCCATCTCTACTACTTACTATCTCCATTACTTTTTGCTCATTACCTTTACCTTCCTAACCCCTAAACCCTAGAACCCCCCCCCCCCCCCAACCTCTTTTTCCCCCTCAAATAGACTTCTTGCCCTCACCCCCTTTTGCTTCCCCCCCCCCCCCCTTTATTAAGTATATTTCTCATCATTTTAACATCCTCGGTGCACCCCTTTGTTCCTCTCTTTGCTCTCTCTCTCTCTCTTCTCTCTCTCTCTCTCTCTCCTCTCTCTCTCTCTCTCCGCCCTTACCCCCTCCACCACCACCTTTCCCCCCACCGCCCCCTTTCCCCTTCCCTCTCAGCCACCCGTCCAACTATTCCTGTCCCCTAGTACCCTCCTTCATTCCTCCATCCCTTACCCGTTCCCATAGCCCATTTTTCTCTCTCTTTCTCTCTCTCCCTCTCTCTCTCCCTCCCTCTTGCTCCCTCTCTCCCTTTCTTTCTCACTGTCTCTCTCTTCTCCACTTCTCTCTCTCTCTCCATCTCTCTCTTTCTATCTCACCCTCTTTCTCTTTCTCTCTCTCCCTTTCTCTCTTTCTCTCTCTCTCTCTTTCACCCCCATGCGAACTATGCTTACATATGTATATGAGTGTGCTTATCTGGATGCGCTTAAGCGCATACATGTCTGTGCGAGTGTGTGTGTGTGTGTGTCAAAGTCAAAGTCAAAGTCAAAATGATCTTTAATGAGGGTAAAAGAGTAAGCGATACAGCTTTTTTACATCCTGCCCTCTCTGTGTGTGTGTGTGTGTGTGTGTGTGTGTGTGTGTGTGTGTGTGTGTGTGTGTGTGTGTGTGTGTGTGTGTGTGTGTGTGTGTGTGTGTTAGTTTCTTCAGTTTAACG
Organism: Conus ventricosus; assembly: GCA_018398815.1. NCBI lineage: Eukaryota > Metazoa > Mollusca > Gastropoda > Neogastropoda > Conidae > Conus > Conus ventricosus. The sequence goes on from CM031626.1 coordinate 1,539,575, forward strand.
TCCTTCCACTAAAAGTGATTTCAGACGATGTGTTGAAGTATATGGAATGTGCGTATTGACTGTGTGGTTGTTTCTTGAAAATGTGTCGTATGAATAAACATTTCTTATAATATGAGTTAAGATTGGAGATGGCCAGATACAGGGACAAATTGTGGATGTGAGTGTATGTGTGTGAGTGTGAGTGTGTGCGTGAATGCGCGTGCGCGCGCGCGCGCGTGCGTGTGTGTGTGTGTGTGTGTGTGTGGGTGTGTGTGTTTGTGTGTGTGTGTGTGTGTGTGTGTGTGTGTGTGTGTGTTTGCATGCGTGCTTGTATGTAAATGTGTCAATTTTTCCGGAATTAGGCAAGTACGCTTCAAATTGAGTGTAGCATAGCAGCAAGAGTACTGTAAGTAATGCTAAGTAATTAACAATCTAATATTAAAGGATAGAACATCAAAGGTAAATGCCCACTGGGCTGTGTAACAAACATTTACAAACTGAGGAAAGAAAAGAGTAGTCATTCAAAATCTTGGGCACAGATGACGGACTGGATCCGTCAGATAAACTACAAACGCCCGACTTACGATATAATTCCCTTGCTCTTGGACAACTGATTAATAGATGTCCTACTCTGAGTGTTTCTCCACACATGCATCTAATGTTTTTACAGAACTTTGTACGAAGGAATTTAACCGCATTCTGTGCAGTAAACATCTAATCTCTCTAGACGGAGAAGCAAGGTGATTGTTTGACGAGGCTTTCGAGTTCTTTTTGACACCAAATTTAACACAACTCTGATAATACTGAGTATCTGAGTTCATTATCAAGTTTCTAAAGTTTTCATCCGATGTTTTGCGTAGAAGAATATTGCATTCTGTTAAATCCAAAGGAATATTAAGGGGAATTGAACCCTCAACATTTCGGGCTGCCTTTCTTGCAGCCTGATCGACTCTCTCATTTGCTGAAATGCCACAATGAGAGGGGACCCAGCAAAAACTAACTGATGTGCCTTTATCGGATAAAAGATGTATAACATGATTTATTTCTGTTATTATCTCCAAACGGATTTTTGAACTTGAAGACCGGATTGCTTCAAGAGCAGATCTGGAATCAACACATACTAGTACGTAACTGACATTTAGATGGAAATAAAGAATATAATTTAAAGACATTAGGATGGCGGCTAGCTCGGCACTGAAAATCGAAAAATTTCTGCCAAGATGGTACATTTTCTCCACGTTTAAGTCAGGTATTACAAAAGCTGCCCCAGTCCTACTGTCTTCTAGCACTGAGCCGTCTGTGAAAATTTTTAAGTGGTTCTTGTACTGATTTTCCAGGTGTAAGCATACTGAAATTTTTAGTATGTTGGGTGAATCTTTTTTTGACAAATCTGAATGAATCGTATCAAAGGAGGCCTTCGTTTGTTCCCATCTTGGTACTGGTGAAAAGGATGGTTTAACAGCGATTTCATTTCTATTTATGTTGGAATCTCTGATAAGGTGAGAAGTATACGAGTAGATTGATTTTGTAGATTGTATTCCTCTAGCTCGTTTTCCAAAATCTATTTCAGAATTTAAACAAACTTCTTTTGCACAGAAATTTTTCTGTGTGAAACTCTTCAGAACGAACTTCGACGCAGCTACTTTTCGGACCTCGCTGAGAGGTAGCACTCCAATCTCATTGTATGTTCCTAAATTGGATGTATGTATGGGAACACCAAGAGCGAGTTTGTAAGCCTTGCAATCAATGCTCTGCAATTTATTTAACAGATGTTGTGGTGCGCTGAAAAATACTTCCTGAGCATAGGTTAACCTAGATCGCACAAGAGCGGTTGATAGAGATATTAAAGTCGAAGCATCTTGGCCCCATCGTTGGTGCGCGCGCGTGTGTGTGGCGATGAATGTGTTTGATGTCGGGTATGTGTGAAAGATCTCCAAGGTTGATGCAGTGTATATGTGTGTGTGTGTGTGTGTGTGTGTGTGTGTGTGTGTGTGTGTGTGTGTTGTGTGTGTGTGTGTGTGTGTGTGAGAACGTAAAAACACGGCTTCTAGCTCAGCCGGTCTCAACCAGTTTCGACCAGCTGACTCTAGAAGTCGTGTTTTTACGTTCTCTGACAAGTAAGACTTCAATAACCAAAAAAATAACGATTATCTACAAACAAACATACTGTGTAGGATTATCTGTTTTTAATACTAATTTACTAAACTTTTCAGATTTCAGTTTTTGCTTAATCCTGCGTTTTTCCTGATCATTCTCAATAACATCATTTTCACGCATACATTCATCAAATGCGTCTCTGTCTTTCATGTGAAATAAAACTACAGTCTTTAACTGTTCTCTAAAGTCTTTTAAAACCGAGTTATATTTCTGACATAAAATCCACACACTTATCCCAGCATGTCTTCCACTGAAAGCTAGTTTTGACAAAGTTTTTCTTTTTTTGACTATGTCTCTTTCTACCGAACAGTCATCTATAATGAATAGTGTTTGCGTTCCCTCAAACAGTCTATAAAAGTGTTCTAAACACTCACTTAGTTTATTGCTAGGATCAACTAAAAATATGTTATCATCTATCCATATAAACCTTCTATTGTGATATGCTTTGTTCCATTTAAGTGTTGGGCAGAAAATCACAATATGATCAAAATTATAATGATAAACTGTTTGTAACAGGTCGAGGATAAATATTGTTTTCCCACAACCAGTTTGTCCACAAATCAATGAACAATGAGGGGTTTTTGTCATAAAGTTTAACTGCTCCATAGTTTTATAACAGAATTTAATCTAATCCAGTTATTATGTTTATCATACTCTCTGTCAGAACGTGTTCAGTATAATAAAATCCTATAAGGTCTAAATGTGTAAGATTAATCCAATTTAGTTCTGTAAGATTGTTTCTATTTAGACTAATATTGATTTTGTTGGTTGTTGTTATGACCTTAATATCCTTACCATTGTAAAGAACGATGACGGTAACTTTAAGACTGTCAACGTCTAAGTTTTGCCAGCTAATAAGAATTCCTTTCATAAGTATGTCACTGACGCCCACAGCTCCATTTCTTGCCTCATCTTTAAGACAGAAATTTCAAATATCATTGTGAACGTGTCTCCTAATTTTGCGCGCGGAATGAACTGTAATTTTGTAGAAGCATCCTTTAAAACTGTTTCTCTTCTGTGGAGGATGTACTGTTTGTTCCCATACGGCTTTATTTCGATCTCTTTCCGACTATTGTCCTCTGGCATAAGACTTATATGTAAAGGACCAGAGTTGAAAGCTTTTCTGAAACTTTTTTTGACGGCTAAAAAATGTAAATGGGCTTATGAATTCAAATTTTATGTCCCATTCTAAATATGGTTCTAAGTGCCATTTGCTGTCAGGTTTTCGAACTATTTTATATTCATACTGGCCAGCATTATTTGCTTCTAGATTGCGTAGTTGTTCTAGTTTAGGAAACCTTTTGTTGTCGCCAACCTCTTTGCGTTTATAATCACCATCTTTAGTGTACTCAAAACCATACAAAGCGCCTATCTCACCATTCTGTTCAAAGTCCGCAACGTCTGCAAGGTCTTTTAATTCTAAAGTTATACACCTCACAGGTGCTAATGTAACTCCCGATTCTTCTGGCCCACGCGACATTATTTTAGTACAACTTATTATTTTATTTCTAAAACAATGTGTAGGTTATCACATTTTACGACTTTCCCTGTTTTGTCTGTGATCTTTATATTAAATGATCTGACCCTCCCACAAGCTAATTTTTTAAACTGTAAATTAGGGAATTGTATAATTTCATAATCGCAATATGCAGCTTTCCCTGACGGAAGAGCTCTTAAAACAGTTGAGGGCCTTCCATCATATAAGTTTTCATCAGTGCTCAGCTCATCCAAATGAACATAGAGTAATGAATGTAATGCAAGATTGAGCGGACTTTCCCCCTCATAAGTAGTTTTGTCTGGTGTAACTCTAATCTATGATTGTCAGCTGCAAAGCCTAACATTTTAGCTAGCTCTTTATCAAAATAGTAACCTGCTTCTTCTTCAGGTTTGAATGTCAACATTGTTTTTAGATTTGCATTGTTAAGTTTGAGAGTAATGTCGAAGTTACTCATTGCTTCTTTTAGTGAGCAAAACCCGTAATAACCATCAGGTATTGTTAACTGGCTAACTTTGGCCCCTGATTTGTCAACTTTTAGAATCGTATTATTCTTTTTGGATTTAGTAATATTAAACCATACGACTTTGTAAAAAATTTCATGGAGTGCGACCATTTTGGTTCTGCAATCGTTCTCAACAGCATGTTCTAAAAACGAAGGACGGTCTTGGGTTGTTATTGTTACAAACATTTTTTAAACGAAATAAAAATGAGTGCGTTCAAATATACTAATGCAAAATATTCTGTTGGGCCGCACTACAATCTTAAAAATATAACAACTGACACCCTCGACATTTCTGTGACTCAGTCTGACGCTTTTCAAGTAAAGGTGAGTACTCCATTGGACAAATATCTTAACCCTCCTATTAAAAAAGACTACATCGCAAAAGTGTGGTTTAGTCATCCGATGCAGTTTTATCAGAACCAGTTAAACTTTGCTGTGTTTTGTGCATCAACTGGGTGTGGAGTGTCGTATGCTGATCATTTAAATCATCCTGATCCTTTGGTGAGGTCAGTGTATAGATTTCATTTTTATTACACCTTCAGACGTATTTTGACTGAACTGCAAGCGCCATTACCAAATGACAAACCGTTTAATCCATTCAGCAACAGAATAGACATGAAGGCTTTTGAAAGGATCTGTAACGAATTTAATATTAAGGCCAAGACAGACTTTAGACAAAAGTTGGATCTTAATCATGGTCTAGGCACCCCTTATTTTTGGGGCGTGCACAGAAAGTATAACTATGACTGGAAGCCTCCTTACACATCTTTCTCTTCAGGCACAGCTGTTCACCTCGGGTCCATAGAGCAAGAGCATAAAACAGCGTGGACAACATTTATCTTGGACACTTCTAAGGGCCTAACTAAAGCGGGAATAGAACGAATAAACGACTCTATTCGTACTTACGTTTGGTGTTTGCTAGGTTCGCAAGCACAAGCGAGATCGAGCATAACTGATCCTTCTACTGGCTTTGACGCGCAAAAACAATACTTAGCAAATTTAGAGGATGCCATTAATTCTACAGTTGATTTACCTTCAAGTATAAAGATGTAGCCGGGTGCTAACAGTGTTCGTTTGGTTACTTTCCGTGGATGAAAATGTTTTGTTTGAGAGTTATCTTCCCCTTACCTCCCTTGGTCGAATCTCATTTTTTTATTGTGTAAATTTTTTAAATCATGAATACCTCAGAACCTACATAGTTGTATGTACATCGCTAAAGTCACAAAAATTAATGTATTTTATTCATTACAACTGTACTGGGCTGAGAAGCCCATATTTTCTCTAAACTGGGATTTTGCACGAGCAATCTTGGCGCCATTTTCAATTGTCTGTCGAATGAATATTGAATAATTCTTGATTTTACAAAAAGTAAGAGGAAAACCGAAGAATCTGAAGATGCATGTTAAAAGTAATGTCCATGAGCTCTCATTTCGTATATCGCATGCCTAGGATCTTTTCCGTACTGGCTTGCGACTATACGAAATGACTGATGACGTCGGTTCCCTTGAGCAAGTCGCCTTCTTTGTTCATTGTCGGAGTTTTGATCCAAATTATCATTCTACAAAATTCGGACTTCCCGATCGAAATCTTGCTTATGACTCCATTTCTGTTATGAATACAACTGAAAATGTGTAGAATTTATTATTTAACAGACCGTTTCAACAGAGTATTTTTCAGTTGAAAATTGTGTCAAAAGTAGGCGCCGACGGCCCGGCGGAGTGAAAAGTCAGCTGTATTTTCTAGTAATTTTTAACAACAGAATTCTCCACGAAGACACTGTCTCGGAAAATGAAGTTTATATGTATGAAAAGAGCGAAATGCCAGCTATTTATTCATTGTAAAATTATTTCACGCTTTTCAGTATTTTTTTTATTGAAATAGAGGAAAATATGATGTAGACGCGTTAAAAGTGGCTTCACTCTAGGACATTAATCAGCAATGATTTAGTACAGGAACAAAATTGTCAAATGTGACTTACTGCATTTTATTCCTCGTTGTTCTGAGGTTTTCATCGATACTAAATATGTGTTAATAGTTTGAACGGACAGCGAGCCAGACACACTGAAGCCGCGATAGAAAACACAAAATTCTGTTGGTTCCGGCCTCGTGAGGCCTGTTTCGTCTCTGGCACTGTGTCGCCGGCTTTGCGGCCCGGTACATGCTTATAAAAGTAGAGCGTTGTGTGAGAATGGGGCAGAGTGTTCCCTGATGTGAGCGACTGGCGTGGAAGAAGAAAATAAAGGGAGAAACTACACCTCGTCCTCCATGTCTTCTTGACTGGCTGCTGTCCCTTGGCTTCTACGCATTGCTATCTGCCTGTCTTCCCCTGCACACCCCTTACCCCTCCACACCATCACAATTGGCGCTGCGAGCAGGATCGAAGACAGAAGAGACCAAGGAGACACAGCCCAAGAAGAATTCACGGAGGACGAGGCAGAATGGTATAGAGGAACCAGAAGACAACACGCCAGAGCCCATCATGCAGCAAGTAGCTGCAGCCACCAACGCTGATGCCTTCCACCGGCTAGAGGCCCAGATTGCTGCCCTCACGAGCGAAACGGCATCCCTGAAACAACAGCTGAGGTGCAGCAACAGCCTGCTGTTGTCGCAGCCCTCCAGACTTCAAATGGAGACCTGCACCCACCCCACCGACCAAATCGTCGCCAGCCAGAAGAAAGAAGGGGTCCAACATGCTGGTGGTGCCAACGCCAGGGTCGCCGGAAGCAGACTGCAGGCCAAGCAGCAGCAGCACCAACGTCGCAATAGGCCCACGGTCAACCGCTAGCAGCCCATGAGGAGCAGCAACAGGAAACTTCTAACCCCCGTTGCCACCAATATGCAGGCAGCGGGGGCAGGAAGAGCACCAGGCTTGCAGGGAACTGTCCAACAGCCGACATCTCCATAACGGGATGCCAGTGTCCGCCCTCCTCGACACTGGCAGTGAAGTCACCACCATAACGGAGACCTGGGCAAGCCAACACTTAAGGAACCTGAGGCGAGAAGACTGTCATGTAAAAACTGCGTGCAGTAAACGGGGCTGAGGTACCCTACTCTGGCCTCTACCTCGTTGACATGGTGGTCTTCGGCACCTGCTGCCTCAGTGTCCCCACTCTGGTCGTCAAGGAACCCACAGACCCGTTTATGCAAGACCGCAAAGGCGACTGCCGGTTCTGCTGGGTATGAACGTCCTCAGCCAATGTCTAAGCAAGTCCCCATCAGCACTTCCCCCTCCCCTGCAAGCCATCACCCAAGAGATCAGGAAACGGCAGCAGGACAAAGTAGCCCGTGCCACGACCCGCCAACGGATCCAAGCCTACTCCAAAGCCACTGTTAAAGTGTCGAGTAGCCAAAGCCCTTCGTCGCACCTCCTGGCCTCGCCCCTGTCCAGGCCTCTCCCCCATGGCCTGATGCTGATCCCTACATTGGTCAGCATGAAGTCATTGAACGCTATGTCAGGGTAGCCAACCTCTCGCCGGAAGACATATTTCTGCCAGGACGAACTCCTATTGCTGTCCTGGAAGCCATTGAAGCAGTGGAAGAGAACCACGGGCCACAGGTTACCATTGGCATCAACGAGCTGATCATCTCGGAAGAAACTGTAAATCCTGTCCCTCCACCAGCCAAAGTCCCCTGTCCAGAGTTCGATGGCACCACCAATCAACAACGTCAGCTGCAGGAACTCCTGTCAAGAAGGTCACAAGCCTTCATGACAGATGATGAAGATCTTGGCTACACTGATGCGGTTCTCCATCGCCTGAAGACCAGGGAAGACGTACCAGTTGCCCAGCCATACCGCCGAATCCCTCCTCACCAACTCCAAGAGGTGCAAGAGCACATCAAGGGTCTCCTAAAAGGAATCATCACCAAGAGCCACAGCCCATATGCAGCACCGTGGTCATTGTGAAGAAAAAAGACGGCAGCATCCGCCTCTGCGTTGATTACAGACGTCTCAACGCCAAGACTGTAGGAGATGCCTTCCCGCTGCCAAGGATCCAGGAATCTTTCGATGCCTTGGTCGGCTCCCAGTACTTCTCCACCCTTGACCTGGCCTCGGGCTTTCACCAGATCGCTATGCATCCTGATGACCAGCACAAGACGGCTTTCACCACCCATTTGGCCTCTTCGAATGCACTAGGATGCCCATGGGTCTCTCCACGGCACCTGCTACGTTCCAGAGACTGATGCAGACCACCATGTCGGACTTCATGTTCCAGTTCCTGCTGGTCTACCTGGACGATCTGCTGGTGTATTCAAAGACCTTCGAGGAACACCTGGAGAGTCTTGACCGCCTTCTGCAGAGGATAATCGACACTGGCCTGAAGTTAAGAGCAGACAAGTGCCAGTTCCTACGTCGCCAAGTCCAATACCTGGGACATACAATATCCGCTGAGGGCGTCAGCTGCGAAGCCGGCAAGGTAGAAGCTGTTCAAGAATGGCCCGTCCGAAGACCACGACAGATCTGAGAAGTTTCCTGGGGTTTGCTAGCTACTACCGGCGGTTCATTCGAAACTTCGCCAGAATCGCCGGACCTCTCCATGACCTGGTGGCAAAGGCTGGCAGCAAACAAACGAAGAAGACGGTAGACATATCTATGATGTGGGACCAACACCACCAAGTGGCCTTCGACAATCTGAAAAACAGCACTGACAACTGCACCGGTCCTGGGGTTTGCCGATTTCAAGTCCCCATTCATCCTGGAAACAGACGCAAGCCACGATGGCCTCGGTGCCATCCTCTCCCAAGAGCAAAATGGACAACGTAGGGTCCTGGCCTATGCGAGTCGCCGACTTCGCCCACGGAGAAGAACGAAGCCAACTACTCCAGTATGAAACTGGAATTCCTGGCGATGAAGTGGGCCATCTCTGAGAAGTTCAGAGACTATCTCCTGGGCGCGAAATTCACCGTCCTCACTGACAACAACCCCCTCGTCCACTTCCGCCATGCTGCACTTGGGGCACTAGAGCAGAGATGGGCTTCACAACTGGCCCAATTCAACTTTGATGTACAATACCGCCCAGGAAGAACCAACCCTGCAGATGCCCTTTCCAGGCTGCCAGGCCCTCCTGTACCAGCTCCTACAGCCCTACCTCCCCAGCTTGCTATGGCACAGGAAGCCCACTGTCAGAAACAGTCCTTAGTTGACCCTGATCCCATCATCTCAGAGAAACCCAGTCCAAGATGCAGCCTGACCCTACCTACCCCTTAAAGCCCCTACCAGAACTTCTGCAGCTCCAGAAACAAGACTCCATCATCGGCCCAGTCCTGGACCACTGGCCAGCAAAGCCCCCTGCAGTCAGGAACCGAAAATTGAGGGCACTTTGCGACCAGCACCCTCGCCTTTGCCTGAAAGATGGTGTCTTGCACCGTCGCATCCAGCACCATCAGCAAGGACCAGTGGAGCAGCTGGTGTTGCCAAGCGTCATGAGACCCGACGTTTTGGCATCGCTTCATAACCAGATGGGCCACCAAGGTTTAGAACGTACGCTTGGTCTCCTACAATCCAGGGTCTACTGGCCAGGCATGCACCAGGACACGAAGGCGTACATCAACTCCTGCCAGTGGTGCACCATGGGGCGTCGGCCGACCATCAACACCACGTCCGGTCATCTGCTGGCATCACGACCACTGGAAGTCCTGGCCATCGACTTCACCAAGCTAGACCCAGCAAGTGATGGCAGAGAGAACGTCCTTGTCATGACGGACGTTTTCACGAAATTCACACAGGCAGTACCAACAAGAAACCAGGAGGCTGTGACCATCGCCAAAGTCCTGGTGCACGACTGGTTCCAGCGTTACGGGGTCCCAGAGAGAATACACAGCGACCAGGGCCGAGACTTCGAGTCGCGCCTGATCCGGAGCTGTGCTCGATCTATGGCGTGAAGAAGTCACACACCACGCCATATCATCCACAAGGAAATGGACAATGTGAGCGCTTCAACCGCTCCATGCACGGCCTTCTGCGCACTCTACCCCCAGAGGAGAAGACCAGATGGCCTGCACACTTGCCAGAACTTGTGCAGGCGTATAACAACACCCCTCACGCCTCCACAGGTTTCGCGCCACACTTCCTGCTCTTTGGCCAGCAGCCAAGGCTCCCTGTTGACGACCTTCTGGGTGCCCTACCACAGCTGCTGCTGGTGCTGTTGACTGGGTCCACCAGCACCGTCTCCGCCTCCAGGAGGCCCACATGAAGGCGTACAACCAGTTGAAGGAGGCTGCAGCAAAAAGGGACGGCTTCACTGACAGAAGGGCTGCAGACCATGGCCTGAGTGTAGGCGACTACGTCTACATACGCAATCGCATCATTGGCCGAAACAAGATCCAGGACCTGTGGAAACCTGACCTCTACCGGGTGACATCACGACCCTATGACGGCCTACCTGTCTACTCGGTCCAGCCCCTGGCTGGCGGTCCAGAACGAGCCATCCATCGGAAGGACATGCTGCTTGCGAGTGCCCCCTTGGACTTGCAAGACGACGACCAGTCAGAGGTAACTCCATCTCCACCCACCTCTGACTCTGAATCGGACAGCGAGGATGAGCCCACCCACTACGGTATTCCAGTGCCCAGGCAGCGGCTCCCCAGCTGATGCCGGTGACAACTGGCCACCCTGTGCCCCCTCCTGTTCCGTCGCCGGTATGTGCTACTGGCCCACCTACACCAGCCTCACGGCGGTCTACGCGTCTGGGAGGGAAACCAACAAAAAGGTATACCCTCAGTACCCGCCTAGACGGCTGAACGCTTGCATAGTTAACTGACTTGGTCAGATGTCTCAGCGACAGTTTTCATATCCCAGGACTGATTTCTGGTTAAATACCTCCTGAAAAGAGGTGTTGTGGACTACTTTTTTTCTAATACCTCGTGACATTTTAATGTTGTCTTTTTTTTTCTCTTTTTTGTATAAACGGTTCATATTGATTGTTCTCCAAAGACGTAAAATGATGTACGCCTCTGTTTTCAAAGTCGACAGTAATGACCAAGAGAAAACTACGTTGTGTGACTCTTGGGAAACTTTGTCCAAAACGACAAAACCTACCCTAGTCCATGTTTTCCTGGGACTTGACTCTAAGGAGTTTGATCATTCCTTTCTAGCCATTTTGTACAGGACTTTATGGAATCTTGTTCAAATAGCAAGTCCATTATTGTCACGTTGGCACCCCGTGTTTTGAGTTTTGATAAATCCTTTTTTTCACTTTTATCGTCCTATGTCTGACTTTATGGATTTTTGTTCAAATAGCAAGTCCATTATTGTCACGTTGGCACCCCGTGTTTCGAGTTTTGATAAATCCTCCCAAGTATATTCTGTACCTGACCTTTTGGAATGTTTAAAATAACAAATCCTTGCAAAGTCATTTTTAGTACCTGACATCTTGGAATTTTGTTTACATAACAAGTCCATTATTGTCACTTGGTACCTACCCAGTGCTTTGGGTTTTAACACATGTTCCTAATGATTTCTGATGTCCGACTTGGAACTTTGTTTTAAATATCAAGTCCAGTTTAGTCACTTATGTACCCAAAGTCCGGGTTTTTTTTCATGAAAGGAATCCCTTGTCATTTTGTATTTGACCTTTTGGAATTTTGTTTAAAATACATGTCCATTCTAGTCAATGTGAATCCTGGCTTTCAGACGCCCTGTTTAAAAGAGCAAGCCCTTGATAGTCGAAATAATGTGAATGCAAAGAATGAGAGGGAGAACAAGATGTTTGATGTTTTGATGTTTTAATGCATTGATGTAAGTGTTTTGTTTTGGGTAGTCATGCCTCTAAAGACTTGATGGCTGAAGCTTCATTTTTTCATTGATTGATTTTTGCACTCCTACTTGATAACTCTGCCATTTTTATGTCGTTTTTGTGCCAGCGAGGACGCTGGTTGTAACAGAGTAGGGGGGGGGGGGATGTAGCCGGGTGCTAACAGTGTTCGTTTGGTTACTTTCCGTGGATGAAAATGTTTGTTTGAGAGTTATCTTCCCCTTACCTCCCTTGGTCGAATCTCATTTTTTTTATTGTGTAAATTTTTTAATCATGAATACCTCAGAACCTACATAGTTGTATGTACATCGCTAAAGTCACAAAAATTAATGTATTTTATTCATTACAACTGTACTGGGCTGAGAAGCCCATATTTTCTCTAAACTGGGATTTTGCACGAGCAATCTTGGCGCCATTTTCAATTGTCTGTCGAATGAATATTGAATAATTCTTGATTTTACAAAGAGTAAGAGGAAAACCAAAGAATCTGAAGATGCATGTTAAAAGTAATGTCCATGAGCTCTCATTTCGTATATCACATGCCTAGGATCTTTTCCGTACTGGCTTGCGACTATACGAAATGACTGATGACGTCGGTTCCCTTGAGCAAGTCGCCTTCTTCGTTCATTGTCGGAGTTTTGATCCAAATTATCATTCTACAAAATTCGGACTTCCCGATCGAAATCTTGCTTATGACTCCATTTCTGTTATGAATACAACTGAAAATGTGTAGAATTTATTATTTAACAGACCGTTTCAACAGAGTATTTTTCAGTTGAAAATTGTGTCAAAAGTAGGCGCCGACGGCCCGGCGGAGTTAAAAGTCAGCTGTGTTTTCTAGTAATTTTTAACAACAGAATTCTCCACGTAGACACTGTCTCGGAAAATGAAGTTTATATGTATGAAAAGAGCGAAATGCCAGCTATTCATTCATTGTAAAATTATTTCACGCTTTTCAGTATTTTTTTATTGAAATAGAGGAAAATATGATGTAGACGCGTTAAAAGTGGCTTCACTCTAGGACATTAATCAGCAATGATTTAGTACAGGAACAAAATTGTCAAATGTGACTTACTGCATTTTTCCTCGTGTTCTGAGGTTTTCATCGATAGTAAATATGTGTTAATAGTTTGAACGGACAGCGAGCCAGACGACACTGAAGCCGCGTAGAAAACACAAAATTCTGTTGGTTCCGGCCTCGCGAGGCCTGTTTCGTCTCTGGCATTGTGTCGCCGGCTTTGCGGCCCTGGTACATGCTTATAAAAGTAGAGCGTTGTGTGAGAATGGGGCAGAGTGTCCCCTGATGTGAGCGACTGGCGTGGAAGAAGAAAATAAAGGGAGAAACTACACCTCGTCCTCCGTGTCTTCTTGACTGGCTGCTGTCCCTTGGCTTCTACGCATTGCTATCTGCCTGTCTTCACCTGCACACCCCTTACCCCTCCACACCATCACAAAAAGGTACCAAAATGTTTTACAATTCGCAAGTCGAAAGTAGACTTTGCTGTTGGCACTGGTTTATACATGCTGCCTTCTGACCTCAGACTCCAGGTAGGTACAATAATAAACTACAATAATGAAATCCTTGTGGCAGGCAATGAACAGAAGGTCGGAAAAAACGACATAAATTCTGAGCCAGTAATATTACAAACAATAAAAAAACAAGATGACCCCCCCAAGATTAAGTCATCCAATCCCCGAGGTCCAAAGCCCAAAGACCGTTGAAGACCGCGAAGTCAAAATAATGACCATGAATATGAAAAGACAGCACTTGTTGTTGGATTAACTGGCCTAGGATTACTTGGTCTTTATCTTACTAAAGTAACCCAACTATTAAGACAACTAATGCCCATAAGTGCTCGGCCATAAAGCCAACTACTTTGCTTGCAGTAGACAAAAGCCAGCTAACGACACTCCCTAATATACCAGGTAAAGAGTCTATAGCTTTACCGGCTAATTTTTTTAATAAACTCGCAAGATGATCAAGCTGTTTTTTTTACCCATGATTTATTAGGTGGTGATGGAGGCGATGGCGGTGGAGGCACTAGACTTTGACCACCGCCACCTGTAATAGCCAACACCAGTGTACTTATTGCAAATCCTAAGGCTGTTATAACGCTTGCTAATGTGACTCCCTGCTCTCTAAACAGCGTTCGTGTTCGTTCTGCTAGCGTTGTGTTTTCATATAAATTTGTTTGGATTGTTTCTCTTATTTCGCTCACTTGAGTTTGTAATTGTTCTCGGTTAGTATTCAACACTTCTAGTCTAGCTAATCTTTCTATATTAAACACATGTAGTCTTTGTTCTATTCTTTCTTTAACATCACGCCCTAAGTTGGCGTCGTCAGCATCAGCGGTTTTTCTTTTCTTTTTCTATATCCTTCTTTAGTTCAGTTAGTTTTGCTAAATTGTTTATTAATTCGCCTCTGAAGGTTCCTAAAGTACGATTAAGGGCTAATAATTCTCTTATAGGAAATGAAGAAACGTCAATTGTTTTTAATGCTGTTTCTTCTGATAAACTGGTTTCTGCTTCTATTGCTTGATTTATTTCCCCCGCTGTTTGACTTAAATCTTCAAGTTCCATGTTTTGCATTTGGTTATCTGTTGGGAGTTCTTGTTGTATGTTTTGAAGTTTAGCAACTGCCTCCACATCTAATTTTGGTTTAGTAAAGCCAAGGCGATTCCGCTCGCTTGCACTGAGCTTTTGATTAATTGTACCCATGCCTACAAACCTTGATGGGTCTCGTTTAAACGTAAGCGGAACACGTTCTCCTTTGTCTTTTTTTCACATACAAATGTTTATCTTTTAGTTCAAAATCATCAGGGTATATAGTTTCGGGAGGTTCTAGTCCTAAACTTTGGTATAATGATCTAACCTTACTTTCTGTTAATTCACGCCTTTGCCGCCCTTCTACTAATTCATCATGCAATGAGAACGTCGAGCGATGCTGCTCCCAAGGGGAATTACTCATGTCGTCTACAGGATCAGGAACATCATAATCTTCAATGCCTGCCATATTTTTAAATAATTAACTTTTTATTTTGTTTTATAAAAATGTCACAAGCATATGGCTCGATTCTTGACCCGCATAGAAGACTGAAAGAACCTTTGGCGTGAAGGGAAATAAACGGAATATTACTGTTCCAAATAATCCATCTACTATTGATGCAGATCAAATTCTTACTGTCAAATTTCCAGACCTAGGAGCGGATGAAGTGATTGTGCCAGGCTCTGCGCAACTTACTTTCAAAATAGAACTCGGATCAGCAACAGACCCAAACAGAACAGTTGTCCAGAATCTGGGACGGGCAATTGTTAAGAAAATTTCTATAAAACTTGAGGGGCAAGAAATATTTTCTTTACACAATGCAGACATATTTTTAACCTATTCTGATCTATGGCTAACCGCGAACGAAAGGGCTGATCTTGCGATTCAAGGAATCGAAAATAAAGAAGCACTAAAACATAGAATAGGTGCTGAAGATGCTAAAGACGGCAAAAAGCATGAAGCAGTAAGTTATGCGTTTGGAAATCGCTTTTCCATTCCCTTAGATTTTGAGTTGTTAAAAGCGCATGCCCATACTTTCAAGGAGCATTAAAAGACAGATTGTCATATGAACTAACTTTTAATAACTACAAATATGTTGTTATATCTACAGACACTGCAGCAAAGTACAGCATTTCTGACGTCTCGTTAGAGTTTGACGTTGTTAGCAACCCTAATTTAGCAAGGCTGATTGAGCAGCAATATCGGTCAAAATTAGCAATATATTACGAAAGATGATTCATCATACAACATATCCCAAAAGCAAGGCAGACGCTATATGGATTTTAATCTTAGTGTTGCAGCAAGATCGCTTAAAGGTATTTTATTGCTGTGTGAAGATGAAGAACCATTCGCAAGAGCAAGTGAAAAGTTTTTAATCCAAAATAACGAAAGTACAATGTTCGATTGAGGGTAGTCCTAACAAATCTATGCTAGCGGGCTTAGACCTTATCAGCATTTTGACGAAATAAGAAAATTGTTTGGGGGCGGGAGGTGTAGAAGTCCAACAGCAGACCTTGTGTCTAAAGATCTACACCTTCACAGTGTTAGGCTTGATGATTATTTAACAACAAAATACGGTTTATGGATTGACCTAAGGTCAACAGAGGATAATCAGTTGCATGGAAGTGGGAGAAACGGTTAAAGACGTAATAAACATTCAAATTGATAAAGAAAAGATGTTGATAAACCACTTAATGTACATTTGTTTTTAATATATGATGCACAGCTGAATATTGAAGATAACAGATTAAAAGATATACAATACTAAATTATTTTTTCATTTTTAAAAAAGCATGTCTGTTCAGCATTATCCAAAAGTACCTAAAGAAGAGATAGCAGGCAACTCTCCTGCTATAGAAGGCAACATCGACTCCAAGGTCGTCTCTGCTGCTGTAGAACACCCTGAAGTAAAAACCTTCAGATTAACCAACATTACACAAATGCAACAAAAACTAGAGCAGGACCTTTCAAAATACAGCAAACCCAAACGAAGGTATTCTGCTGCCTTTAATGCTGTTACATATGTTAATACTGGAACATCAACTGTAAGTGCTCTATCAGCAGGGACAAGTGTTCGTCTCTTAGCAACAGGTGTTGGTGCACCCGCAGCTTTACCTCTAGGTGGTTTGTCTTTAACTCTTGGCCTGTGTTCATTAGCTGTAAGTGCTGCTAGCAAAAAAAATAAAAACTAAACATCCAAAAGCACATAGCTATAGTTCAACTGATAACAGCTAAACTTAGTTCCTTCAAGCTGATAATAAATAAAGCACTAGCTGACTCAAACATCACAGATGAAGAATTTAGTCGTTTACAGGCCGATTTTGATGATTACAAAAGACAAAAAGTTTGATCTTCAAAGAAAGGCGAGGACAAGTTTTTCTCAACAGCCTGACACCGAGCAGATAAAAAAGGAATGCTTAAAAAAGTAAACGAAACATTAAACTCTGTTCTAACAGCTCACATTAACAACGCCAGAGGGTGTTTATACTTTAGTTTATGAGTCCAAGCACAAAAAGACTGTTGATATTGATTCTGATTAAGTATTTTTTTTTAATTTAAATAAATATTTTGAGTTAGAAAAGAAACTCAGCATGGATAAGATATATGAAGGTCCAGACGAATTGTTTGAAGCAATGCGTAAGGAAGAAGTTTTAACAAAAGCTTTAAATGATATCAGTCTAGATGTCATTGATTCAGCAAGCATACGGGCAAGTGTTGGTTATGCTATTTCTCAAGTTCCGGGTAAACTAACAATGACCCACCGGTTAAAGTAATGTTAGCTGTTTTAATCGACTATGTAACAATAAATGAAGAAAATCTAGAAGTCTGGGTTTCAACTAAACAGCAGACTATTCTTTCTCATAATGACTTAACACCCGGTTGGGCAGACCAGCTGCTTACACAGTTTGATGTGGCCGCCGAAGAAGCCAAAATGAGAGGCTCTGGTTGGTCAGAGGGCGAAGTCATAGAGATCAGATTAAAACAGGCTAAGTATGCGCCGATTGTAGGCAAGTCTTACATTCCACTACCTCCAACATTAGTTGCAAAAAGAGCAGTTCTAAACATAAAGAATACAGACGACAACAAATGTTTCATGTGGTGTGTTCTCGCAAGGCTGCATCACGTCGGCAAAAACGCAGAGAGAGTGTCTAACTATCACCCTTACATCAATGATCTTAACTTTAGCGGAATATCCTTTCCTGTTAGCGTGGACAAAATTGATCAGTTTGAAGAACAAAACAAACCAATAACTGTTAATGTCTACACATGGGATGAGGAAACAAATCTACAACCGATTAAAGTGTCCAAGAACAGTCCAACGATTGGCGAGCCAGACAAAAGCCATGTTGACTTACTACTGATGCTTTCACCAACAGGGCTACCACATTACACATTGATACGAACAATGAGTAGATTATTGAGGTATACTTCAAAGCAAAAAAATAAACAAGAATTCTGTAGAAAATGTTTAACAAGAATTCCATCTGCTCCAGCTGCGCTTGAACATATAAAACATTGTAGTAGCCCAGTTGACTGTAATACAGAACTAATTACGCCCCCAGAAGGTAGTAAAGTTAGTTTTAAGAACTGGAAACGGATGCAACGAACCCATATGTTGTTTACGCAGACTTTGAGTCGCTTATTGTTTCTTATGAGGGACCAACCCCACAGAAACTTCCAAAAACAGACTTTGTGAGTAATCACCAGATTTGTTCATTTGCTTTCATCGTTGTCAGGTCGGATGGCGCTCATTCAACGCCAGAATTATACAGAGGACCAAATGCGGCTAGAAGATTTTTACAGCGCATGCAGCAAGTGCGTAATGATTGTTCTAATAATCTGAATTTATCTAAAATCATGATGACGCCTGAAGACCAACAACAGTATGGCTCAGCCCCTCACTGTTGGATTTTTGGTATAGGCCTTTCATCAGACGCAGCGAATCCAACAGTAAGAGACCATGATCACATTTTGTGGGAAGTTCAGAGGAGCAGCGCACAGTAAATGCCAATCTTCAACTAAAGGTTGACCCAAAGACATGGAAATTACCCATCTTCTTTCATAACTTGCGAGGTTACGACTCTCATCTTATAATGCAAGCAGTAACCAGCGCCTTCAGGGTAACATGCATTGCACAGTCATCAGAAAAGTACATGTGTTTTAATCTGAATAACATGTCTTTTTATGACTCTATGCAACACTGATGGGTTCATTAGAGTCGCTGGCTATGTCCTTAAAGTCCTGCCCAATAACAGAAGAATATTTTGACCCAACTCTTGTTAGAAAGGGCGTTTACCCTTATGAGTACATGAACAGTTGGCAAAGGTTTGACGAAGATACACTTCCGCCTAAAGAAGCGTTCTTTTCTAGTCTTAGAGGAAAGGGCATCAGTGATTCTGATTACCAGCATGCTCAAGATGCGTGGCAGAAGTTAAAGTGTAAAACGATGGGAGACTATCATGATTCATACTTGATGGCTGACGTTTGTTTGTTGGCGGACGTCTTTGAAAATTATAGAAAGACCTGCATGAAACATTATAGCCTGGATCCTGTGCATTACATTTCTGCGCCCGGGATGAGTTGGGATGCTTTCTTAAAGTTTACTGGAGTACAGATTGATTTATTGTCTGACCTGCCAATGATTCAGATGATTGAAAACGGATTGCGTGGAGGATTAGTATGGCGTCGCATCATTACTGTAAGCAAACAACAATATAGTGTAGATCGAAAATCTATATCTGTAAATGCAAACAAAC
>CM031626.1:1559763-1581417 GCA_018398815.1 Conus ventricosus
ACATCAGATCATTGACACTTCTTGCTCTCCGTACATCATATGAGTCATTGACACTTCCATGCTCGTCCATTACATCACAGGAGTCAGAAGACACTTTCATGCTCGTCCATACATCACACGAGTTACTTGACACTTTCGTGCTCGTCCATTACATCACATGAGTCATTGGACACTTTCTTGTTCGTCCATTACATCACAGGAGTCCTTTGACACTTTCTTGCTCGTACATTACATCCCAGGAGTCATTTGACACTTCCATGCTCGTCCATTACATCACAAAAAGTACTTGACACTTTCTTACTCGTCTATTACATCACAGGAGTCATTTGACACTTTCTTGCTCGTACATTACATCACAGGAGTTACTTGACACTTCCATGCTCGTCCATTACATCACAGGGGTCATTTGACACTTTCGTGCTCGTCCATTACATCACAGGAGTCATTTGACACTTTCTTGCTGGTCCATTACATCACAGGAGTCATTTGACACTTCCATGCTCGTCCATTGCATCACAGGAATTACTTGACACTTTATAGCACATCCTTTACTTACATCCCAACAGTCATTTGACACTTCCATGCTCGCCCCTTACATCTCAAGAGTTATTGACACCATAAAGAACATTCCGTACATCACAGGATTCATTTGACTCTTCACTTTAAGGCACATTCCTTACATCACAGGAGTCATGTGACACTTCACTTTAAGGCACATTCCTTACATCACAGTAGTCATGTGACACCTCACTTTAAGGCACATTCCTCACATCACAGGAGTCATGTGACACTTCACTTTAAGGCACATTCTTCACATCACAGGAGTCATGTGACACTTCACTGGAACATTCCTTACATCACAGGAATCCTTTGACACCTCCATGCTCATTCGTTACATCACAGGAGTCATTTGACACTTTAAAGGCACATCCCTTATGTAACAGGTGTTTTTCTATATATATATATATATATATATATATATATATATATATATATATATATATATATATATATATATATATAGTTAAAACAAGTTAAAAGAGGAATCTTAAAACTATCTACAAATTTGTTTCAAGCGTGTTGCGCTGTCATCAGGATGGTTTTTGGTTCGCCCACCGCCGATGTTATATAGCGTGTGGGCTCCCGTTTGCGGTTGTTTGCACGTGCGGGTTGGCTGCACGTGTTTTTGGGGGGCTTTCAGGTTTTTGTTTTGGTGTGTTCACTAACAACGATTTCCATTTATGCCTGCAGTTGTTTACTATTTCTGTTTTGGTGTTTAAAGTTGCTAAGTGTGGTTTGCATAGTATTAACCATTTTTCAGTTAAACATAGGTTGCACCTTTTTGAAACATTGCTGTATGGTGATGCTCTTTTTATGATTTTCCAGGATATATTGTAGCTTGTTTTTGCGTCTTTAAGTCTCCAGATATATTTGCTCAGTTCTGTTTGGTTTTTATATTTTTCTTTATTAAATGACTGTTTGTGGTTTGCATATCTGGTTTTGAAGTGGTTTTCAGTGATCCCTATGTATGTTTCTTTTTCATTTTCTGATGTCACAGTAGCCTGGTATACAATGTTGTTGTGAAGACATTTATTGTTTAGTGGGCACTGCTCCTTTCTGGTGCAATTGCAAGATTTCCTTTCTTCACCCTTCTTTGCTGTGTTGATTTTCATTTTGTTGGATGCGTCAATTAGGTTTTTGAGGTTGGGCATACATGAGTACGATAGTTTGACAGTGTTTTTGTTAAATATTTTGGACAGTTTGTGTTCTTTTGGAAATGAAGTTGTTAGGATTTTGAAGAATTCTTTCCCTATGTTTGTTTTGAGTTTCCCGTCGTATGGGGGTTGTACCATATGATTTTTCTTTTCCTATTTTTCTTGCTTTTATTTGTGTTGTTGTCTGGGTTGTATTGTAATTTGTAATTGTATCCACTTGTTTGTAGTGCCTCCTGGTATTCTGCTGCATTGTTGAACACTCTCTCACTGCATGACAGGTTTGATAGTCTCTTGTTTATGCCATGGGGTATGGTCTTTAATATAGATGGTGGATGGTTACTTTTGGTGTGTACATAAAGAGGTGTATCGTTGGGTTTCTTGTATGGTTTATATATGTGATTGTTGAGATCCAGTGTTATGTCTAAGTAGTTCACTACCTTTTTGTTTGCTTCAATGGTAATCTTTAAGTTGTGGTTTTGGAAGATTTTACATAGTTCTTTCTTCTTGTTTTCGATGGTTCTTGGATTGTTGGTTAGTGCAGCAAGGCCATCGTCTCTGTATAGTCCGACTTGTTTTCCGAGTTTTTTCTTGATGTTGGACAGCATGAATAGTCGGACTGGTCGGACCTTGATTTGATCTTCTCCTACCTTGATTTGATCTTCTCCTAACCTGGGGATACTTCTCCCCTCCCCCCAATCCCTACCCTCGTGATGTCTTGCCAAATAATGGTAGGTCTTCATCTATCATGATGATGTCACCTGCTACCTTGGTTATGTCCCTGTCCCTGCCCAATTGATGTTTCTGCTAACCGCCGCAGTGTCTCCCCAACCTTGGCGCCAGATTCTTTGATCTGTGATGTTGATGTTTCCCCTACTCTGATGATGTCTTCACTACTCTTATTATACCTTTCCCCATTCTGGAAATGTTTTGCAAGGTGATATTACCAGAACATAATGAGACATCAGTAAGGTAGAATAAGACCTGTCTCCCATACCTTGATGACGTCATTTGCCTTGATGATGTTTTTCATTACCGTGGAGATGACTCCCACTACTCTGGTGATGTCTTCTGCTAGTCTAATCAAATTATCGTCTACACGAAACACGTCTTGAAATCTAGAGCTTGGTTCAGCTACACCGCTATACAAAAGTTTCAGTGACAAGCCATTACCACTGGATGAGGCAACGAGAATGGTTTAGAAAGCTAAAGCCATACATTCCCCTGGACTAAATGAAATACCCAATCTGTTGTATAACAAGCATTCCAATGTCCTCGGGTGACTCCAGAAATGATAAGATCGGCATGGAGGAAGCCGGAGATCAGCGACCAAGGGAAGATAGCTGACGGAGTGTACATTTCCCAAACTCAAGTGGCATCAGCCAACTCAGACCAGTATCATTTCTGAACGCTGAGTTGAAAACCTTCACTGTCGTAGCAGCCAGGCTGACTGAATAGTTCACAGAAACAGTACCTAGATTTGTCAGTCCAGAAAGGAAGCGTCTCGCTAGCATGTCACTACGAAGAGCCTTTAAGTTGAGACAAAATTTTATGAAAATATCAACTGTAAATGTTGACCAAAAATATAAGAAAGAATCACATATTTTCCATTGCAGACATTTGAAATAATTTTTCCTTTCATTCTCTGAGACTTCCTACCCTGGTGATGCCTCTCTCTACAGGCAGCTAGTGAAGGGTTTCTCATATTTTTTATATATTTCCCCCATTTTCTTCATCTTCAATTTTCTTATCTTTTCTAAAAGTTCTAATCTTTGCCAAGTCATTACTATAATGACAGAAGAATTGTTAGCCTGCACTTGTTTTCCCCCACTACTTAATTGTTCAGCATTCTCTGAGACTTCCTTAGATGAAGCTGTAAAGAACCAGCTTGCACTGTTTGATATCGCATCAGTGCTAACTTCAAGACCCACCATTTGCTACCAGTAATGGAACCGTGTTGTTCATATCTGTTTACAATGGTACATTCCATTTCTATTTTCATTTTCATTTCCCCTTCTGTTGCTTATTGCTCCTTGACACCTTGTTGTTTAATATCACGTAAAGATGACGCGTATAAACTGAAGGATACCCACATTAACGGACTCACACACATACGCATACATACACACACATACACACACGCGCGAGCGCGCGCGCGCGCATGCGCACACACATATACACACACACGCGCGCGAGTGCGCACGCACGCACACACGCATGCACTCACGTGACACACACACACACACACACACACACACACACACACACACACACACACACACACACACACACACACACACACGTGCACACACACACAAACGGGGTTGGGGGGGCGGAGATCTGGGATACACACAGCAACATCAACAACAACAACAACAACAAGAACAAGCACACACACACACACACACACACACACACACACACACACACACACACACACACACACACACACACACACACACACACACACACATATGCGCGCGCGCGCGCGCAATAAGCAATAGAAGGGGAAATTCAAGCAAGAAAGAGCTTGAATTTCCTAAAAATAATTAGCAAACAACCTTGGGGACAGGATTCTAAATCATTAACCATCTTAGCAACTGCCCTTATACGCTCAAGACTAACTTATGCTCAAGAAGTATTTTTTAATGCTCCTCAATACCTGTTAAATAAACTTCAGAGTACTGATTGCAAAGCTTATAAAATTGCCCTTGGGGTTCCCACACATACATCTGACTTAGGGACGTATAATGAAGCAGGAATCTTACCTCTTGCAGAATTTAGGAAAGCTTCTACTTCAAAATTTATCTTAAAGAGCTTTTCACAAAACAATTTAAGCTCAGAAGAAGTATGTTTAAAATCAGAGGAGGATTTCGGAAAACGTGCCCAAAATATACTGTCAACAAGGTCTATTTACTCGTTTTCCTCCGATCTTCTAAAGGATACTAAAATAGATAAAAACAATATTGCGCAAAAGCCCACGTATTCACCTATTCCAAAATGGGAACAAAGTAAAGCCTCCTTTGATATAGATTATACAGATGTATCAAAAAAGAATTGTCCACATACCCTAAGAACATCTGTTTACACTCATTTAGAAAGTAACTACAATCACCATTTGAAAATTTTTACAGATGGCTTCATAATCCCTAGTTTCAAAATAGAAAAGCTCTTCTATCTTGGTAAACAGTTATCGATAATTAGTGCTGAATTAACTGCTATACTCAAGTTGTTAGATTTCATCCTAAATTTTCCAATAAATAATTCACAAATTATGATAGGTGTTGATTCTAAAGCAGCAATCCACTCGATTAAGTCTGCATGTCCTTCAATGCAACTTGATATAGTATTGGAAATTCATCATTTCATTCATCTTTTATCTATGAAAGACATTACTGTTACTTTTTGTTGGATCCCCTCTCATTGTGGTATTGTACCTAACGAGCGCGTAGATCAACTAGCAAGAAAAGCAGCTCAAAATGTCAATTACGCAATACCACCTAACATTCCATTAGATTTGAAAGAATGTTTTTCGATTATAAATTCAACGTCAAGAGAAAAAGTTAAAACATTGCTGATGAACTCAGACGTCCAATATTATCACAATTGTGTAAAGTTTAGTGATGGGTACATGGGGAAAACGTACAAACAAGTCTCTTTCTCGTCTAGGGAGATTGGAAGCTTAATCCATAGATTTCGTTTGAACGCACTGAAAACAAAATATTGTCATAACGTTAAATGTATGTGTGGGGAAACCTTAAGTATTAGTCATTTACTAATCCAATGCCCAAGAGCAAGAGAACTCTTTACAAATTCGGGTATTGATGGTTACACTGATGGATCGACTTCCTTACCTTTACCATGTATTTTAAACAGTTCTTGTGTTCTTGAGTCAGTTTGCAAATGTTTGTTAAGTAGTTCAGTTGGCCTTTATCTTTAGATCTTATCTCTGCTCAGTTACATTTGTTTTATTTAAATGGAAGAGGGATAAAGGGGAGGGGAAGGGGGTGTCATATTCTATCATTAACGTATTAATACACTCAATCACTTACATACTTCATTCACCCACACATAAAACTGTCTGAATCACTGTAGTGGAAGGACATTAAACCGACGACCACACACACACACACACACACACACACACACACACACACACACACACACACACACACACACACACGCACACACGCACGCACGCACGCGCGCGCGCGCACACACACACACACACACACACACACACACACACACACATACACACACACACACACACACACACACACACACACACACACACACACACACACACACACACACACAAGTGCACAAGAGCTATAAAAACATCTGTAAAAGCTACGAACGTTCTACATTAATAGAAAGAGACACAACTTCATTTTTTAAAAACTTTATATGTGTATGTTGTTTATATTGATTTTTCAGACAATACAACAATAAAAACAATAGAATAAAGAACCGCAATCCATCTCTCTCTCTCTCTCTCTCTCTCTCTCTCTCTCTCTCTCTCTCTCTCTCTCTCTCTCTCTTCTCTCTCTCTCTCTCTCTCTCTCTCTCTCTCTCTCTCTCCCCAGTCTGAGTGCCTGTCCATGGGTGCATGTGAGTGTGTGCTTTCATGAGCTTAGGTTGAAATGTATGCATGTGTGTGTGTGTGTGTGTGCGCGCGCGCGCGCGCGCGCGCGTGTGTGTGTGTGTGTGTGTGTGTGTGTGTGTGTGTGTGTGTGTGTTGGAGGGGAAGGGGGACGTGCAATAACTTACGTGGATCCTAACCACTGGAACTTGTTTGATGTTATCTGAGAAGCGTTCAGATTAGGGCATATACGAAATAAGCTGGATTACGAGAGAGGAGAACGAAGCTGGATTGCGAGAGAGGAGAACGAAGCTGGGTTACGTTCATGTCGGATATTTATTTCCTTGGTTGTGCTACCACAAAAACCTATGTGGTACAAGCAGCTGTCATGCAGCTTTACAACTGGCGTTATGTCATGTTTTAGTGAGCATCAACAGGTGTTTCACTGAAAAAAAACACACAACAGATCAGAAACAGTGTACTGTTTTTGTTGATGTCAGGGAAAACATCTGTCGTCAGTAATAACAGGTTACTGCTTTTCTCCATAAATCAGCAAGTCAAATGTCTTTGTTCACATTTTTATGATTAACGAGGTGTATATACTAATTTCAGTTAAATAGTATGCTAAATTTCCAATGATCTCGTCTTTTTTTTTCGCAGAAGCGACCACCGAATCGACAAAAGGAGGTAACTATTGCATGCGTTAATGTCTTTCTTATGTGCGCAATGGTCGTCACACTGGCTGAATGGCATGCTGTGCACAACGTTCCTGTATTGGTTAAATGGTGTTCCTGACGTGCAGAAGTGTTACACCTGCTTTGGGCTTCATGGTAAAGGGGCACTTCATATTGTTCACGTGGTCTATCGTGCAGAATGTAATCAATACTAAAGTACCTGGGAGACTTGCAACTGGTGTTTGCTGTGGATAACTATTTTCTGCGTACATTAGGCCATCATACTTAAGGTACAAAATATATAAAAAGAATATAAACACTTCATACACTGCTTGATGTTGAATATGACTCTGGTTACCATGTATATCTACAGACTGATCATGCGTATCAATTTAAACGTGGCTTATAACATTCTTTCAAGTTGGTGCTTGAGTAAGTCTGAGTTTGATGTTGATCGCATGCAGAAAATAAGGATGAAGGAGAAAGGGGAAGATGTGTGTGTGTGTGTGTGTGTGTGTGTGTGTGTGTGTGTGTGTGTGTGTGTGTGTGTGTGTGTGTGTGTGTGAGAGAACTGTAATATGTTCATTCTGACCCAACCACCCTCAACTAGTTTCGGGTGGTTGGGCCAAAATAAACATATTACAGTTCTCTGACAAGTAACACTTCAACAACGAATTGAAAATGATAATTCATCACACATTCCCTTTCAATAACCAAAAAAATAACGATTATTTACAAACATGCATACTGTGTAGGATTATGTGTTTTCACACATACATTCATCAAATGCGCACACCCTGTTAGTTGTACTTAAAGGATGGCTTAATTACAATCTTGAGGTGACTTGAGTAAGAACTTGAGGATGACTTGAGGACGACTTGAGTAAGAACTTAGAAGTGACTTGGGTGACTTGAGGATGACTTGAGTAAGAACTTAGAAGTGACTTGAGTAAGAACTTGAGGATGACTTGAGGACAACTTGAGTATGAACTTGAGTAAGAACTTAAAAGTGACTTGAGTGTGTGCATGCGTGGGGGTGGGGTGGGGACGTGCGTGCGTGGGGTGGGGGTGGGGACGTGCGTGCGTGGGGTGGGGGTGTGCAGGAGTTACCTCCCTTAGTGCCCGCGGTTGACCTACTTTCTTCACTGTTTCAATTCACCTGCTAAAAGGCTGTCTCAGATGGTCTGGGTTCCACAGCAGTAAACTGGGTCAAGTGATCACAGTAGGAACGTTTGACCTGCAAAGCTCAGCAGCAAACTAGGCCAAACGCCCCCCGTGTGATCACTTGGCCTAGTTGATTGAGGTGCGCGCGCTTTGGCGGACTGGTAAACCCGTTCGGATCTGAGCAGTATTTAAAAATAGTTCTTACTTCACCTCCGCCCGCTTTGCAGGTCAAGTGATCACAGTAGGAACGTTTGACCTAGTTCGCTGCTGTGCCCTCTTTTTCTCAACCAGGCTTGCAACTGGCTTTGGCAGAGTTACAGCAGTTATTTGCTGAAAGCTGAGCTTTTGGCGGCTCTAATCGCCAGTAGTAGTACATCCGTCATTGTATATTTGGAGCATTTATATGGAGATAGTCCCTGGCTACACACTATCCTCTCCATACTGGTAAAATGTACTAAGATCTGCCTAGCCCTATCTAGTTCGTTTGCCAGAACTCCCGAAAATCGCTATTCAGTTACATATCCTAATAAACTTTGGCGTTTGCTACACAGTTCTTTATACTGATTCCTAGCTTGTGAAATTTAGGATAGTTATAAAAACACACCGAAAGTTAAAAGAGTTTCCTAGCATACGAATCAGCCATGTTCACTTGCGTCTTGAGAAATGAACGCCATGTTTTGACGGGGTTTTGTTCCTTTTAAACATGACTTGAGCTGTCTCAAGCCAGCGCCCAACAATAAACGCATGATGGATTGTTTTGCTTTGGGGCAACTTTCAACAACACAGCGCCATTTTTTAGATATGGAACCATTTCATCATAGTCAAACACATATTGAAACCGGCTACAAACTTGTTCAGCAAAATTTCTTTCAGCCCTTTTTATTTTTTTGAACCAATAAACCTTTAAGATAGTAGTGCATTTCCAAAGCAGTCGGTTCACTTTTTTCTTTTTCTCCGCCTTCTAGAAAATCAATGCTTCTTTTGGTTTCACTGGTAGAGAACAGCTTTCGCCTAGTTCTTTTTTTGACAAATACTCTAACATGCGTTAAAGTAAAACCCTTTTGGTCTTGAATTGCGCGAGCTTGTTCTTCAGTAAATCGGGTTTGCCATTGTTAAATAACACCAAAAACAGCAGTACAACAGAGCACAGTGAAAAACAGCCTTCTTGTTTAGCAGTCAGTGGAAGAATGGTGAGATAAGCAGGGGGCGTTTGCTCCAGCAAAAATAGCCTTGCTGACTGTTACTATAAACAGCCGATTACGTGAGCATTTCTAGCCAAGTACATGCAGCAGCCTGCAAATTTATCTTTCCCTTTACATGTTCTACTAGCAGCACTAGCAATTAGGGTTGTGGGCCCCGTCATTTACTCCTTCTCATATTACCAGTGACAGAGGCCCACAGTCGGTAAGTGGAAAACACGCTGGAATAAGTGTGTGGATTTTAGTCAGAAATATAACTCGGTTTTAAAAGACTTTAGAGAACAGTTTCACATGAAAAACAATACAATCTATGTTTTTGCCTTAAATAGTAGATGTCTAATATAGTACACACACGCCTCAAAAAACGCGTCATCGCTGAGAATATCTTGCTCGGCGTTCTCTGCGTGAGATCGGTTGGCATAGATCTTAATGAAGTTCTTACATCCTAAGCAACCGCATTGAATTACAATTCTGGTCTATGGAAATGTCTTTTATAGACTCCATGTCTTTATTTATTGACTCCATCATTTTAAACAAATAATAATCCGCCATGATCTATTTTTATCAAAAAAACAAAAAATTTTAAAATTA
This sequence comes from Conus ventricosus, assembly GCA_018398815.1. NCBI lineage: Eukaryota > Metazoa > Mollusca > Gastropoda > Neogastropoda > Conidae > Conus > Conus ventricosus. The sequence continues at coordinate 1,569,688 of CM031626.1, forward strand.
AGTTTTTTAAAATATTATTGCATTTGAAATGGATCAAAATGATCTTTTGTGTTGGTGGTTCTGGCATGCTTTTGTGTTCTGTATTTAGTGGTTCAGATTTTTTTGACTGCTTTCGTTTTCGCCAGCGTTGTTTATATATTTTATAACAGTAATAACCACCCCCAGCAGCAAGGGGGCCAAAAATGACAACAGTTTTAAGTTCAATATTCCATGAAGACTTTGGTGCTGTAGGCCTTGAATCAACTTGTTCTTGTTCTGACGTTTTTATAGCTGGGATTGAATCAACTTGTTCTGGCGTTGGCGGTGTTATGTTTTCATTATGAGTTATATTCTGTGCTTGTAATTTTAATTTTCTTTGTTTGTTCAACTCTGCTACTCTTTTTCCTGCTGCAACACGCCCAGGATGCTTTTTACGGGTCACTTTCTCCACCGGATTCAATGTTTTTCTGATTCTGCTGTTTTTCTGGCTCGGTCATTTTGAAGGGAAATAAAATCTATATGATTAAATGTAAATTAATCCCATGATTAATGGCGATAACAATGTTCCAAATCTGTAATACAGATCACACCCTAGAGACTCTAATGTCTTAGTTAAAAACTGGATCCTGCGTTAAATCATACATAAAGTCTTGTTCAGAATCAATGGGAGCAAATCTACTAACTAGTTTAGTGTACAAAAATAAGAACTGTTTGTCCAACACTTTTTACCATTCTTGATCCCAGTTGCGCTTCATACCTGTTATGATGCTTTCCAATGTCTTGTGGCGACATTTGTTGAATCTCTTCTATGCTGAATTCATTTCCGAGGTACTGTTTTTTTTTTCCGCATGCTGCCAAAGAATACAGCCTTTCCTTTTTGGGCATAATAGCTTGGTCATCAACTTGATCATTTGTAGTCATAAGTTCGGGAAGGGTTTAATAGATCATCGCTGTTCATTTTTTTTATTAATTATAATTATTTTATTTTTTTAAAATGAGCACCGAAAAAACGTTACCAACCTTGTATACCACTCTGCTGTTATTGGAGGCCTAAGTGAAAGGATACACAATGCTTGTAAAAGCCTGTTAAAAATAAAACCGGCAGATCCTTGGCAAGCTAGGCTTTGGGGATTCAGCAAAGCTAATTCCCTTTTTATTGCAGCTTCGTCGCTACGAAAGATTTTTAGTTAAGCAAGGAATAATTCCAGACAGTATAATATGTAAAAAAAAAAACATTTATAAAAATGGCTTCCCCTCGTAATGATGATTGGTGGCGCTGTGGTTAATGCGCTTGCTTTTACGGGAAGTAATTATGCGTTTAGTAAAATGCGGGATGACGACGAGAGAAAAAGACATAACAAAGCTGTGGAGCAACTAGACGCAGCACAAGATCACTATGAAAGCAGAGAATTGAGCAGTTGGATTTTATTAAGACACACTGAAAAAACAGGGGCATGCAGCTTACACATTTAAAGATGTTGATCAAGCGATAAAAGAATATTATCTAGTAACAAGCAAGCCAATCGAGACATTGCCCCCACCAAAATTTCCCAGCGATTTTTATCATCCATCAGAAAAACAAAGATGCAAGAAATCGCGTTTTGTTATCTTTGGGATGACCGTTGTGTATTTTGTTGCGCATAATATTGGCTGAATAAAAAATGAACAAAATTTATTATTCGCAAAAGGATATTGGAAGGGAATCACGGCAATTAAAAAGCTAAGCCAAGCAGCTGGTGTCAGTGAACAAACAGCAAAGGAATGGTTATCTAAACCAAGCGATTTGGCAAATTCATTTACCAGCGCCTAAACGAATACAAAGACCACACTTTGTGAACACAACGCCAAACGACACCCATCAAATGGCCCTTTTCTATATTTACCCCATGACACGATTAGACAAAAAGATTTAAGTACGCACTTACAGTCATTGACGTAGCTTCAAGATACAAAGATGCGGAACCATTAACACAAAAGAGTGCTTCTGCTGTTGCTGTCGCTATACAACTAATATATCAACGAGGCCCGTTAACTTATCTGCGCATGATCAAGTCGATGACGGAAAAGAATTTAAGGCCAAGTAATCAGTTATTGTTAAAACATAGAGTTACCATTAAAAGAGGCATTCCAGGAGTTCACAGATCACAGGCTTTGGTTGAAAACTTTAACAAACAGTTATCTGAAAGGCTTTTCTCCTACCAGTATCATAGAGAGCTGATTGACATTCTCGCAACACAGAATGGGTTAGAAGACTGCCCTCAGTTCTACGTGCAATGAATAATGAAGAATTTAAAGGGCTAAAACCAGTACAAGCAATCAAAAAACAATACAATAAATGTTTGTTGAAGACTCCAGTACACCCAGCAAACTATTACCATTTGGTTTGAAAGTAAGGTACCTTTATTTGCCGGGAGAAGCAGAAGGGGACACTCGCATCAGGGCAACCGATCCAGTTTGGAGTGTTGACCCGTAATGAAATAAAAAGAATTGTAAAGATGAATCCGCCTGTGTATTATTTACGAGAAACTGACACAACAAAAACAACCAGCTCCTCAAGATCTTTTGTGAAGGAGGAACTGCAGATAATTCCACCAGACACAGTTCCGCTTTAATTAATTTACGTAAATATATTTGGTTTAAAATGGAAGGCCGAAAGGAAGCGCAGGATGATACAAGAATGATAAATGAAAAGATCTTAGAATGATGCGGGAATCAAATAATATGAATTTTGCTGTTAAGAAACAATTACAGGATTCATCGGCACATGGCAATGCTTTCCAGATCACCTACAACCCAAAATCCAAATATGATTTTCAGGATTGTCAGACCGACCCCTGGAGGTCTGCCCTACAGGATCGGTCTAGGTGGGAGTGAAGGGATGGACTGCCCTACACGCCCCGCAAGAGCCACCAAAAAAGATTCGATACAAAACCCCATTTATCACACCAGCAAATAAACATTCCAACACCGCACCATGCACGATAAACAAAAAAGCACTCCAACGCACAAAACCCCATGCACAATCACGACAAGCACTCCAACGCACACAACATGCACAATAAAGATCAAGCACTCCAACGCACACAACATCCCACCAATCACAATCAGAAATCCAACGCACCAACTGCCAATACAATTTCAAGCTCCCAAACCCATAACAGCCGATTATAAATTAAATTTTCGCCATACGACGTCACGATCACAATTACGCATTCAGCCATATGACATATACCAATTAAAAAATATTTCCAGTATCGTCTTTCTACACATGGAGTGCGTCCACATCCTGCCGTCAAGTCGCAGGGGGCACCCTGTGACTAGGTGCTCCGGCGGGTTGGTTCTCGCAGGGGTCGCCCAAAGCCGACACCCTGGGATCCCAGGGGCGTGAGAGGGGTCCCGGGGGGGGGGGGGGGGGGGGGGGGGGACGTAGCTGTTTACTGGAGGTCCGGGAAAGGGGGTCCAGGCCGGCCAGTCAAGACGGCGGGCTCTTCTAGCAGTCCCGGTCCCGACCAGGGCGTGGCCTCGTCCCAGCGCGTGGCACCATCCCGTCCGTGGTTCAGCCAGAACGTGGCCTCGACCAGCACCGGGCACCGTCCAGTTCGTGTCCAGGTGAGCCCCCGGGAGGGGGGAGGACGTAGCTGGGAGGAGAGTCGGAGAGGAGGGAAAGAGAAGGAAGGAGGAAGGAAGAAGGGTACTGGACCCTTTGCCGTCAGTACGTCTGACCATTGCTGTCAAGTCTTAAAAAGCCACTCGCATGATGGGCGAGGGGAAGTGTATTAAACGCACACAGTACCCCCATTGAATCAAGTTTCTCACACGATGCAGGTAAAGGACTGCATTAAAATCAACAGGTTATAAAACAAATATGAATTATCTCACCCTTCTCTCACTCACGCTTAACTTTTTCCCTTCCTTAGGAATAAATCAACACAGCGCCATCGCTTAATAAAACTGCCCCCACATTTGCAAATAGTAATTCAATGGCTTAATTGTCACATTTTATAAACACACTTCAAAATAACCCACAATCTCCAGCCACGCATCCGACGAAAAAATCATGCGTACGCACGCTCGTGAACATAAAACTCGTTCTCCTTGCACACACAAACAGACGGTGGCCGAAGGATAAAAGTCCGGCGAATGTGCCCAGGGGCGGACGAGCGAGACCAAGCAAGTTCCAACCTGAATCAACCAGGTTCTCTCCCTTCCCCACGACTACCGCATCACCAGATACATAAAAAGGAGAAAGAATTTTGGAAATAATTTAGAATGGCCAGGTTAAAGATTGAATTACCAGAGAAAAGGTCTCACACAATATTCCTCTTACAATTTCGAAAACAAAAGAAAATTGCGCAAAAGTAAAGACTAAGCCGGCTAACAAAAACAAATCAAAACAACAGACCACGAAACTGATGCTTACAGCTACCCGTGGGTGACCCGAAGAGGCGGGTAAAAGGGGACCTCTCTACCCTCTGTCCAGTCGAGAGGACAGAGGCGAAGATGCGGAAACAGAAGAAATGATGCCCCTCTCCTACAGGCCGACTGCAGGAATTGAAAGTACTGACTGTACTCTCGACGATAAGGTAAAGAACCAGGAAACTGGAGCAGGCGCCCCCAGAGACATCTTCCGCTCGAGTGAAGAGCTAACCTCCCTCAGAAAATGGCGGCCAACATGCCATGCTGCGTCACAGAGTGAGCATACTTCAAACTAAAAGAAACGAAGCACGTGCGCGGGTAAAAAGACAGGCGAGAGGCCGACAGACAGAAAGTTCGAGAGAAAGGTACCGGCCACCCGTGAACTTGCAGGATGAATAGCCGGGCGGTGGAATTAGAGAGAGAGAGAGAAAAAGCAAAACCAAAAGTTGAGCTGAACCCACCCAAGGTGCAACTGCACCACAAGCCACCCTAAGGGACGGCTACACGACAACAGCAACGACAATAAACAAATAAGTAATTCCGCCACCCTAGGTGGGTCGAACGTCGTAGGCTCGTGACAAACTCGTGACAAACCCCCCTTCTAAAAGCATCTGTTTCTCTGAGATACAGTGCTCCTTTAAACCCTTGTCGCATGTGCAACTTCACAACAATAGGACCGAACCCAATCTCTTGTGATCGACAGGGTACGTGAATCCAATCCCAACATTCCAAAATAGAATCACACGGGGAAATACATAATACTACATTTATCAAACAACTAAGCAAACCTTCCAACCATGAAAGTAAAAATCCGAACCATTGGTGATTCACTACCGTTAACCTCACTGAAGTGACAACTGTCACTACACCTGATACATGGACAAAAGGGGATAAAACCCTGGTTGAGGGGGAAGTGTCCCTCTGACTGATTTTCCCAATATGCTAACTACGGAGCTCGGCTAAGATAGTCAGCATCCGTTATTACAGGAACCCTTGATATGACGGAAAGTGAACGCATGACTCTGCAGTTCCACTGCCTAACTCATGAGTCGATGACTGACTGGCCGGATCCGGTCCAAGCACTGGAGAGGATGATGATCGCTCTCCGTACAAACTTCCGGCCGTACTTCTTCTTGGGCACGCCAGTGCGCGCCCAAAATCTGCCTGAGAGATTCAGCAACAGTAGGGGCATCGATAGTCCTAAGGCGGGACAGCCTTGGGTATCGACTCGCGGATTTACCACTACCGAAGTGTAGCGGTGACCGCGATCGGATGGAGGATTAATGGGTCCCACCAGGTCAACCCCAAACCCTTGTGAATGGTTCCCCAACCAGTGGCACTGATCCCAGGGGAACACGCCTCAAGCGCCCCTTTTAGGCGTTGTCCGCTGGCAGGTATCGCAACTGCGGCAGTATGCCTAACCTGTGAGTTCATCCCTGGCCAGAAGAAATCCTGCCTAACTCGCTCGAGAGTCCGCTTGGAGCCCATATGACCTGCCAGGGGGGAATCGTGGGCCTGCCGGAGGACAGACTCTCTCAGGCTTTGGGGAACCACGAGCTGCTTGGCCACACGATCTGCCTGGGTAAAAACCCTAAAAGGATCCCCTTGTGGAGCTTGAAGCTCACCTTGGCGTGTCGGGCAGACTGAGCAGGACGACCTACCAGTTGTCGCAGGCGTTGGACATCCAAGTCCCTGGCCTGAAGGGACCATGGTTTAGCAGGATCGGCCCTGGCCAGAACCTCGTCAGAGATCGGTGGAGAACGGGACGCAATTCCTTTTCCCTGTTTTCTTAGCTTTGGCGCGTGTGGTGACTCCACACACGCCTGTACGGGCAGACCCGTAGACAGGATGACTGCGTCCGTCAGCAAAGGTGACAGTATTCCTATGAGAAGGGAATACATAGGTCGCTCCACCGCAATGGCCCATACTTCGCCACAGAAGTAGGGGGTGGAGATAGGAATAAGTACAGAAGGACGGGTGGAGGTAAAACCAGCCCCCAAACCCCGCACACATCGTAAATTTAGCCCCCCGCCGGGCCTCGGGGGAAAACCAAAATTCTTATCCACAAAGATCTTTGATGCTCCCGAACCCCTGATGGTGTCGACCAAAGGGAGGAACCAACAACCGAGAGAAACACGGGGCACTTGAATCACCAGAAGTTGGGATGGAACCCACGTTAGCTGAGGCACGAGGACGTTGGAAAGGGGGCAGCCCCACGACTACCAGCGGCTTTAGGACAATCTTTCCTAATGTGGCCAGGACGACCACAAAGAAAACACCCGTCGGGGCGCTGAACTCCCCGATGAACTGCCTGCCTTGTTCACCCCACAGCAGTTGTCGGGGCCTTATTGCTATTAAATCCTGTGGAGGGCTTCCTCTCCGTATCTGGGGGATGCCATAAGCCCTGCGAGCTTTCAGCAAACACCCCAGCTGTGTGAATCGCAGCCGCGAAATTTCCTGAGGTGCTGTCTCGCCTATCCGGATCCTCAACTCTGGGGACCAGTGTTGGTGAGCTGTTCAATGGGATCAGATCCCCCAGCTCCAACTTAGCTAACTGACGCCAGTACCCTAGCGTTTTTGCGCAGCCTATCACCAAACTGCACGAAGGTTTTCGTCATTATTCTTCTTCATGGACCTAAACTTCCTCCTGTAGGTCTCTGGGTAAGGTGGAAACGCTTACGCAGAGCCCAAATGCATGTCTGCATAAGACGCACCTTCTTTAGAGTGAGCACACCCCCTTGCAGCACCAGATAATCAGAAAAAAAGGGGCATAGCCTTTGTTCCTCAGGACAATTGGTATGAACAAGCAACCTTGTCGAAATGCTCTAAGAAAAATATCAAAGTCCTCACTAAAGGGCTGAACTCTGGAAGCTTTAAAATTTGGGCCTCTAACTCTATCACCCGCCCGGTGATTAACCCCTGGTTTACAGAAGCGGGAGGGCCGCGAAAGAAGTTGTTCCATCTCCTCCCTACGCAGGCCTCCATCCTGTCTAGTTCTTCCCTACGGAGGGCAGCCTCCTCCTACGCTGATCAGCCTCTTCCCTACGCTGATCCTCCCGGTCTGGGAGCCTCCTCCCTACGAAGAGCTTCCTGCCTAGCAACTCCTCCCTACGCTGAGCCTCCTGCTTAGCAGCCCCCTCCCTACGCTGAGGCCTCCTGTTAGCAGCCTCCTCTCTACGCTGAATAGCCTCTTCCTTATGCATAATTTCCTGTCTGTCAGTCTCCTCTCTGCGCAGAGCCTCCCGCCTAGCAGCCTCCTCTCTACGTTGATCCAACTCTTCCCGACGGAGCCTTGCCTCTTCCCTACGTTCTTCCCTACGCAGGGGTTCCTGCCTAGCAGCCTCTTCACTACGCTGCCGCTCCAGAAACGGGACAGAGGTGATTCCGAGCGGGTTCACCCTCCCGACCCGGGGGTGTCCGTCTGACCCGTCCTTGGGTCCGCCTTCCCTAAGGAGAGTTTCTGGGGATGCCCCTTACGAGGGGGAAGCCTGGAGAGGAGAAGGTTTCGGTCTCTGCGATCAACAGAAGCCCACAGTTGCTTCGCTATACTCTGACGCTTCCGAGCGGAAGTGCCAGTCGGGGTCTCGACAGGGAGACCCCCCAGCGAAGAGGTAGTAAAAGTACTCACTGGGCTACTGCTACAGCACTGGAATAGGTAGAAGTTACCGTAGTCGAAGTACTGGTACTAATAGTAGGGACTACAGTAACATTTTGAATACCCTTCTCTTCGACCCCCGCGTCGCCATAAACCACCCGCGCCGGACGTCGCCATGACAACAATATCCTACAGTTTTCCAAATACAGGGAAAAAACATTCCACTAGAAAAAAAAAACAAATATTTTAGGGGCGTGTGTATATGTTATGTGTGTGTGTGCGTGTGTGCGGACAAGTTCCGGCTGGCTCCCACTCTGGCAACACCGCCGCTCTACAGCACGAGCAAAAAGTGCGGTGGGGTGGCCAAAAAAAAAACAAAACAAAAACCTAGCAGACGGAATCCCGGAGAGAGGAAAAAAAAAAAAAGACACTAGCGTCCGATGCACCCCTGTACTCAACAACCCGGTAGAGAAAGAAAAAAAAAAAAAGAATTGGCTAAATACAAAAACAGGAATGGAAGACGAGCGGCAACAGAAGGGCAAGGACTTACGCCGTACCTGCGTGAGGTACCGCGGAAGGAGGTCTGGACGCGGTCGACTCCCCTTGGTCTCCCCCCGACTCCCGAGTCACACCGGATGTTCCCTCAGGCCACAAAAAGACTCCCTTCACTCTAGAGTCACCCAGCCAACCACCCACGAACAAAACACGACAAACTGACTAAACATATACAAAACAGACAAAACTAAACAGGTACTCTGCGAAACGAGAGAGAGACAGCCAGAGCCCTTCACATCCCGGGCGAGCCCCCACAAATTTTCACGACCCACCCCTGGAGGTCTGCCCTGACAGGATCGGTCTAGGTGGGAGTGAAGGGGGTGACTGACCTCACACGCTCCGCAAGAGACCACACAATAAAGATTACGATACAACACCCCATTTTTTCCACCAGCAAAATAAACATTCCAACACACGCACCCTGCACGATCACAATAAAGCACTCCAACGCACACAACATGCACAATCACGATCAAGCACTCCAACGCAACAACATGCACAAACACGATCAAGCACTCCAACGCACACAACATGCACAATCACAATCAAGCACTCCAACGCACACAACATGCACAATCACAATCAAGCACTCCCACACCCCTAACATGCACGATTATAAATAAATATTTCGCCATACGACGTACACGATCACAATTACAGCATTCCAGCACATATGACATATACACAATTATAAAGAAATATTTCCAGTAAACGATCCTTTCTCACACCATGGAGTGCGTCCACATCCCTGCCCCTGTCAAGCCGCAGGGAGCACCCTGTCGCACTAGGTGCTCCGAGCCGGTTGGTTCTGCAGGGAGTTTGCCAAAGCCGACAAACCCCCGACTCCCCAAAAGGGGCAGTGAAGAGCGTGTCCCCGGGGGGGGGGGGGGGGGGGGACGTAGCTGTTACTGGAGGTCCTGACGGGGGGCCCGGCCGGCCATCAAACGGCGGGCTCTTCTAGCAGTCCACGGTCCCGACCAGGGCGTGGCCCCGACCAAACGCGTTGGCCCCCATCCCGTCCGTGGTCTCAGCCAGAACGTGGCCTCGACCAGCACGTGGCACCGGTCCAGTTCGTGCTCCAGGTGAAGCCCCGGGAGGGGGGGGGGACGTAGCTGGGAGGAGGGGGTCGGAGAGGAGGGAAGAAGAAGGAAGGAGGAAGGAAAAGAAGGGTACTGGAACCCTGCCGTCAGTTACCGTCCCACCATTGCTGTCAAGTCTTAACAGCCACTCGCATGATGGGCGAGGGGAAGTGTATTAAACGCACACAGTAAACCCATTGAAAACAAGTCTTCTCACACGATGCAGGTAAAAGACTGCATTAAATCAACAGGTTATAAAACAAATATGAATTATCTTCACCCTTCTCTCACTCACGCTTAACGTTTTCCTTCCTTAGGGAAAAAAATCAACACAGCGACCATCGCTTAATAACTGCCACCACATTTGCAAATAGTAATTCAATGGCATAATTGTCACATTTTATAAACACACTTCAAAATAACACAAATCTCCAGCCACGCAAACCGAACGACAAATCATGCGTACGCCGCTCGTGAACATAAAAATCGTTCTCCTTGCACACACAAAACAGACGGTGGCCGAAGGATAAAAGTCCGGCGAATGTGACAGGGGCGGACGAGCGAGACCAAGCAAGTTCCAACCCCGAATCACCAGGTTCTCTCCCTTCCCACCGACTACCGCATCACCAGATAATAAACAGGAGAAAGAATTTTGGAAATAATTTAGAATGGCCAGGTTAAAGATTGAATTAACCAGAGAAAAAGGGCTCACACAATATTCCTCTTACAATTTGAAAACAAAAGAAAATTGCGCAAAAATGAAGACTAAGCCCGGGTAACAACAACAAATCAAACAAACAGACCCGAAACTGATGCTTACCAGCTACCCGTGGGTGACCCGAAGAGGCGGGTCAAAAGGACTCTCTCTACCCCCTGTCCAGTCGAGAGGACAGAGGCGAAGATGCGGAAACAGAAGAAATGATGTCCCTCTCCTACAGGGCCCACTGCAGGAATTGAAAACTGACTGTACTCTCGACGATAAGGTAAAGAACCAGGATGGAGCAGGCGCCCCCAGAGACATCTTCCCCTCGAGTGAAGAGCTAACCTCCCCCAGCAATGGCGGCCAACATGCCATGCTGCGTCACAGAGTGAGCATACTTCAAAAAATAAAAGAAACGAAGCACGTGCGACAGGTAAAAAGACAGGCGAGAGGCCCACAGACAGAAAGTTCGAGAGAAAGGTACCGGCCCCCGTGAACTTGCAGGAAGAATAGCACGGGCGGTGGAATTAGAGAGAGAGAGAGAGAAAACAAACCGAAGTTGAGCTGAACCACACCAAGGTGCAACTGCACCCCAAGCCACCCCAAGGGACGGCTACACGACAAAAGCAACGCCCAAAAAACAAATAAGTAATTCCGGGCCACCCTAGGTGTGTCGAACGTCGTAGGCCTCGTGACAAACCTGTGACAAGGATAAAGAAAATCTTGAAAAGAAAAAAAAAAAATTCAAGCGCATCAAGCAAAAATTAGAAAAATTTTGTCTGAATTGGTATTGATATGATTGAGCTTCTAGATAAAGTTGAGGAAAACTATTATGATTGAGGAAAAATTATGAAGAAGATATATAATTATGCTGTTCTCCAATGCCCGATTGCATAAAGAAAACTCTGGATTAACAAATACTCGTTTTGTGTTTGTTCTATCTAATGGGCTTCTTTGTTGCACAGTTGTGTTGAAACTCATGTAGATTAGATCGTAGTTTTACGTTGTCTGATGAAAAATTATGTTTATTGAACAATGCTTCTTTGTAAATTGTCATGCGATATGCTCGACTGCACACACTGCGAGATATTCCCTTTGCTTTTTTGATAGTTTTCTCCTGGCTCGAAATTTCTGTACATTTTTCGACCTTAAACCAACAAACTCCTTGATCACCTTTCCCGATAATTTTATCCTTCATTTTCCTAAACCTTCTTGTTAGTAATTTAATGCAAAGGCGAATCTTTAGGATAAACAGATGTGTCGTACCATCCTGCATGCCCTTTAGCTACTTCTATTCATGTCTTTATAGATATCTTCAGTGGGTATTATAACAAAATCTGTATCTGTGTAAAGTACTCTGGACTCAGGATACGAGGGTAAAGATCGTAAAGAAATTCTAACACAAA